>JAZKJV010003689.1:0-105407 GCA_037367405.1 Ottelia alismoides | reverse complement strand
TTCGATTTACACACCCAGATCCCTACTACTGTACAACAGAGGATGTGCATTTCTCGTATGGAAGTTGAAAAGGCATAATATACACCCCATCTCATAGTAAAAGTACGTATGCGCAAAAACCGCTAACGCGGATCAACTCCATGTCCAAAACAAGTCTGTTTGTAACTAGTTAGGCTTTGCTTGAACCAGATCGGCATTAGGTTTCTCGCTTGGCTCACTTGGCCCTGCTTGGCTTTTGCCTACAAATGAACATGTATTTGGAAAAAAAACCTGGTCAAGATCCATATCACTCGATGATCCAGGATCAGTAAGCGGTAGGGATGCAAACGGTCGGATACGGATACGGATATAGATATTACCATATCCTTATCCGTTTTCTAATATGAATACGGATGCAGATACGGATATTGACGGATATTAAAACTATCTTACCATATCCTTAAAAAACGGATACGGATGTGAAACGGATATTGGTCGTACATGAGTAATGTTAGAAATACTCCAGAGAATTGACTTAAATATATAAGAATTGGATGGAAAACACGTGATATTAATTTACTAAGTGTGTTTTTACCATAAAAATTATAAAATATGGTAAAAGGAGGCAGAGAATTATGTTATATATGGTTAAAAATAAATCTACGACTATATTTATATACGAAAACGGATATACGGATATGGTTACGGATGTTTGCGGATATCAAAACGATATCCATATCCGTATCCATTTTAAAACGGATACGGATACAGTTGTCAAAATCTGTATAAAACTTCCCTTCTTTCTGAAGGGCCTGCGCATTGCCGGCTTCTTGTAACGCATTCCTCGCGACGGCCTGCCGACCACTACATCAACTCCAGTAGAAACTACTCTGCCAGAAACAAGACATGGTTTCTGCTATGTGAATCAGGTTTGTATCAGAAGCTCGAACTCTAGTTATATCTTGAGGCTCCACATTGCTTGACAACGGAATTGTAGAAACCGCTGGGCAATCGGGAATAGCTGTAGTTAAAATAAGCGAGAGGATCCTCTGCTGAAGCAAACTCTGCAGTAGGGGCTCAAGATCGAGCGATTCGCAGCGATTTGCACTTTTTGTGGGGCTTTATCATGCAAATCCATGCGAACCGCTCGATCAAGATCGAGCAGCTCTAGCCCCTGCTGCAGAGACTGCTCCCTTAAAATAATAAGTACAAAAGGTTCGATATAAGCATGAAAGCTGAATTTGCTGTTGCAGTTGTCGAAAAGAAAAATGCATTCATTAACAGAATTGAAGTGTTACGTTCTGAACAGTTGTTTCGGGATATTTGAGAGAAAGGTTCTCCATCGGATTGCCCGCTTTATGCTTAGGGTGTTCCATAAGCACTACCCGGAGAGGATCCTCTGATGTGGTGTTGCGCATGTTGTGGTTGCGTGAGCCGCTCGATTGTGATCGAGCGGTTCACACGACTTTTCACGATTGAGATCGCCGCGACTGCAGCAGACGATCCGTCCCCCTTCACTACCTGGCTGCGGAATGAAAATCTCGAATAAGCAACATTACCTGAAGAATCCTCTCGTAAACTCCGGCACAAAAAAAACATCATTCATTTGAATAGGTAATTATAGCTTGAAGTGGAGCCATCTCTTTCATAGAGTTGGGAGAAAAGGATTGTCCTAGAGGTGGAGACACTCCTACCATAGTGTAAGGAGAAAAGTGCTACTCAAGACGTGAAGTCGCCACTGTTACTGAGAATAGGTCATGGGTCATTGTGCAACGAGGATATTGTGAATATAAGTGGAGGTGATTGTAACACCTCAAAAATAGTACCACATATAGTAACGAGAAAATGTGGTAGTAGCTTATAAGTAGTAGGGATTAGTACTAGACAACCTAAGCTTAAAAATTCAGGGATGTGATCAAGGGCTCCATATGATCTCAAGCCCAACAGGTTGTATGGTCCATGGAAAGGACCGCCCAAGAGGTGGAGCCACCCCCACTATGGAGTTAGAGGAAAGGGTTACCTAATAGGTGAAGCTATCATGTACCATTGCATAATGAGGATGTCGTGAATATAAGTGGGGGTGATCATAGTACCCCAAACATAGTACCAAATATAGCAATAAGAACGTGTGGTAGTAACTTATAAATAGTATGGGATATTGCTAAACAAAATGGGCTTAAGCATTTTGGGTTGTGGTCAAAGGCTTTAATTGGGCCCATGTCCAATAGATTGTTTGTTCTAGTAATTCCTGATAACGAACCGAGTGTAGTACCCCAAAAGCCGTTATCGAGGAAAACTGACCCTGACAACTTATTGGGTGCGAACTCAGATGGATCTGTTGACAACCACCCAAAATGCTTAAGCCCAAGTTGTCAAGTAGTACTCTCCAACCACTTATAAACCACGCCCACACTTCGTAAGTTTTAGATGTGACACTATATTTGGGAATTTGTGGTGTTACATATTATATCTTTTTTAGTGTGTGGTATCTATTTCTAGCTAAACCAGCTTGTGTGTTCAGCATGATCTCATTCTCTTTCAAATAAAAGCATTCTTAATCTTTGTTACGAAAGGCTAATTACTTTTTAACACTACAACAAAATTGAATTATAGTGATGGTTTTTTTTCAAGGTCCGTCACTAACTTAACTGTTATTAAATATATAAAGACGATACACTTTGTAATTACTAGATGTGGTACTATGTTTAAGGTGCAACAAGACATCTCATAGGCTTTTCAAAAATAAAGTTTCAGTAACAAATCCTTTTATCTAGTAACGTAACCAATTGAAATAACTTCCAATATCATCGCCAAGCAATTTCATGCATATATCTTTCAAAGAAGTGCATCAAGACGAAGGGTTGGTTATCTAAGTTTCGATGCCCAATAATATGCCAATATTATCGAAATAAATCCAAAGAGGGGTGTTAATTAAAATAAAGAATTTGTAAGTTTCTTTTTTTCGAAGGATCGCCTATTTATATTTATGAGAAATAATTGAATTATTTGTTTGTTTCAAGCTCTCAAATGTGAAATATTTGCGTTACAAAAGCCAATTTTTATAATCATGTTTTTGGAATAGATTAGAACCTAGTTATAAACTCATTTATACACCTATAGGGACCAAGAGCCTTGAAAGTTTTTAACTTTTTGATTAGTCCTTCCAACTCTTTCAAAGTGAATGTCTATAACATCCTAAACCTTAGACACGGTTCGTTATTGGGGATTATTGACCCAAAAAAACTGTTGGACTTTGGTCTGGAGCCCTTGACTACATCTCAAAATGCTTAAAATCAAATTATCTAGTAGTATCCCTCACTACTTATAACCTATCACCACGCTTTATGATTACTTAATGTGGTACTATGTTCGAAGTGGTATAATCACCTCCACTTATATTCTTAACATCCTTGTCACGTAGTGGCCACGACCTACTCCCAATAACAGTGGTGGCTTCACCTCTTAGGTAGTCCTTTATAATCTTAGAGGGGACCTGCTTTGGTACAATCTGTAACGTCACTGTCCTTAAGCACAGTTCATTATCGAGGATTACTGGCCCAGATTACCTATTGAGCTTAGGTCCAACTGGAGAGATTGACTACAACCTAAAATGCTTAAGCTCAGGTTGTTTAGTTGTAGCCCCTACTACTTATAAGTTACTGCCCCACTTTCTGATTACTAGATGTGATACTATGTTTGAGGTGCAACAATGACGATGCGAGATCGTTTGAGTTTTGTAATTGTTATACTAGCGACGGATCAATTTGATAGTCGACCATGTTTGATGGAGACAACCGTATCACCTCAACATAATCCCACGTATAATAACTACAACATGTACTAGTGAGTTATCAGTAGTGCGGACTACTACTAAACAATTTGGGCTTAAGGATCTTAGACGATGGTCAACGGGTTCAATTGGTCCTAAGCTCGAGAAGTCGGTAGGCTAGTTATCCTCAACGACAACTCACGTTTAGGTCTACAACGTAACAAATGGTGTCAGAATAAGTTCTTTGTAGTAGAGAAAAAAGTCTATCCAAGAGGTAGTGTCGCTCCTACCAAAGAGATAGGAGAAAAGTGCTACCCACAATGTGCAACCACCACTATTACCAATATTAAGTAATGTGTCATATGACAATAAGTATATTGTTTATATAAACGAGGGAGATTGTGCATCCGAAGATAGTCTCATATTTAGTAATCACAAAGTGTGACAACATGTTATTATTACTAGAGACTAGTTCTAAATAACTTAGGCTTAATCATTTTGGACGATAGTCAACATACCTAGTTGAACCCGAATCCAACAAGTTGCGTAGACCATTATCCTCGATGACAACTCGAGTTTAGATCCATGAAGTAAAATGTATCCTTAAAAAGAGTTGGTAGAAGTTAGATACAATTTCGGATGTTCTTTTTGGGTTTGTGTGAATCATCCTCTTAGCATCTTGTAATGCAACTACACCTTCTTGAGGAAGCAAAAGTTTGGAGAAATTTCAAAAATAGCATCATGTATATTCATCTATATATCTCTCTTATATGTCATTCGAATTTTATCATAAACAGATACTCGTATGCCCTCCATCTAGAACATGTCGATCATAACAATGCTTAGACCGTTAAAGTTACATGTTCTAGATGGAGGGCGTAGGACTCTCTGTTTCTGACGAAATTCGAATGACATATTGGAGGGATATATAGATGAACATACATGGTAATATTTTTCAATAAAAAGTAAATCCCATTTTTTCCCATAGAATATATGTTCCAACAAACAATCAATATGCCCTAGTTGCTCATACTCAAGTAAGGTTTTATTTAGGTTTCTTGTCATGCATGTTAATACTAATATATCAAAGGATGAAAATTTATGTTGAATAAAATTTAGGGATCTAAATTCATGAGTGGTGTCAAAAAAATTAAAGAGTTTAAGTTTAAGTCGAACAATTTTTTTTGTCAATATTAGCTCATGCCTTCATGCATTACCTATAGCACATTTTCAAAAGGCATGTCTAATGTCGCCTGATTGATAGGCGCTAATGATAACGTGAGTACGTGACGCGTAGTATAATCTTATTTGCTTTTCGAAGAAAATTTTACGCTCAGATTATCATCAGTTGAGAATAAAAGATATCTTACTAAAACAGCTCAGATATATATATATATATATATATATATATATAGAGAGAGAGAGAGAGAGAGAGAGAAGTGATCCTATGAGAGCAAAAAGTTGTGAGAGCATGAGAGGGATGATTCGGGACCACATGATTCATCCAGGAGAGAGAAAATAGAATCATGTGGTCTAGAATAATTCCTCTCATGCTCTCACAATTTTTTGCTCTCATAGGATCACTCCTCTTTCTATATATATATATATATATATATATATATATATACATATATACATATATACATATATACATACACGCATGTGTGAGAGAGAGAAAAAAATCACGAGCAATTAATACTCATGTGAATGGTTTTAAGAAAGTAGAACACGAAACTCAAACCAGTACAATCAAGGATGAATAAAGTTACTATTATTCCAACAAGTTTCGTGGTAATAAAAGCAACTAAATATTTAAATATCTTGGAAAAATAATTGAAGAAGCAATATTTATGTTTTAAAATCAAATCCGTTCAAGCGTTGTTTTATGAATTACATTGTTTTTGCTCCTACGTGAAATAAAAAAGAAGCATAATGATTGAGATGTGCCTTAAAGACTCAACCCATTTATTATCTGCTACATTTTATAAATGGATCTTAGCCGACCCAATTAGTAGATTCAGTTAGGATCCATTTACCGTTTATCCATATATATGTGTTTTAGTGTTGAGGCGTAGATGACTTGAGAGCACCGCATCCTAGGGTTTTGTATCATATACTCCAGTTTTTCATCACAATGGAACCTTTACTTGCTATTTTTTTCTCCACTACATCGATGGGGTTTTTTAACGTAAAACATATGTTCTCCTTGAATTGCTTGTGGTTAACTATGTAAGGTCCCTGAATTTTGACTTTCTTTAAGAGGTTCAAAGTATATTCAATATTACACCAAAAAGGATCGACTTGTCGTAAGCTTTCTAAGTAGCTTAAGAACACAGAATTCCAAGTTCGAACGTGAGAGTTATGAGTGTTTTAGTGATTGAGGGACATTGGAAGTTATGGGCTTACCTGGTTATGGAAATGAAAGTTCATACTCCCTCATGATGCAACGTATCCTTGAGATGCAACATCTGCCTTCATCGGCACATCCTAGTTGTGGGATTCTCGCTTGCTCTTTGGAAGATATCCAACTTCAAATTCCGCATTTTCCGTGGAACATTTTACAATCCGTCTCCATTTGAAGATTTGGCCTTTAGAGTGTTTGATCGGACACACCAGGTCTCAGAGTATGAACAACACATATTGATCTTTAGTATCCTGATGGTAATTGCATTTTTTTATTTTTCCTCGTATGTAATCTCCTTTTTTCCCCCGAGAACGCGCTCTCAAGGTTGGTTCGCCCTCATCCCAGGTGAACCAACCTTTAAATGAGATTTTTATTTTAACAAGAAGAAAAGAAACAAAAATTGCGTACCTCCTCTTAAATATACTGTCATAATCGTAAAGGAAATTTTAACTGACAAATCCTATAAACTTTTTAAATTACCTCTACAACCTTTTGCACAATGTAATTACCCCATCGACCGTGTAAACTACTCCCAAGAACCCTCACGAGCTTCAAACAAATTAACCGTAGGGTTTATAGGGTATGAGTTGATAAATTTACAGAGTCAAGTTCTGTTGTTTCAAAAGTCGTAAAAGTAATTGGAAAAAATTATAAAATCTGTCGGATAAAAAATCCCAAAAATAAATTTCAAAATGGGATTTTTATTTTAACGAAGAAAAAGAAAAACAAAGATCTCAAATGACCCCAAAAAAACAAAAAAAAAAGTTGAAATCATTCCCCGCCACTCTTCCAAACGCCCCCCAAGCGATGACACGGCATCTCTCCTCCACCCGTTCTCGAATCCTCCTCCGTCGCCGCCACCACCGCTCCTATTAAAGGGACCCCCCCCCCCCCCCCCCCACACCCCCCACCCCACTCCTTCAGTGCGCCGCCGCCATCCTGATCGCAACGTCGGCAATGACGCTCCGCGCCCCAACGCCGATCGCCCTCCGCTCCCCATTGCCCTGGCGCTCCCCTTCCCGTCCTCGCAGCGTCCGATGCCGATCCGACGGGTTCCTTCGAGGCGAGAATCGCACCACAGTTGTCGTCCCCCCTGCGGTCGTGGTGAATTGATTGGCTAATCTGTTCTTCCTCTTTTTTCTTCTTAAAATCTTTAGGCTCGAGGTGGAGCAAGCACTCGGACGTGAGCTCTGCAGATCTCTTGAAAAGGGTTTCGGTCACTTCCAAAGCGACGGATTCGGACACCAATGTCTCTTCGAAGGAGCACGTGAAGAAAAGGTACCGGAATCAATTACCTCTATTAGAATCAAATGTAAAAGAGACACCAAAGAAATGATATACGCGTATGGAATATTCGCTACCTAAATAAGAAGTTGTACTTTCTGTTCGAATTGCTAAGTATTGGTTTCATCTACAGAATCCAGAATTCTAGCCTGGATTGGAATCTATTGATTCATTTAGTGTCGTGCAGCTGAGCTTGAAAATAGTCAAATCTGGATATAGATATAGTTGTTATCATATCCTTGTTCATTTTAAATAGAAATTTTTACCTCATGAATCCTATAAACTTTATAAATTACCTACCCGATCTTTGAAATATCAATATTCCTCTCTTTACCCCGTAAACTTGCCCCGTCTTATCCTACGACCCATGTCGTTAATCTGACTCATCTTGAGTCAATTTGCTTGAATTTAAGTTGAGTTAATCAAACCACACCGAAATCAATAGGTGGATTTTAGGGTAATCTCTCTCCTTTCCCTTCTCCTCCCTTCTCTTCTCCTTTTGCACAAATGCACAGAACCAACTAGGGTGGAGCAAGGTGAGGGGGCAGAGGCAGAGGAGCAAGGGGAGGAGGAGGAGATTTCTGGGGGCGAAGCAAGGGAAGGAGGCAGCTGGGGGTGGGAAAATGTGAGGGGAGGAGGAGGTGGAGGGGGCAGAGGTGGAGGAGGAGAAGGCGGCTGTGGCGGAGCAAGATGAGGGGAGGAGGTGGTGGAGGGAGCAGAGGCGGAGGAGAAAAGGGAGGAGGAGGAGGACACTGGGGGTGGAGCGGGGAGGAGGCGGCTGGAGGCGGAGCAAGGTGAGGGGAGGAGGAAGATGTGGAAGGGACAGAGGTGGAGGAGCAAGGGGAGGAGGAGGAGGCGGCTGAGGTGGAGTAAGTTGAGGAATGGAGGTAGTGGAGGGATGGAGGAGCAAGGGAAGGAGGAGGAGGCGGCTGAGGGCAGAGCAATGTGAGGGGAGGAAGTGGTGGAGGGGGTAGAGGCGGAGAAGCAAGGGGAGGAGGAGGAGGAGGAGGTTGCTGGTGGAGGAGCAAGAGGATGGTTGAGAGGTCGAGGGCGGTGCAGAGAAGGTCGACATCAGCGTTGAGGAGGGCTGGGAGGTCAGTGGCTGTACACAGGAGGTTGGCAGCGGTGTAGGGGAGGGTTGGGATGTTGAGGATGATGCGAGGGAGGTCGGCGGCTGTGGAGGAGAGGGTTGGGAGGTCAAGGGAGGTACTTGGGAGGTCAGAGACGACGTGGAGGAGGTGGAAGGGAAGGGAATGTAAGAAGGAGGGTTAGGGAAGAAGAGGGATGGTATTGTTTGTAAATTTGCTAAACAAAAAGGATAATATGCACATATTTTTAATGGAATCCGATTAAATTTAAGGAGTAAATGGATGAGGCTTAACCACATGGTTCATAAGGTAAGAGTTAGCAAGTTTACGGGGTTGAGGGGGGAATATCGATGTTTCAAAGATCGAGAAGGTAATTTACAATGTTTATAGGATTTGTGGGGCAGGAATCCCTTTTAAATATGAATACAAATATGGATATGTGTATTGACGAATATAAAAAATATGTTATCTTATTCTATATATATAGCACATACAGATCGAAATAATTGCAAAAGTATTTTATAGATTAGCTTAAATATACATGCATAGGATGATTTATAGAAATAAATACAATAAATGCATTTATTTTATAATAATTACATCGAATATGGTGAAATAAACCATAAAATGGTGTTACGTTCGATTATAAGTAAATCTACAACTACATTTTTACAATAAATGGATATATGAATACATATACCACTATCTGCGGATGTCTATCTATCCATCTCAAAATGAATATATATGTGAATGCCAAAAAAGTGGACCCGATACAGATATATGACCATATCACTTTGTTAATCCCCACATATAGCCCATAATAAGGATTAGTTCTGGGGCTTTAGTTAACCAAAGAGGTTTAGGGACTATTTGGAATGGGTATATGTAATGGGGTTCTCCCAAAACGGATGTTATCCAACTCATATTAGGACCGGAAAGCTTACCTTTCATTGTATTAGTCCCATTTATCATACTCAAATTAAGGTTAACCTTGGTTAGTTGGGTCACTCTCTGTGACCATTGATTACATGTGCTAATCAACAATTTCTTCCAACAAAATCACCAAACATCTGCTTCCAACCCCAAGGCCAACTAAGAACATAATCCAACAAAAAAATCAAATATTTTGATGTCGCATGTAGCCGTTGGGACAATTCTCCCTTCAGAACCTATCATTCCCAAATTTTTACCATCTTAAAGAGGATCATAGCTATATTGATCGTTTGGTTATTAGTTGTGATGAATTGGCGGTTAATTTTAGTTGTTTGTAATGGGAGGGATGCGAGCCCAAATGATGTACGTGTTTGTAGCAGTCAAAAGCGAACTCCATAACACGATCAAATGGTTTTGTGGTAGAGCTGTGCCCTGCTACCCAAAGTACCAGGATTCAAATAATAAATGTACCCAAAAGAGAAAATAGCAAACCTTAGAAATCCAATCCTAGTCCAGATATCGTGGACAACTCCAATGTTGAAGACAGCCCCATGCTGCGACTGAATTCCAAACAAGCCCTCATTGAATATTATCAAACCATCGTTTTTGTTGTCTTACAGGAAAGTTGTGGAACATGTATATCTTGTGAAAGCTAAAGATGATCTATCCGAAGAAGAAGAGAAGGACATGCTGGACTATTTATTTACTTCGCAATATCAGATGAGAGGAATTCTTGCAATTTCTTTGGGTAAATCTTTTTTTAGTTGTGTGGTTAAATAATTATCTTGCAACTTTTGATTGCTATCTAGGTTTAGTGCTGTAATCACAAGGTGATCTCTTGTTTGATGTGGAGGGTTTCTTCTGGTTGGTATTACTTGCATGACTCAGAAAAAATACGTTGAGAAATGGTAGTACTGACTTATTCATGACTGGAGATTGAATTTCATTTTAGAGCCAGTCCAATCAAATTGGCATTTCTTTATGTTCGGAAATTCCAAATAATTTATACCACACTTTTTTTGGACTATGAACTTATATTACATACATGATTATAATTCTATTGCTTCAGCTTCTCAAGTATACATGCCATTAGATAAAAATCCAAATAACATGGCTTCTTGTGGAAGGATATGAAATTCATCGTTATGCTCTTGCTAGGTGATGCAAGTGCATTTGAATAGAGCAGTTGATTTAAATGACGTGTGGAATTTCTTAACAAGTGTTATGATCTTCATGTCAAATCCCTATGGTATCTAATGAAGTTTAATCGAATTAATCTATGTAGTTATTTGTCTTTCGTTAAGTGGATTTTATGTATTGTTTTTCAGGTCGTATAACAGATCTGAATGCCGATGGTTTTACTCATGCTCTTTTCATGCGTTTCCAAAAGAAAGAAGATCTTTTAAAGTTTTATACTAATTCCTACTATTTGGGAGTTCTTAAGGACCATGTGATCCCATACTGCTATGTATGCACTGACATGTAATCACCAACTCTAGTTGTCACCTTTTATTGTTGTTATCATGTTTAAATTCCCCTTTCTGCTATATGACAGACTTACTTTGATTTCTCGTTAATTGTATTTGTTGTAGGAGTCAATGTCAGTCGATTATGAAACAGAAGTAGAAGATGACATCTTACCGTTATTTCGAAGAGGGGAGGTTAGCTGATCCATACTACCTTGCCCTTGTAAAAGCATTCTTAAAAGTCTGCTTATTTTTTATTCCACTGAGCCGCAGTCTTGCATATTGTTTTTATAGGTCTGCACGATCACGATGCAATTGCTAAATCTATTGATATGTCTGTAACCTGAGCAGCTACATTTTGGTGCATAGAGAAACGTTCCTGCTTGATTTTCAATTGGTCATATTTTTTGTAGACTGCTCATTCTGGAGCCTCTTTCATTGAATACTTAAGATTATAACTACCTTTAAGAATAACCTTCTTTTCCCTTTCTGAATATTTTGTGAGTTAGTTCTGCTTTGTTGGTTTCAAAATTTCAAATCCATGATTTATTTAATGTAGATCTGCTTTTGTTGGTTTCGAAATTTTAACTCCATGATTTATTTTATGGTTTAAGTCTTCAACTTCCCAGAGTTAACTATTTTATTCCATTATGGAATTTATGAAGCATATGAAAAATTCTCTCATGGGAGCTGATGGAGCTCATCTTAGTATTTGAGATGCAAATTATAGATGCGATTGCAACCATCCATAACTGAGAGGAGCTTCAATTACGAATAATCTCCTGCACATTATAACATGTGCCTCATAGGTGACCCCTGTTATCAAGGGAAAACATTGGTTTTTTTAATCTAAGTTTTGGACTCTTAGGGGGATCCTGCTCTAGTACATTATGCTTTCCAGTATATTGATCTTTGACCTCTTTGGATGTCACAATTCACCAGTTGTATTTTTCGCCGGTTTAGGATTTCAACTATGGAGTGGAGTTTGTTCTATTGATATCCGTGCTTGAAAATGCGCTTGGGGATGCTGTGGACGAAGCCTTAACAACCCTCAGCCATCTTATTGAAGAATTTGACAACCTGATCGTGCAAGCAACTCTAGGTAATTGAAGAAACAATCACAATGGTCTTAAAATAAAATGACTGTATTGTCATTTCATTGCATTTTCTCTTCAACTGAATATCTAGTTTTCCTTTCTCAGTCTTCTGGAGAAATGGATTCATTTTGATTATTCCTAGATTTTCTTTGAGATGGGTACATATAATCACTAATTTATGTCCTTATCACTAAGAATGACAAGTTCTGTGCAATTGTTTTTGGGTGGGATTTCTGGCGTCCACTCAATTACCAGGTTCAAATCTGAATGCGAAGGACAATGGGTTTACACATTGCACAGTTATTCGCTTTCTATCGCGTAAGGTTTTTTTGGTGGCTTATATGCTCGTCTGGCTGATGCATTGTTTATATGTAATCTTTTGTTCTTTTTAATTTCTAATTTGTACTAGAATCTTGCAGGTCAGGCCCTTGATATATTTACAGGCTCATCGGAATTTAAAGATGTAAGAGTCATGTATATGTGATATTTGCTATTGTTTTTTTCTCTATTTTTCTCTCAATCTTGTGATAATCCACTCCAATGGTTTGGTGGTAGTGCAGTGTGCCTATCATCCAAAAAAATCGGGTTCAAAATTCTTCTTGTGGGGGTTGCGTTAGGTAGTCGACAACCAACGTAAAAATAGTTGGATCTTTCAACATGGATTTGAGCAAGAATCCATGTAGCTGACCCTATTTAAGTGGGAGAAAGCTTAGAATTTATTCTTGCTTATCACATTCATACCACTAACCACACATCATGTTGATGACTCCAGCATTTCCTATGCTCGATGTTAGCAAACCGACACAAGGCCTATGATCCTCGGATCTTGTACATGGTGGTAATATAATCAGAGCGGGAAACAACTGTTTATTTCTTACTCTTCTGGTTGATTTGATTTCATGTTAGGTAAGTACAAAAACTAGTGGTAGACTTTCTATCCAAAAGATTTCCTCAATAATCAGCTTCAGAGTAGGTTGTAAGATCCATAGCGACCCTTTTGATAAACCCAATCCTCTTCTGACCCTTTTGATAAACCCAATCCTCTTCTCGGAGAGGATTCGATGTGGCTAAAAATCATTATGCATGCATTAGTACAATTCATGAACTAACTTATCTTGCCAATTGTAACAGAGACATGTGGCTTAGTGATGATCATATAAAATAGCTTCTCGACCAACCGCTTGTAGTAGCTTGTGTCTTCAATCACTTTAGACTTGTAGATGCGTGCTTTAGAATCCATTGAAATACAACATGGCTTGGTCCTAATATCTCGATATCCTATTATAGGTCAGTAGCATATTTCCCTCTAGGACATAACAAGACCTCGTTTAGAATGGGGCCAACTAGACGATCTTAATCCCAAGGAAGTATCATAACGGTTGGAGATCTTTGATTACAAATTTCTTTGCTAGCTATTTTTTTACTTCCATAATGCATTCTAAGTCACTCAATAAGGTCGATATCATCCACATATACCAACATGGCTACGATGTCTTTCCTTGTTTTCCGTACAAACAATGAATCGCCGGTTGAAGGATCTAAAAAGTCCCAATTTCTTAAGAACTTCTGATAGTTTTTGGAACCAGGCTCGAGGACTCTGCTTAAGGCCATAGATGGCCTTCTTCATCAAACTTACCTTTAGACACTTTCCCCAAGCCTTAAAGCCAGGAGGTTGTTGCATATAGATGATCTCATTGTATAGAGAGATGCTCTTTAGGTTGAGCTAATGAAAAGGCAAATCAAGTTGCATTGGTACAGAAAAAATAATTCATACTGTCGAAATACGTACTATGGGTAGAAGGTATCGAAGAAATTGATTCCATAAGTTTGTGTAAAGCCTTTAATTGCTAGCTTGGCTTTGTATCTAGAAATCAAACACCATTGGAAAAAAATATTCTTTATCTCATTAATAAAAGATTTGATAATATATCCAGCCTTAGACTTATTCTTCAATAAAAAGATCCATGAAAGTCGAGAAAAATCATCGACAATAACCAGATAAAAACGGTATCCCTGGTGATCAGAGACATGACTCGGACCCCAAATATTTAAATGAAGGAGCTCAAATAATTGAGAATTGCTCCGACTCTGATGTGATGGAAAGGAGGAATGGTGATGCTTCCCAAGCTGGCATGCCTCAGTGCAAGTTGACATGCCTCACACTGGAAGGAGGATCTCGTGAAAATCTGAGAGAGAACATGACACAACTTCTACAGAGGAAGGTGGCCGAAAGGAAGTTGCCACAGATATGACGAGACCGGTCAAATAGGTATAGTAGAAGGACCAACATGAGGAGGTTGGACCAGTCTGTAGAGCTCTCGCTGCTCACAGCCACATCTAATCACCCTACCCATAAGTATGTCCTGAAACACTAGAGACGAAGGGTCAAAAAGAGAACGATAATGCATATCCATAGTAATTTGACCAAGGTTCAGGAAAGCGGTATGTGTTAGAACGAGTCACTGAATAGCGATTAAGCAGTATGCATGGGTATATGTGGGGTATATGCGGTTTTACACGATTTCCTAAATTTTTATTTAAAAATAAATAAATATGTATAAATTTGACTACAACTAAACTAAACTTATGTATAATTGTGGTACTATATGATTATCAACAAAGTATTATGATCTATTATGTAAAAAACATCATCAACAAAGTATTATATGATCTATTATGTAAAAAATAAGTTTATGGTAACTGAAAACATTGGTTTAAGATGTAAACAATAGAAAAAGAAGAATATAATCATTTGTGATGGTAGATCATTAGTCTAAGATGTGAATACTACCTCCTTGGCATATAGTCCATATAGTAGTATAATTCATGTTAAATATCATGAAGTTTGTGTGAAATTAAGAATTTAATCTAAATTAATATAGTCCATATAGTAGCATAATTCATGCTAAATACCAACCAGATCTAGAAATCGGGATCCGAAAACCCAACAAAGGTGACCGATCCACAACCGGATCTAGAAATCCAGATCTGGAAACCCGACAAACGCAAGAAGCAGGTGCACGGTTCGTATATGCGGCCGCTCAGACCGATTTCGTGAACACTGAATCTGACTAATGAAAAGTAAATTCATCTGAAAGTTAGGAGCATATAAAACATTTTGAAGACGCATGGACAGTGTCAAATGCACCTCCCATATCATGTAATGGCTAAGTGGTCTCCATTAACAATGACAACCCATCTAACAAGAGGTGTGGTCCTGTAGGACCTCAATTGCACTTTGTCTCCACACAGATGGTGGGAAGCACCAGAGTCCATAATCCACTCCGTCATATCTTTTGGCTGCTGTTTTAACAATCTCATGCGCTTGATCCGATCATCCTTTGCTTGGCTTCTTCTTATCGTGTATTCCTAAAAAAAATCTTTCCGTGAACCATTTTGCCAACATCATGGAGAGAAAAATGAAGAAAATAGTTTCATTTTTCTTGATTAGTTAGAATTTTTCCTCGGCATGCAGTAAACACAGTAAACGTGTCAATAGTCATTTCGTCAATTAGCTAGAGTTCAAGTGAACTGCATGGTACTGTCAGGGCTTATTAGATCTTACATCTTTTTATGATATAACAGACTTGGAGATGGAAATTCCAACCTATCACCAAAAAGTCTCTTGCGCTGCATTTCGTCGTGGATCCTGTTGGTACCGAGTTGATGTAGTTCGGTGCAAGGCCAGATTTCATGGGAGACACATAACAGGTTACTTCTTGATTTTATTTGACGAAGTAGATCTGTTAAAATTATGTTGTTGATCAATGATTCTGTTTACTGTGCACGGATTATCTTTCTGCATATCATTTACCAAGTAGTTAGTGCTGATTAATCACTTGCTGCACATGTAGCTTGCATAATTGTTAATTTGGAAAGAGATAAGCGGATTTGGATTGTTTTCATTTGTCTACGCACGATCATTCGTGAGCACGCTCTCCTCTTGACGAGGTGGTCTAGAGTCTGAATTCCACTGGAGGCACTAGATGGGGGCTTGTTACATGGTCAACTAAGGAGTGGTTTTCTAAACTAAAGGGTAGAACATGATTCTGGTGCACAGAAAAGAATCACAATGAATACCATGGTTTCACTACAAATAGAAGTATGTATCAAGGTTTTAAAAATCGAACCGGACATCAAACCAGACATGTATCGGTTTTTGGTTTTTCTGGTCGGACCAATGGGACCTACCGGTCGAACTTGTTATGATGTCAGCAGTTGAAAGAAACCGGAAAAGACCGAACCGTTGTATTGTTGGTTTGGTTCGTATGGTTCAACCGGGTCGAACCGAGTTAGACCGATATATCATACAATATGAAAAATGCTACATCATATCTTTCAATGATTCGTTTACTCTTGTCCTTCCAAGTTTTTCCAATAACACTTATACCCTTACTTTTAATACAATTGCATTTGTCCCGTATATTTTTACAAAATCAATTAGTAGTGGCCTTTGATTAGAAAGATGCTAAGGTGGATGTGTGGACACACACACACGTAAAGATCGGATTCGGAATGATGCAATTAGAAAGAAAGTTGGTGTAGCTCCGATCGAGGATAAGATGCGAGAAAATCGCTTAAGATGGTCTGGTCATCTGCAAAGAAGATCAGCGGATGCACCAGTTAGGAGATGCGGGTGTTGGGATGTTGAGCCAGTTAAGAGAGGGCGAGGACGGCCCAAGAAGTGTTGGAAAGAGAGTATACGAAGGGATCTTAGTTTTTTGGATATAAGCCCGGGATTGACCCAAGATAGATCTGAATAGAGGCGAAGAATCCATGTAGCCGACCCTACTTAATTGTGGGAAAAGGCTTTGTTGTTGTTGTTGTAATAGTAGTGGTCTTTTATTAATACACTTGTGCTCTCATTTTATACCAACATGAGGATGATATTGTGAATTTTTTAAGAAAATATAGGAGCGCAAGCGAAATTGCTTAAAAGTTAGGGGTATAAATGTTCTTAAAAAAATTGTGCATAATGATCATATTTCGTAAAATTTATATAAATACATGTATGATGTAAACAATTAATAATTTTAAAACTGTTTAAACTCTAATTAACGACAAGTATTGTTAATTTATTGTTTTTCATAGTATGAATATGATAATGTCTTCTTCATTTGTTATTGTTATAAGTGGATAACCTCATGCACAATGTGGGAAGAGAGAGACAATGGTCTGCAAAGGACAAATGATAATGAGTCATTGTAACATGTGAAGGAGAAAAGATAAAGGGGTCTATATTATGTGTTAGAATGAGATTAGATTATGAATATTTCTGAAAAAAATTGTATTTTGTTAATTTATTGGAAATTATTTTGTCAGAAAATGAATGGTCGAACCGATAGTTTGGTTCAATTGGTTCAATCATGGCCTCAAATTTCAGCGAAATTCGGTCGAATTTCTGTCGAATATCGATATTCAGTCGAAATCGAAATTTGACCGAAATGACCGAAATATGGGGGTCCTAGTACAAAAAATGACCGAAATGACCGAAATTTCGGTCGAAATTCCACCGAAATTCTGTTTTGGTAGATACCGAAATGGTGACCGAAACCGACATTTAGGGCCTTGGGTTCAATTGGGTTTAAGCGGTCCAACCAGGTTTTTACCGGTTTTGACTGGTTTATATTTTCCGAATAAAAACTGGGTGGTTGGACTGTTTTCCTCCTATTCCTGGTTCAACCGGTTCAGCCGGCCGTTCGGTTCGGTTTTTAAATCCTTGGTATGTATCCATCTGCATAGAGATGTTGCAAGTCCTTGCATGCAAGATAATGTTCTTGCCATTGTGCAATGTTGGCATTCCCTCCTGAGTTGTTTCCTTGCCCACATTTGACTAGTGCACTGTCCGAGTTTGGTTCTGGCTAATCTGATTGCTCATTTCCACTTGCTTGGTCAAGCACTTATGTCAGTCTAGTGATCTCGTCTGATTGAAATTGCATCTTAAAGCCTAATTGATCACCCACAAGTACAGTCTATTTAGGATTTCCAGAAAACAAATCTTGTTGATCACCAACTATTAATGCGCGATCACAGTTGATTGTTCCTACAACCAGTGTTGATCAATCACTAATGGCTCGAAAACTTTTCCTCTTTCAACATGTTGGCTGCCGATCCCAATAACACACCAGCACTGGATTATCATGTCACCTTGATCCATCTTATTGTTTTTTTAGTTCTCCCATTGTTGGAGAATGTAGTAGAGTGGTAATTGAATCTCTCCAGGATCCAATTATCAACCACTCATGTTTAATATCACATCTACTAATTGTGGGACTCCGATCTGTCTGTAGGGCTATATAAGGAGCCCCACACCCTCTGTACTCATTGAGAAATTCTAATCAGGAGATCCAACCCTTTGAGGCCTTCTCCTGCGGTTTCATCCCGCTCTGTAGGGAGTAGGATTCCATGTAAAATCCGCGTGTTCCAAGTTTATCTTTCTTTATTTTATTGCTCTGTTTATCGAATCGCTTCCGCATTCTAGATTTCAATACCCATATCAGGAAAACTTGTGTGACTGACTAGATGTGAAATTCTCAAATCGTGAGCACCTATGGCGATAAAAATCTCGCATATAGACATTACATGCTTTCTCGCTTGACCTGCACATATAGATTGACGCTACTACCCCCTGCGGCTCGAACTACTTTTTTTCTTACCTGCCCCCACTCCTCAATAAGCCATTTACTGCACTCACTGCACACAAAGAAGCCAATCCACCTGCAGGATTCAGCGCCTGGGGCAGTAGCTATAGCGAAGGCTGAGTTGAGAGATATCTCTACCTGACACAAAGAGCGTGCTACGGGAATGAGAATTGACTAAGCTCTGTTTACAGACCCTCTGTTCTTTTTGGAAGAGGTTCAATAGTCTAGTTTCAGTATTAGCCACTGTTGTACTGATAGGAACCTTTAGGCAGTGGTTCAACGATAACTATATATCTGGGGCATCTAAACTCTGGAACGGAGAAGACAGTGACTTCACTTTTGCTTTACGACCGGTGTTGGGTCCCTTTTGTTAGGATTAGGGTCATATATATTAAGATTGAGAATCCTAATGTGATGGGATTCCTAATCTTAATAGTAATTAAGTTGTATTCTATTTATAGTCATACTGGGAATAGGAATATAGGGTTGTATTTGGGCTATATAAAGAACGGGGTGGAGGCATTGCCTCAACACTACAGCAAGAGGGGACACCACAAGGGAAGAGAGAGAGAGAGAGGAGCGAGAGAGAAATATGAGAGCGAGGGAATGGAGAAAGTTGTACTCGTCGTTTTATAGTGATCTTTCTTTTCCGGTGGTCGTGAGAGGTGATCGACCACCGTTATAGCTGGTATTCTTTCTTTCACGTACTTCCGTGGTGGTGGTGGTCTTTTGTGCATCCACTTCTTTATCCGAGAGGTTCGTATCCCCAGCATCCGGTATCCGAGAAGAGACGATACCGGTCGGTTGTGTTCCCATCAATTGGTATCAAAGCAGAGTTGTTACAGCTTTCGTGCCCGACATCTTCATCCTTCCATATTCATGAATGGATTCATATATGCAACAAAACTTGGACTTGCACTTAATCATACCATCAAATGGCTTCATGTGCATGTTTCTTGGAATGTACTCGAAACTCGAACATGCGGTTGGTTACATGCATCCCAGTTCTTTTTTTTCCCTATAAAATCTCTTCTTCATTTGCAGGAGGAAATCATCGGATGGCGGCGAGGAAAAGCGGTAGCAGGGCATGGACATTGTTAGCGACTTCGAACCTGGAGCAGGGGATCTTTCTTTCTCGTGTATACTTGTGATGGGATGCGAATGCGATACTCTCGATTCCAGATAATATAGCTTCCAGATGCTTACGTTTTCACAAGTTATCCTGCATATAAAGAAGCTTTGTTTTGTTGTTTTTTCATCAGAAGCTTTGTTTTTACACATGATCCTGAATAATTCGATAAAGTTTCAGGGAATCATCACAGACTTCAGAAGAATTGAATATGGTCGAAAAATACTTGATAAGTTTACTTCATAACAATTATGCTAGTTAAATAATCTTACAACTGCATTTAGATATTAAAACGGATACCCAAGTGTAGCATGAACAAGAGAGCGGATCGCCAGATTGGATGCGGATATATCTGTATATGGTTGCATCGGTCCATGCACTTCTCTCGGACACGCGAGGGGAGCATTTGCCTTCCATCTTACTAGTTTTTAGAATCAAGAGCACTATGTTTGGGGTTGGGGTGTTACAACCTCTCTCATTTATATTCGCAATGTCCTCGTTGCGACATGGCACATCACTTATTCCCAGTGACAATGACGGTTGCATGTTCCGGGTAGCTTTTTCCTTCAACCTCTTTGTAGGGGTGGCTCCACCTCTCGGGTAGCCCTTTCCACTATCATAGGGAAATTAACTCTGATACCATTTGTAACATCCCGAGCTTAGGTCCCCGGTTCGTTATCGAGGAAAACTGACCCTGACAACTTGTTGAGTTCGGGCCCACCCAAAATGCTTAAGCTCAAGTTGTCAAGTAGTAATCCACATCACATATAATCCACTCTCACATTTTGTGAGTTTTAGATGTGGGACTATCTTTGGGGGTATATATGTTACAATGTACAAGTACACAAACATGCTCGAAAGTGAGGAAAGATAACGATCATATAGGGATTAAAACAATGTTTCTCCCCTCCTACGTCTAAGCTCTCTCATTAATCTTCCTTTTTTATGAGCATCAAGGAGTAACAATCACTTACGATGGTAATCAAGTGGGGAATTTGTTAGTACATGAGCATGCATATTTTAATGATAACAAAACTTCTGTGCAAAGCTAGTAGCTAGGTTAAGAGGGGGAAAGGTATTGGATCAGGAAGAAGCTTAAGCTGAAGAGATCAAGCTTAAATGGAGAAGAATCTGAGAAGCTCAAAGGAGTACACGGATATGGAACTTCAACAAAAGCTCAAGGGTCTCGAGCTCAAGAAGAAGATGAAGTCTTAGGTTAAGAACGGGAAAGATATTGGATCAAGAAGAAGCTTAAGCTGAAGAGATCAAGCTTAAGTGAAGAAGAATCTGAGAAGCTCAAAGGAGTACACGGATATGAAACTTCAACACAATCTCAAGGATCTCGAGCTCAAGAAGAAGATGAAGTCTTTTCTTTTATTGAGTCATGCTTTTTGCAATTGCCTTAGAATGTAAAAGACCTCAAATCTTGCATATTGCATTTCAGCCCTTTGACTTTGACTTTCAGATCATAGAATCAAGCTGATCAGTCAACCATTTAAACCTGATTGATCACCTCCGATCAATTACTCTCTTTTTAAAACCGATCATTATTTGAATTGCAACAACTATATTTCTGATCGATCAATTGTGATCCTTGATTGATTCATCTTCTGGTTCCGAACAATCACCTAAATCCTCATGATCGATCATTTGATTCTGATCAATCGTCTTTGTATCATGATTGATCATATTCCATTTGAGGAAGATTTTTGAAGCTGCATTCAAAAATAAAATGAAGAGTGTATATCACAGAAACGTGTAGATCAAATCGTATCTGATAAAACAAATAGATCCATCATATGAATCTAGATAGCATCAGAGTTTAAAAATTAAACAAAGATGAAACCACAAGGATTGGAAACCATTCCCAATCCATTTCATCAATTCACGCGCATATAGATTTTCCTCTTGAAATGTAGAAAAACATAAGCGGAAGCATAAACATGGATAAAAGATAAATAAGAATAAGAACGCGGGATTTAGCGTGGAACCCTACTCCGAGAGGAGCGGGATGAAACCACGGGAGAAGCCCCTTAACTGGGCATTTCTTCTATTGAAGTTCTCAATGAGTACAGGGGGTGTAGGGCTCCTTATATAGCCCCACGGACAGACCCAATAGTGACCGCTCCCCCATGTGGTACTAAACACATGGGGGGCTCTTTTCTTTTCCAACATGAAACTTGTTTGTGATATTCTAGTCTCTAAAGCAAGAGACCTCATGTCTAAGTTCGATTTAATAGAGACAACAATGTGAGCACAAGGATGAATCACGGAAGTCCCACAATCCAGAGAAATGATCCAACATTCTTTCTCGTCAGCCTTGGGACAGAGGGCATCCTTAATCAAGGAGAGAGAGAGAGAGGGACGACCTTGAGAGAGAGAGAGAGAGATGTACTATGTATTAAACATAAGTATATTTTTGGGTCAATCTAATACAAGTTTAGAGATGTACTATGTATTTAGTTTGAACTCATGACATATTCTCACACTAACTTGTCATGAGATAGGACATGTTGTATTTGTAGGTTAACCTATCGTACGTCTTTCAAGAACTTGTTGGACTAGCAATTTATTTTTACGACAAGCCTTCGAATCAGCCTATCGCCTTCTTCTTCCTCCAATGTGTCAACACCATCCATGTCATCACACAACCACCACCATTGTCATGCCACGTTGGCACGGTAGCTTGTCACGAAATATGGGTGCTACGCTTCGGAAGGCAGATGACATGGTTTGAGATAATATATTTGAAACCGACCAGACACCGAACCGGAAATCTTATCGAAATGGTCGGATCGGATTGAACCATGTAATCAAACCGATTCAAGCGAATGATGATGTCATCATTATTTAAAATTGGATTAAACCGGACCGATGAAAAAAAAATGGTTGAATCGACTAATCAAATCGAAATGAAATAACATCCATATAACATACACGTAAATATACTTGAAATATAAATAAAATACATAGATAATATATACATAAAGTATTTTCTTATACACCATCAAATGTCATACATATCACATATATTATTTGGACTGGGTGCTATGTAGCATGATAATAGTTTAATTATATTTAAAACCCAATATATACAATAAGTTGTGCTAGTGTAATTGGTTAGAAGTTTGAAATTATTAACCAAAGGTCATGTTCAACTCCCACAATCAACAATATTTTTAAATAACTTAAAAAAATAAATGGGGTGCAACTTCGATTGAACATGGTTAAACCGGATCCAAAATATGTTGAACCGAGCGGGTTAGTTAAAATTTAAATAATCGAATCGAACCGGCATAAATCAATTAACCAGACCAGGCCTGGTTCACCGATCGGAGCGGTCGAACGAAGATGAGGGTAAAAATAAAAGACGACTCTATGGTCGCTCAACGTTTTCTACATCAAAATTTGAACACCAAAAATAAAGGACGATGCAATAGTCTTATTTTTTTAATCAAAATATATGCTTCCTCGCCTGTTCGGACCAATATCAAGAGGTGTCACTAAAAATATAAAATATGAGTGTGCAACTCTTCCAAAAGTAATAAATAACCTCAGAATGTAACCATCTTGGCACAGATCAAAACAAATCTTGGGGATGACACGCATGGTGTTAAATTTGCAAAAAAAAAGGATTTTTATTTAGCAGACCCTATAAACTTTGCCAATTACCTCCACAACCTTTGAAACAATCTAATTCCCTCTTGACCTCGTAGCCTTGCCAACTCTTACCCCATGAACCCTCTGGTTAATATATTTGAAGCCCGTGAGGATTCTTGGGGTACTTTACAAGGTCGATGGGATAATTATATTGTGCAAAAGATCGTAAAGATAATTAGCGAAGTTTTATAGGATCTGTCAGGTAAAAATCCCAAAAAATGAAATAAAGTAGTGTCGGCTACATAGATTCTTCACCTCCATTATGATTTATCTTGGATCAATCCCGAGCTTATATCAACAAAACTAAGATCCCTTCGTATGGTCTATTTCCAACACTTCATGGGCCGTCCTGGCCCTCTCTTAGCCGGCTCAACATCCCAACACTCGCATCTTCTAACTGATGTATCAGTTGATCTTCTTTGCAAATGACCAAACCATCTTAAGCGATTTTCTCACAATTTAAAATTGTACAATATAAAATTGTATAATACATTCAGGTAATGCTCAAGTACTTCGTTTATTCTCAATTCTTTCAGCAATAATACTACACGAATTATGCACACTACAGGAAAATCTGGTCGAACAGCTGCGGCGATTCATCGTTTATTATGCTATAATATCATCTGCAGCAGTTACTGTATTTTTGGCTCAATTAAATTGGTGTAACCTGAATAAATTCTACCCTACTGAAACTAAAATAGTATCTTAGGGTTTTCCTTTGCAGCGACTGGGATCATAAGAACTTGAAGAAAAAGTTAGATATGATTTGTTTTGAAATAAGATAGCCCTGTATGGATCACAGACTTTAATTCTCACCAAGTGCTAGAGGCAACTACAGAACAGAAATAAAGCTTATTGGGTAAACCTTACCGAGTCATGATGCTACAACACCTTCATGGTATGATGTCTGCTTCAAGTAAAACCATGGGGATACGCGATCCCCCTCGAATATTGCCGCAGCGACAAGCAAAACATAAGCAGGCATGTAGTTGGAGCTTCAGTATTCGGTGGCTTCCGATTTGCTCTCTGAACTGTCTGGCTCGGGAGCATGACGACTCTTCAAAACATCTGCTTCCTTCGGTTCTCTGGTAGTGTCGTCGTGTACTTCGCTTGGCTCCGCAGGATTAGCAGCATCCTTGTGATCACCTACATCTCTTGGCTCCGTGGGATTAGCGTCTTCTTCCTCCTTGTCACCTGCTTCTCTCGGCTTAGTTGGCCCTGCAGGATTAGCAGCATCTTTGTGATCATCTACATCTCTCGGCTCCGCGGGATTAGCGTCGTCTTCCTCCTGGTCGCCTGCTTCTCTTGGCTTGGTTGGCCCTGAAAGATTAGCAGCATCCAGCTCACCTACTTCTCGTGGCTCTGCGGAATCGCTCACCGTGCTAGCCAATGTTGCTTCGGCAGCATTGGAAGTGGAATCGCCATCCACTGGGGCAGCAGGCCTCTTGATTGTTCCAACTTTGGCATATTTACCCATGAACTTGTACTCCCAATCTTGCAGCGCGTCAAGTTCGAAAGGTCCAAGTCCTGAAATATCTCCGGTTAAGTCCTTTTCTTCAAAAGACATCTTGGCTAGGGCTCTGCTCGCATCCTTCCCAGCAAACAAGGCGTATGGT
Source organism: Ottelia alismoides (assembly GCA_037367405.1). Lineage (NCBI taxonomy): Eukaryota > Viridiplantae > Streptophyta > Magnoliopsida > Alismatales > Hydrocharitaceae > Ottelia > Ottelia alismoides. Next base: position 80,341 of record JAZKJV010003689.1, on the reverse strand, counting down.
CCTCCTGGACCATAAAACATCCTGCGAATAAGACGGAGCGTTAGATACACGAACAATGTAAACTTATTACGAAAACTGAGTAGGTGCTGCTGCCTTCTGGAATAATCTAAACTGACGATAAACAAGAATGAGTTAATCGGCGGGCAGGGCACAATTTTTTAAAGGTTATCGATGAATAATATTAAACATTTAATGTGGTAATCAAGTACTCAAGAGCATCAGACAAATAAAAAGGTGAGCAAAAAGAACTTCAAATATTGGTGACTATAAATTTTATGTTATGTTTTTTTCAGATTATGATCATTTAATTGTAAACCCGCATAACAATCAGAAGTGAATGACTTGGATGTGCAAAATATTAGCGCCTAGAATCACAAGTTGTCTGTGACTCTGTCTGCAGAATGCATCTCCTTTTACTCTGTCAAATCGAAATTCAAATGCCGCTACATTTTACTGGAAAACATCAATGGACAGTTTAATTTTCCACCAACTGATAGAAAGCTGTTGTTTTTTTAAAAGTGTGAAGGGTTGGATTTAAAATCGATAGCCGGTGTCACAACTGACCTTGGCAAGAGTTAATCCCCATCGGGATATTAACTTTCAAAAATATTCCTCAAAATGGGGACGCTTTGAAAATAATTCTCATAGTAGGTATATATCGACAAACTGTTTGCCGCTTCGTGTTCCGTACGCGGCAAACGGTTTGTCGAGCCACATGTCCACTCCATTTTGTCCGTCCATGTGGCACGACAAACCATTTGCCATGCGTAGAACACGAAGCGGCAAACGATTTGCCGATATATGCCTACTACGCAATGTTGTAAAAGTCACCCGACTAGCCCGACTAGTAGGCCCGACTGGTCTAGTCAGTGGGGCGGCCGACCGAGTACCGACTAATTCCGATTATGTCCACTAGTCAACTAATTTTTTCTTGGAGATACCATATTTTTTACTATTTTAAAAGCAAAATTATTCTAATATGTTTAATGTTTTATTTAAATTCAATTACTTCTTTTGATTCAATATGATAGTAAAAATATATATCTATATAAATAGATAATAATATATGTATAAAAATGATTTATATATTTGAAAAATCAAAGGCGATTAAAGTCCAACTAAATCCGATTAATCACCCGACTGCTAATTAATCCTTAGTAAGTGACCTGACCGATCGAGTACCGACTATTGACTTTTGCAACCATGCTACTATGGAATTATTTTCAAACCATCCCCGTTTTGAGTATATTTTTTCTCTCTCCCCATTTTGGTAAACCCCCGGGGCAAATCAAACTAAATCTGGCCACTTGGACATGTCCCATTCACTAACTATTCATCAAGTTGACTCTCCAACCTATCCTCCAAACAACTCGCCACCTACTTTAATAATTTCAGAAATGGGGGTTGTATTAATTTACTTGAATAAAGCCGGTTTGCCGACATGAGCTTTATCGGAGCTTTGGATCATCTACAATGAATCGAACACTTATACAAGATATAGGGACAACCTTTACTTTCGTTACCTAACAAGATGTTTGACATGAATTGTTCTTCAATCCTAAATTTAGTATTGGGGTTATGCAAAACCTAAAAAACTAACAAAATTTCAGATACAGAACATTGAAAGACAAAGTCATGTACATGTTCCGGTCATTATTTTGAATATTAATAACATTTTTTTAGCTGTCCCTTTCTTTGAAATTTCAACAATAAACTTTTTTGAAAAGTAAGATGACTGCAGGAAGCTAGTACTAGTAATCATTCAAATTTCCTTATTTCACACGGGACTATGATGAAAATTTAAACAATTGACGCAAGTGGTGTAAAGTTAGTCAAATTCTAATAAAAATTGTTAGAAAAATAATCATGGAGAATAGGGGTATGAGATTACTTGCCACATAAATAAAATATAGAGCATATGTGGTTATCCACGTCAGGATGTGCAGACACTATATATGTTGCATTGTTATGTTCTAAGGCAAAAATCCTTTCACAAGAGGAGCTTCTATTTGCAAAAATGCAGTAAAACATCTCTCCCCGACAGCAATAAACATGCATCTTTCTTGAAATAGCTTATAAGAAACAACACCAACATCAGCGGCAAACAAATCTGCAGAGTTTCTGGTGTCCGCTAGCTAGTGGAAAATCAATTAAGTCATGCTTAACTTGGGTTTCTAAAATATATTCCATTTATTTTCTAAACATTTCAAATAATTTATCCAATATTTATTACCTGACACAATCTCTATCAAACATATTGCTTCTGCAGAATATCAGATTATTGTTAAATATATTATTGATTAAAAAATACATCTACTTACTTCTACACCACTGTCTTAGATATCATCAAATATCATATGATTGTTTTGGCAACTCGCCTGATATAAATGTCCTTTATAAGTATTTCTATGATCTCATCCGCTCCATCGTCAATATATTGGTAACATTTCAGCGTAATGGGAGAACTATGAATATTTCTTGGTAAAATTTTCAAACCTTGCCCAATAGCGATAAGATTTCCTCCTATTTCACCAGATTGGTGCTGTATTTTGTAGAAAGTCAATATTATTTCTTTGGTGAATCCTCTTGCTCTTGTAAGAAGCATGAGTTCTAAGATTACATGGCCTCATATATTGCTGGATTACATACAGCTGCTTGCAATAATCCTAGAAGTTATGCAATCATTCCAAGTATAAACATATCATGATATGCAACTCTTGCTAAAGTTGACTTAAATAGTAGAAACATTTTTTTATCAGATTTGAGCCACTAATTTGGATGGAGGAAGCTATAAACATGAAACCCAACCCAATCACAAGTGCAGCAGGATAACTGACAAATAGTATTCTAAGTATCTCCACAATAACGATTTGGTAGGTGTAACTGCTTATCCTCACATCAACTCCCGATATTGATATGATAGGCCATGAATACATGTTGTTAGTAACATGCTTATAAGACCATGTACAGTGTACTCATCTATGACATTTTGTAAATAGACCGAAAGGCAACGCCTATGAGAAACATAGATGATATATGGAGCCACCCAAGAACTTCTGGTTCTTAGGGTAATGAAACTAGAATTTACTATCGTGTATTAGTTATCTATGACTTAGTATTTTATTTATTCTATAATTTTTTTATTATTGAATTTGCAATACATTTAAAAAATGAACTTAAGTGCATTTTTTGAAAAAAAATGAACTTGTAGTATATTATAGTTTCTTTTCTTTTTTTAGAAGGAGGGTGGTGGCCCAATTGGGACCCACCACCGTAACTCTTAGCTTAGTAATCTGCTTTCTATGACATATTAGCATTTTGACAAGCAGTATATGGCGTGATAAAAAAACAAACCTCGAAAATATACCTCTTTTATAGCTGATAAGTATTTATTACTAACCCATTTATTAAAGAAAAACTACGGAAGCCTCAATTTCCGAAAAAAAAAATCATTTTGTCAAGCTATTTCAATAAATTTCCAGTGATATCAGGAAGATGCCAGCAATACCTCCCTTTCTAGACTTGGCGAAACAAGAATGATATCAGTACTTGAACCCACGCCTTTTCACAAGAACTTTGCATTTGAGGGATTTTAATATATGAAAATCCAGTATTGTTATATTTCTGCAATCTGATAAATCCAAAATTACCCATCCTCCATAAATTCAAGACATCCAACCAAGTATCGCCTGGAGGAACCAGCAAGCTACTGGAACAGATTGCCCTTGAGTTGAATTTCTTAGCTGAAATACTGGCATTAGTTCGATAAGAAAAACATTTTATCGTAATTTTTTGACATGTACCCGAAGTTTAAAAAATCCAGTGAAAATTATATCTAATACTTCCCGCAATATGCTTCATTCAATAACATCTACAATCAAAACACCATGAACCTCGCACGATCCCCAGACTCAAAGAAGGCAACCAAGTACAACATCAGCCTGCACTAGTCATCAAGCTGCTAAAACAGGTGGCCTTTAGTCGGAACTTTTTAGTTTAAAGTAATATCCTCGCTTCTGAAGAAAACAATTTTCCCACAAAAATTTGATCTTTGCTAAAAAGTAAGGAATTCAAATAAAAACATCCAGTATCTATCACTTCCCGTAATCTGCTTCATCCAAAATCATCTACCATCGATCCATCACAGGAGCCTCACCCAATCCCCAGACTCAAAATCAACACCACGAATCCTAGAACGAGAAAACAGGGGTTACCTGCTCTGCGAGACGTCATAGATCTGACCCTTGATGGCCATGAGGAGGGGCTTCTTGGGATCGGACCCGTCGTACTGGCGGAGCTCCTCCTCGGTGACCTCCCCGATCTGCACCGGCGGCTGGAGCGGCTCCCCAGTGGGGAAATCCACTTCCCGGCGCCTAGGTGGAGGCGGCGCAGCGAAGCAGGCAGCGACAGCGTAGTAGAGGACCGCCGCCACCGCCACCGTGGTGAAGAAGGCGGCCGGGGATAGGCCGGTGTAGGCCGTGATCGCCGCCTCGAGGGTCTTCCACGCCTCCGCGATCGCCGCTGCCATCTCTCGAGATCCTTCTCGAACCTTGTCGAGTGCTCGAAGTGAGGAGTGTGTGTTGGGGGGGAGGTGAGGGGGGAGATATTGGGGGCTTCCTGTAGTTTCCTAAGGTGTGGGAACTACACGTTTCAAAGTAGTTGTGGTAGCCGTGCTACACCCACCCCTGCTCTCACGCGCGCCGTTGGGAGTGCTAGGATTTTTCCGGTTGGGTTTATTTACAAGTATTTCCCTGTGAAATGATCTGTTTATATATTGGGTCATATGTGGCTGCCTCCTCCCGCCTTATTTGGGCAAAATTTTTTATTTTTGAAAAATAACACCATTTACATTCATCCCTATATTCCTCCTATATACCATTCGAATTTCGTCAGAAACAGAGACTCCTACGGCCTCCATCCGGACAGTAATTTTTTAACGGTAACAGGATTTTTTTAAATCGATACCATCGAGATGGAGGTCGTAGGAGTCTCTGTTTTTGACGAAATTCGAATGGCATGTAGGAGGGATATATGGATGAATATACATGGTTTTATTTTTCAAAAAAAAATAAAAAAATGCCGAAAAATGGGACGGGGGCAGCCATGTTGGCTGCCCCAGGGGGCAGCCCCATTTTTTCCTTATATATTACTCTGTATAATTCGCATTTAAGTTCCAACCCACTATTGACTATAGTTAGGTCGGCTCATTGGTGGGTGTGGTTGAGTTGGTGGTGAAAATTAAATTATTAAAGGCAAATAAAAAGTACATGGGGATTACAAACAAAATTATATTGGTTATATGGATGTGTAAAATTCTATAGAATGGGTTGGCATATGCTTATTTTTTTTAGATTTTTACACTACAAACCCTAACAATTTTATAAATTACCTTATCAGTCATGATTTATTAATTATCACATAAATATGTAAACTTACTAACTTTTATCCTCCATATCTTGTGGTTAACTTTCATCTAACTGATCGTTAAAGTAAATGGATTCCGTCAAAAATACAAGATATCCATCCGTCACCTTACGTAACAATACCCTTCCTCATGTTTTCCCTCCCCTCCATGATACTTCTAGGTGATGGAGAATGGTAGAGGGAATCGTGGAAATGGAAGAGGACCCCACTAATTATATATTAAAGAAGGGTCGATAGAATCTGAGAGAAAAGATGTGCAACTAATATATAATTATGAAAAGTCGCTAGTGTGGTAATATAATATATGCAAGTGAGAAGCAATGCACCTTCACTCTTCCTCTCAGTTGCATGTGATTCCCTAAGCACAACCAGTAGGCCCTATAATGACGTGGGCTCGGCTCTGTCGTGGAAGGTCGGGTCAAAGCAGAGGCATACGTGGAAAGTGAATGCAGAAGACAGGGGACAGAGGCGTGGACTCATTTTTTCCATGTATTTGCTCCTCGAAAGTCATCATGGTTGAAGCTTCTCGATCCTCTTATTCGTGACCCACCTCTTCATTGTCGAGCAACCTAAAATTGCAGCTATTTTCTCGATTCTTGAAAAATCATCTCAAGGTCGTGCTGGCAACTTTCTAGAAGATGATAAAACTTCATGTAAAAATATTTTGGAATAAACGAAAACGATTATTCGAATACGAGTAAAAAATATGGATTTTACCCCCATGAACTTTGCAAACTTGTTAAATTACCTCCACGGCCTTCTGCACAATGTAATTACCCCCTCGACCCTGTAAACTTGGTAATCCTTACCTTAAGAACCATGTAGTTAATATGTTTGTAGCTCGTGAGGATTCTTGGTGTAATTTACGAGATCGAGGGGTTAATTACGTTGTGCAGAAGGTCGTTGAGGTAATTTAACAAATTTCTAAGGTTCATGAAGTAAAAATTCCTAAAAAATATTATAAAATATTGTTATTTTGATATTTCCCAAAAAATTTCTATTTACAAAAAAAAATCTCATATACATTAAATTTTTGATTATTCTTCTTAGTTCAATATTTTATTTATCAACATATAATTTTCATCAAGAACCTATCTGATTTGTACTTTTCTAATTGTATCCTTCTCCTTTATTTTATATTTGCTTTAAAATTTCCAAAAAAATACCTACAAATGTGAAACCTCCAAGTTGTCAAAATTGTCAAAATGGCGAACCTCCAGGATTTCATCTCTGTTCTCAATAGGCAAATCTCATGACATGCCCATCAAAACCTATATTTATAACTTTCAACTCCTTATCAAACATAAGGTTAATTCTTTCCTAATCCAGATAATAAGACTCAATACATATCAGTCACATTCATTTGATTAAATACATGTATAAACATATAGATGTACACTTATCCAACTTAGACATACGTATATATCATGTAATATACATGTATACATCAAGAAAAAAAGCTCAGGTGTATCCTAGCATTTGTCCCTGCATAAAAGCCATGGGATATTAGCAAAAAATGTCCTATTCCAATGACATCTTCTCCGCTAATGGCACGCGGTAATGGCTCGCGCTGATCAGCAAGAGTAGCATATGTATACATCTTCTCGTAAACAAAAGAATACAACATCGAGAATATGCATAGAAGATGTCCATACTAGGCATTTGCGAGGCGAGAATAGTCACTTAATGACCTCAAATTTTGAATATGAAAAAGAGCGCTTATATTCGACAACAATATTTTGCATTGACAAACAATGGAGCAAATACATACATTTAAAACACCATAAGCATGCGGAGATCCGGATCAAAACTTCTGAGTTACCCAGCCACCCCATGTTGCTTCAACAAGAGCTGAAGGTGTCGGTAAATCCTATCGTCAATAAATCATCAGGCTGGAGGAGGGAAATAGGTTTCCTTCCCACCAGACACCGCATCCTTTTACGATAAGATGCTTATTTCTGTAGAATTCCCCATATCATATTGTACAGAGAGCACAACAGCTACATTATGCAGGGTTATAGAACCTAATGAACACGAGCCGAACGCTACCAGTGATGCATCACAGCATTCCATCATTATGCAACTTACAAACCCAGCTCAAATGACTTCATCGAGATCTATTCAGCCTTGGCAGTCGACTATCGAGGAATGTGCATGTTCCTCGAACATCAGATTTGACACTAGTTGTCGATATGTGACAAGAAGTCCACACAAGCTGCGTCAAACATCTGACCATGATTACCAAGGTCAAGAGAACTCACCTCATCTCTTCGCCAAAACCATTCCTCGTATTTATACCATCTCATCAAGCCATCATCCCTGTTCATCCGTTGACACGCGATGCACGGATCATCTTGGCAGTAGATGAAATCTCGTAATCGTGAGGCCTTCTGCAAAACGGCGGGATCAAGCTCCCTTGTCATGCGCTTAGAGGGCCCTTCTATGATATGACAATGTGAAATGTTGAGCACTTCTAAATGCTCCAGTCGATCCAAGACTAACAGAAGAGCATCCATTGTCAGCTTAGAGCAGCGTATGCTTAAAACTTTCAGATTGGGTATATATGTAGCAATAGCAGCAGCAAAGCTCCAATCGAATGTGCCCATGACCTTCAGCTGGCTGAAGTTCTTGCAGTTCCGACCTATTTCTTCCATGATATAAGGTGGTTGGGCGATGTAAGGCATTGTCATAGATTCTAGATTCTCCCACCGGCGTACAGCTTGACAGATTCCGGTTTTGGTTATACGATTCCAAGCAGGTAAGACGAGTCGTTTAATGCAAGGAGACCTGAAATGAGGACACACATTAGATGATTTTCACGAGCCCAATGCTGCTGATATCAAAAGATTCACCCACATACCACCGACTATTGAACATAATCCACAACAAATCTTGGCTCTAGCACACAACTGAATACTAAAGAAAATGATGTTTAAAATGTTTTTTATCGCTCACTAAATCGCCTACTAAAAGTTTGAATTTTTTTTTGTTTATTAAGCAAACTACAACCTAAAGAGATAAAAAGGAATCAACTCCTATTACCTTTCAGAAATGTAGCTCAGGTGGTCATCCTTCATATATAGATTGAAGTGGAAAACTACACATGAAACACTTCCGCAGCTAAGAGCCATCGATGTCCTTAATACCCGAGTTAACCTCCGATCAGATCTATCATCAACATATATGTATGGTGAGGCCCTAGTTACAATGTAGTTGGATTTCAATAACCCAAGATCAAGAACACTCCAAAGCAATGGATCAGAGCAAGCAATGCGCCAGTTGCGACAAACACAAGATACTGGAGCGAGCTCAATCATGTTCAATCTCTTGAATATGTTTGCCAAAACATCGATTTCCATCTCCTCCCATACTTTAGTTACTCTGACCTCAGCCATTCTTCAAAATATAGATATCAAAGAATGGAGGTGACAGCACCTACACCTACACCAACAGACATGGAAACAAAAAAACTTAAATACAAGGAATGTAAAATCATTAAAAATACCAAGGAAGCTGGTATTTACATAAATAAATAAATATTGTGATTTTGAGGCAAGCAAAGCAAATATGTGAAACATACTAAGAATGCATTCAACATATTTTGGCATTTGTTAATCGCATATTAGCATTATAGAAAATATTAACATCACAGAAATAGCAACTGAAATTTTAAAACAATGCAACATAGGTTTGGAATGTCAAAAATAGTTTTAAAAAATAAAAGGAAAACATGTATCCTTCACATAGTGCAGTTTTTTTATCCAGCATGTAAAGTGCAACAATAAGTTCTCGTCAGCTATCCTAATGACTGATAAATAAATGGATTTAATGAATAATTCCCTTCTAAAATAATGTTTGTACAGAAAATTACAACTACTACTCCCAATGAAGCTTATACTTTTTTAAATGTGAATGAAATTAACAAAAGGTATGTATTGCAAAAACAAAATTCTAGATACCCTATCGGAGCCTATTTTGCAAGAGCATGAGCCTTCGTTGACAGAGAAAGTTGTTTCATCTGTATACCTGAACAACCTAAATAATGAATTCCAAAAAAAGAATGGGATTTTTACACTCATAACCCTGAGTAATTTTGCAATAACATTCATAACTCTGCGTAATCACGAATTACATGAGAAACCCTGAGTAATACTTAACTCTTACATGACATAATCATGTGTTATGTTCCGTTTGAGATAGCCGTTATATTTGACGATTTCCGTTAAAAAAGACAAAGTAATCCTTAATAATCATTCTTATTTACAAATCATGCCATCGTATTTTTGTCGCCTGGAAGGTCACCGGATCCCGCCTGCAAGATCAACGCCCCCCTCCCCCTAGAACCTCTGCAAGCTCCCCTCCACCGTTGATGTCGACCTCTGCAGGCCCCTCCCCCCGTCGCTTCAAACCTCTGCAAGCCCCCCGTCGCCGCCTCCGCTGCAAGCCCCCCCCCCCCCCACGGTCCAACCCTCTGCAACCAGTCCTCTGAACTACTCTAGGTTCTGCCAGACACCTGATAGATTTGGGGTTGTTGCTTCCACTGCTTGGACCCGCATCCTCACTCATATCAAGATCCGGGAAATTATTTTACGACGAACCTGTAATGCTCATGAAGACTCGTGCGATGAAAGGTGTCTTACAGTGTTTTGTTTCCTTGTCCTCTATCCCCAGCCACTCCGCTTCATGAAGTAGAGGCTTGCTGGCATTGATAGCTGTCATGTCTTCCTCGATCTCACCAGCCTCGCTCACAAGGTCATAATACCCAACAGGTGGTTCCATCGTGGTTCAACCCGATCCGACCATTTCGGTAAGGTTTCCGATTCAATGCCCGGATAGGTTTCAAAAACATAGGGTTGGAGGAGGTCGAGGTCTCTTGTGTCAATCTACCCTAGCTACCCTAGTTATTCAATCTAATGATGCTTGTGTCCTAAAAGTTAAAGTCCAATTGGGATGCGGATGAACGGCGACTAACTTGAGGGGCAGGGACACAAGTGATAAAATCGCAAAAAGTCGGGAGCACAATTGATATTCCAAAAAAAGAGAGGGGCATAACTAACAAGAGAGGCACACATGATAAAAAAAAGTCAATTTTATAGATGAAAAGAAATATATTTTCCAATGCTGTGACCCTAGAAAATGTGTTCTCCAACATTTGCCCCTTACCCCTCCAGAGATCTCACTCCTGTCTGTAATATCAACAAACCCATAGCACAGATTAAAAAAACATGACTAGTCCATAAATGTGAGCAGATTCCGATCAAAGCATACAACTCCCCTTTCTTTCACAACATCTAAAGATGCATCAAAACTCATCTTCCAACAGCCAAAGGCTTCGCAAGATCAGCAGCATCGAAGGAACCAACACACAGATCCCAATTCGTGGAATCTTATAAGATGCCTTGCAAATCGAGAAAAACGGATCACACTACCTCAAATCACCGGGGGCGTCATCTGGATTGCAACGGGGCATGATTGGAGGGGCAATTGAGGGAGGAGAATTGGAGTTTGGACGCCGAGGTGCCCTCCGGGCGGAGTCGGGAGGAGGTCGCAGGGAAGCCCTGGAGGTGGGCGGTTGCTGGGGAGAAAGGAAGCGAGAAAAACAGGAAGGAGGGAAGTTGGTGGTAGATGGGGATGTGAGAGAAGGGAAGAAGGTAAGAAAAAGGAAAGTGGAAAAATGTTGGGTGGAAAAAAGGGTTATTTACACTCATAATCTTGAGTAATTTTCTAATTACTCAAAAAAATTCGATAATCATGAATTACTCTCGAGATCCTCGATAGTGCTTAATTCTTACACACATAACTCCGTGTTAACTTTCATCGAATTTCCTGTTAACTATGACGGTATCCATCAAACAATTTTACATTTTCTGCCCTTTAGGTTCTATTATTTACTAATGAGTCCAATTTCTTTTTACATTTTCTACCATATAGCATCCTGCTTTTTTTTACGCTTCGAGACATTTCGAAATCGAGAAATCTCGACCTCAATTATTTACAAATGAGTCAACTCCCCTTTCTCCTCCAATCCCCTTTGATCTTCAGCAACCACCTCCTCCTCCCCTTCCTCCATCCCGCCAACCACCTCTTCCCCCTCCAACACCCACCTCCTCCTCCCCTTCCTCCCCACCACCGACCACCTTCAGTCCCCTTCCTCTTCCAGCACCTTCCTCCTCCTCCACCCCCCCCCCCATTCTTCCTAAATTTTGTAAAAGGTTTGTTGCACTTGCCTCTAATCATGTTTATCGACGTTGACAAGGTTGCTGTTGTGGGCGACGACGCCCTGCCCGAACTGGTAGCCGACGATGAAGGGTTGGATGTTGAGGAGGGAGGAGGCGGCACCGAAGGTGGAGTAGCAGGCATGGACGACATCGGAGGGGGCACGAGATGGGGTAGAAGGGGCTGGAGGGTGATAGATGATGGGGATGGAGGTGGACAGCAGAGGGGTCGGAAGGTGGGCGGCAGAAGGGGCCGGAGAGGGTGTGGGTGGAGGAAGAAGAGGGTTGAAGGAAGGAGGGGTGAGGGTTAGTTTTTTTTGAGTTTATATCGTAGTCATTGGATTGAAGATGGATTAGATTAACTCAATAGTATGGTTGGGTTAATGGTTTAAACTAACTGAGGGTTGTGGGTGTGAGACAGATTAACTATTCGAGGTTTTTTATGTAATTATGGATTATCGAGGGTTTCTGAGGTAGTTACAAAACTACTCAAGGTTATGAATGTAAATATCTCAAAAAAACCATGTAAATTCTACAAAATAATCATAATATAAGGGATTTTTACACCGTAACCCCTAAAAATTGTCCAACCAAAGCTTTCGTAATTATACTACGATCCATGAAATTTACCAACTCTTACACCCCCAAATCGTGCTTATGTTTCAAACACTAGTTTGTATTGTGTAAGATCGGCAAGCATGACAAATATGCACCCTTGGGTAGAAGATACACTTCATGATAACACTTGAACTTGATATTTTGCCCCCATGGGCAATTCTAACTTAGATTTGGATTTGAATGGACTGGATTGATCTATAAACTCAATCGAAGTTTGTTTTTATTAATAAATTTTTTACTTGTTTGGTTGCAAGGTTATCTGGGATAATAATGATGTGTCAGGTCGGATCATATGGGACCATGTGACAACGGGCTCGCCCGTAGGTTGTTCACCGAGGGGCGAGATGAATGATGTATCAGGTAGGTCATGTGTTTTTAACTTGTTGAAGATCAATCCCACTTGTATATAGGTAGGGTCATGCTTGTTGGTTACTGATGCATGTGATGTAAATAAAAGTAAATAGGATTTAATAAAAAAAAGCTCAAAACTACATTATTCCTATTCAAGTTGTTTACCACCATGGCATAGTTCAGTTGCACTTGTCCTCACTTCGGCATGAAAATATTCATGTTCAAGTTTCACGAAATGCATTATCTAGGATGTTAAAGAGATATTGAGCTATAAAAAACACATGAATACATCCAATTTATTGCATTCGGTTCCTCATATTGCAGTATTAATAGAGTTTTTATCAGTTGTGCCCTTCTGAGATATTGCAATATAGGTTGTGCCCCTCCCTTTTTTGGAATATCTGTTGTGCCACCAACTTCTTGTCGTTTTATCGCGTGTGCCCCTCTATTACTTTAACTGTCAATAAGTTGAATGTAATCATGATTTTTTCAAAACTTGGTGAGGTTAAGACTTAAGAGGAGCGTAATTGTCCAAACACTCCCACCCATCATCCTCCTCCCCATCTTCCTCTGTTGCATGCAACCTCTGACCTCCTCCTTCGTCGTCATCGTTGAGCTCGGAACTTTGTTGATTTCATCTGCAGATGGAGGTTGAATTCTCATTGGTGAGTTGATTGCATGTGACGAATTGGCTAGGAGTTTTTATGGCTTCGGTATCGAGGGGCGACGTCGTGGAGTTGTGGTTGCAGTGGAGGAGCAGGGGCAGAGGAAGAGGAACACGAGGCAATGGAGGAGGGTGCGGAGGATGAAGGTGAGGAGGAGGGGGCGCTAGAAGAGGAGGGGAAGCTGGAGGAGAGGGTATTGGGGGAGGAGGCTAGGGTAGAGGAGAGGAGGGGGCAGAGGAGGAGCAGTGGGAGGGAGGGAGGGAGAGGGGGCGGAGGAGGAGGCTGGGGCGGAGGAAGGGAGGAGGAAGAGGAGGAAGTTGGGGCAGAGGAGGAAGGAAGAGGAGGCTGGAGCGGAGGAGGAGGGAGAGGTTAGGAGCGGGAGGAAGAACCTTTCACCCTTTAAAAAAAAATGATTCCCCTTGTGTCTTAAAATTAAGGATTTTATCACTTGTGCCCCTCCGAGATCTCGCAATATCAGTTATGCCCCTATCTTTTTAGTAATATCAGTTATGCCCCTCACTTCTTGCTATTTTATCACTTGTGCCCCTCGAGTTAGTGACCGTCCATCCACAGTGCAAATGGACGTTATCTTTGAGGATATAAGCGGTATTAATTTAAAAAAAGGATTATATGGTAATTTATGTCACATCCTCATCCTCTTCCTCCTCTTCCCCCATCCTCTTCCTCCTCCAACCTCCTCCTCCTCCCTCTCCGCCCGAAACCCCTCCCCAGCCCGCACTTCCTCCCACTCCGCCCTGACCTCCTCGGCCCGCCGCCCCCGCCCCTGCCCCGCGCCGCCCAGCTCCGCTCCGAGCTCCACGAACCTCCTCCCAGCCCGCCGCCCCCGCCCCTCCCCCACGCTGCCCAGCCTCTACTCCCCTGGGTCGCCCCCTCGCCTCCCCCGCGCCGCCCAGCCCCGCATCGCGCTGCCCAGCCCCACACCGCGCCGCCCCCGCCCCCTCCCCTCCTCCGTCCCTGCCCCGTCGTCGTCGCTCAGCTCTGCCAAACCTTAGGGTTCCGTAGCGCCCAAAATTACTATGATTGGCATTTACCTTCCGTGTCAAATGGAGAGGAGATCTGCGAATCAAAACCCCCAAAACAGCAACAGACAAATAATAATTGGAGTAGCCGCTTGAGCAGATTCTTCTCCATTCTGGAGGGCTTCGCAGATGCAACGGTGCTTTGTGGCCGATCCACCGACTGAGGGCCTCGCGCGAAGCGTTGGCGATGGAGAGGTGGTAGGTCGGCCGCTTCGAGATGGAGGGCGGCGGTCGCAGCACTAGAGGCCGCAGAGATCGTGCCCAGGTGGCGCTACCCGCAACGACGGGCAATGGAGAGGTGGAGGGGTTTCATCGACGGAAAGCCCTCCCGGCGAGCACATGTCCGATTGGCTACCGAGGTCTCCTGCTGACGGCTGGCAGTCCATGGCAGTTGGGCTGGAGGTGCGCAACCTGCTGGAGACGGCGGCTGGTGGGAAGAAGGGGGCACGCGGGGGCGCCCGTGCGGCTTCGGGGGAGGTGTGGTCGTGCGCGGTGCATGCACATGCGAACTCCGACGAGCTCCGGGTGGAGAGGGAGGAGGAGGAGGTTGGGGGAGGAAGAAGAGGAGTCTGGACAATAATACCCCTCTCTTAATTGCACCAAGGTTTGAAAAAACCATGGTTAAGTCAATTCATTAACGGTCAATCTGACGGAAGGGCACAACTGATGACGGAGCAAGAAGTGAGGGGTATAACTGATATTATCAAAAAGATAGGGGCATAACTGATATTGCAAGATCTCGGAAGGGCACAAGTGATAAAATCCCTAAAATTAATGCTTGTTTGTGTTGGGGATGGATGGAAATTAACCCCCAAGGTACAAGTGATAGAATGGCTAGAAATCGAGGGTGCAACTGATATTCGAAAAAAAGAAGAGGCATAAGTGATATTGTGATATCTCAAAGGGATGCAACTGATAAAAACCCTTACTAATATTAGAAAAATCACATCAAAACGTAAATACCACTCACACATTTGGACTAAGTTTATAACTTGGAATAAAACAAACACATAGAAATGACTTTTAAAAGAAAACAAATTTGATATAATATTGCAAGGTAATCAACTTTGAATGCATAACTGGGAATAAAAATTTTAAAAGGTTCAAGTAATTAGCTTAGTCATATGTTATTCCAAGTTTTAGGATGCATTTAAAACCAGAAATCTAAGTCAGGAAGGCGGATTTTATAATATAAGAAAATAAAGATATCGAGGAGATGGAGCATGGAAAATAAAGGTAAAATGTATAGAATTACAATTTTAGTCCTGTAATTTACATGAATATTTTCTACTTTTTATTTTTTTAAGTTGTAATTAACATCATCAAAAGAGACCCTTTCACGATGAATAATCTTGTCAAGATGAGAAAAGATAATTACTAAAGAATAAATGCAAAAAAGATGCATTAAATATTGAATTATGTATATAAATAATATGCTATAGTATACCTTATTATGCATATCCTTACATGGAACTATATTGTTTCTCTATTCTTAACGTGAGGAATATGGGATAAAGACTTGGGATAAGAAATAAGAGGTTTTATTTCCAATTTGGTGTTCTTTTATGTTGGTGAGATAAAAGTGAAATAAGGTGTTTTTTCCATATTCCTTGTGTGTGTGTGTTATTCTTGAGAATGTGGGAAAGCGGTAGTTTTTGTGAAATATGTATTGTGAATGATAAAAAAATGATATATTTACTTAAAGGAATGAGAATCGTTTTTGCTTATATGGTTGTGAAATAAAGGAGAGCAACTATTATGTGAATAAGAAAACTCTAAACTAAGGGGAGAAAATCGAAGTTATCCTTCCTTGTTCTTCAAGCAAACACGGTCACCTTTACAATAACAGTCGTAATGTCCCATGCTTAGATCCCCATAAACCCTCAGTAAACACTGCTAACTCTCCAAGCTATCTTAAAAAATGTCTTGCTATAAGGGAGGTGGTGTTGAAGTTCATGTAGCCCTCGAGTGGCTACATCTCAAAATAAAATTAAAAAAAATCCAATTATTTATTCGAATAATATGTATAAAATTTAGTTAGTGGTGGTAGAGCTTAGATTAGTATCAAGTCTGAGACGTTCATGTCATATGTTATCCTATATACTCATTTTCTTCTTTCCACGATATTGTGTGTTTAAATGATTTTGCCATTGTTTTTATATCTAATGCCAAGTGGTATAAAAGTCTTTAAATTTATCTGAATTTTGTAGGAAAATATAATGATGTTATCACACAACATGAAGATCGAGAAGTTCACAAGTAATAATATATTCAGTCTTCGATGAATCGAGATGCATTTGCTTTTGAACCAGCAATGAAATGGGTGACGAGCTTCCAATCGAGCCCATTTGGGTCAAAGCTGACCCGACCAATGCCATTTATTTTGATGAATCTTGGGTCGAGCCAAAGTCATAACTGATTGTTACATCTGGTCCATGGCCCATCCTAGCCTAATTAACATGGACGCATATTTAGGTCTGGTCGATCCATTTTAAAAAAAGGATGGAATAATGAAGAAGGAACAAGAGGTAATTGAATGTGCATATGCTAGTAATGGAATAATGAGGATGAACAGACTTCACGAGAATTATGGGTATATGAAGTAACGATTAAGAACTGAATATCCGCATAATAAAAATTGCATTGTGCGATAGACGCGTGGAAGTAATAAGGAGATGAGTGATAGTCTTCATATAGTAAGCAAAGTGATGTAGAAATAAAATGAAAGGGAAATACTTACCATGAGTTTCTTTTAAGAGAATGAAGTTAACATTATGTGTAATACATGTAAGAGATTGGTTGGAATATTGGAAATGAGATTTTGTGTGTGCAAAAAAAGTTGATTCTAAAGTGTCTTTGCGCCTACATGTAATCCACATGATTCAAGTAAGATTATATAACAATATGTATAAGTGATACATAAATGCATAATAGACAAGTCGAGGATCAATCGACAATGATCAAACAAGCTTCGCATGATTTTTCATTGAATTGTTGACTTAATTTCGATCCTAAAATATCAAGGAAGACTTTATTTTTGATTTTATGATAAAAGACCTCAAGCATAATGAAATCTTTCCTAAAATGTCCTAGACATTTTTTTATTTATTTTTAGGTATTGTGTAAGGTTTTTGTTGTATTTTTAGGGTACTATTAATGTCAAAATAATGAGATTATTCCAACCCAACCTTTGTTACTAAACTATAGAATTATAAGTTTTATGGTGGGCATAATTTTAAAACTCGATTTCTGATAGTTAAAGGGATGATAATTCTCTATTGTTGTCAATAGCTCGATCACCAGTGAACATGGGGATATATGGAGGATCCGATCAACAACACACAAGCAGAGAAATGTTCATGCAAGAAAACACGTGCGATCACGATGTAAAGATTTATAGTGGTTGGACTATGTGTCTGTATCTATTGCTTATACCAGGCTCTCTTCCATCTCTTTCACGAATTGATTGTTGGAGTACAATGAGTAGTTGCCTCGAAGAGATCTCTCATATTGCAATTCTTGAATTAGATTATATGAAGGGTTAGGTGACACATCATTGTTCCATGTGTTTTTTATGCAATATATCATATATCGCGCCACTTGATAAATAATCAAAACTAACCCTTTAACAAGAAGCTACTTCAACCGAACCCAATCATATTACCAAACGTATATACGACATGCGGTGGTTAAAGGGATGGGATTCTCTGTTGTGATCAGTATCTCACCCAGTAGTAGACCTTTGTTGGAAACAGATACGATCAACAACACACAAGCAGAGAAACATTTGGGCGAAAAAAAACACGTATAATCACACGACATAAGGATTTATAGGGGTTGGGCTATGTGAGGTGTGCCCATGTTTACTGCTTATCGCATTATCTCTTCCATCTCTTTCATGAAATTGTTGTTGGAGTACAATGAGCAGTTGTGCCCAAGGGTTCTCTTATATTACAATTCTTGAATTGGGATTACATGAAGGGTTAAGTGAAGTTGCCAATTAATATACCACTTGATATATGCAATAAAAGGCACCAACTAGCATTCGTAAGAGAAAATCTAAAAAGGATATGGTCGCAATAGCCTTCTGATCATGGAAAGTGGGTGGTCTGATCTGTCTCCAAAATTTCTCCGTCTGAGGATCTGTTTTTCCTTTCGTTTGGTTGTCAGGTTACCTCGAGGTAAACTGATTACCTCTCAACTCTACCCATATATTCCTGGATTGGAATCAATACTATCGATCCCAAATTTTCGTTGTTATAATACTTTTTAAATAGATACAAATAAAGAAGTCAGCATCGAAAATATAATATAATCATAAAAACAGTTAATATAATACATAATGAATGTGACATCACGTCGTATT
Organism: Ottelia alismoides; assembly: GCA_037367405.1. Lineage (NCBI taxonomy): Eukaryota > Viridiplantae > Streptophyta > Magnoliopsida > Alismatales > Hydrocharitaceae > Ottelia > Ottelia alismoides. The sequence continues at coordinate 61,662 of JAZKJV010003689.1, read as the reverse complement.
TACTATTCCAACCTTCTTAACTAACCAAACAACTACTAGTCAGATGAGGTTACTCCAATGCAGACGTATTATAAAGGGATATTTACACCCATAACCTTGAGTACTTTCGTAATTACCATAAGAACCCTCGATAATTATGAATTACATACAAGACCTTGAGTAATGCTTAACTCTTACACCCATAACCCCGTGTTAATTTCCATCCAATCTCCCGTTAACAATGATGGTATATGTCAAGTATTTTATATTTTATACCCTTTAACTTTCAATTATTTACAACTAAGACCATTATCCCCCCCCTCCCCTCCTCCTTCCCCTCTTCATCCTCCAAGCAGCACCCTCACCCGCCCCGCCTCCCCCTGCCCGCCCCCCCCCCCCCCCCCCCGCTGCAACCCCTGGCCAAACCGCAACCCCTCCCTGTCCGTGCCTCTGTCTGCAAGCCCAGGTCGAGTCGCCGCCCCGCACCCCCTATGCGTCCACCTGCAACCCCAAGTCATGCACCCACCCCTCCTCCCTGCCCGTGCCTCCGCTTGGTCGAGCCGCAGCCCCTCCCCGCCCGTGCCTCCTCCTGGTCGAGCCGCAATCCCTCCTGATCAAACACACATCCTCCTCTCCTCCTTTCTTTTTTTAGATTAATCTCAATCGTTAGATCGCAGATTGGATTAGATTAACTAAGATATCTGGTTGAGTTAATGAACTATATTAACGGAAGGTTATGGATGTAAAATGAAGTGGTTATCCAAGATCTTGTATGTAATTCGTGATTATCGAATGTTCTGAAGTAATTGAAGTAATTATGAAATTATTTAAAGTTATGGATGTAAATATCCCTATTATAAAACAGCCATGACCACATCTTCTGTAAAATGGTTGCGGATAAATATCAGAAAAGGACTTCAATTACGCCTCATATCGCAAGCATGGCCTCGTTTTTAAAATGTAGCATAAATCACCTATGGTCAGATGGTCAAACACATAGTATATAATCACATCATCTATGGTCTGAGGGTGCCTTTAGTTTTGGAATATTTGAGTGGATAGTGATGGTATACCAATATTAATTGACGATTCTAAAAAAAAGTATCCTCATATGAGTCGTAAAAGGAGGCTCTAGACTAGAGTTGTTGAAGATATTCGATGGGAATTGGCATGGTATTCCCAAGCACCAAAACAGTGATTTTTTTAGCTGCTATTGTTGTTGTTATTATTATTATTATTATATGCACAGAGGAGTGATCTTATGAGAGCAAAAAGTTGTGAGAGCATGAGAGGAATGATTCTTGACCACATGATTTTGTTTTCTCTCTCCTCATCTTCTCTCTCCTGGGTGGATCATGTGTAGGGTGGAGCATTGGGCTCGACCCGGCCCAACCCGGGAAAGCCCGGCCCGAGCCCATGAATTTTCCGTGGGCCTTGGGCCGGGTCGAGGCCCGCTTTTTTCAGCAAACTGAGGACCCGGACCCGGCCCAAGGCCTGCGAGATCGGGCTTGGGTTCGGGTCGGGCTCGGGCTCGGACCGGGCTCAACCCGCACTTATTTTGATTCCATGAAGTTGCACTTTGATTCCAATTTATTTTTATGGATATAATTCATCCACAACATGTGAATATTGGATGTATTGTTACTATATAATATTACTATTGATGGATGAAAGAAATATTGGATGTATTTTGACTATAAATCTGTGTCCCCTAATTTAGTTCTAATATGATTTTTTTGAAATATGAGGGCCCGGGCCTGGCCCATTTGTACTTCGGGTTCGGGCCCGGTCCGAGCATAATATTTTTCAAAAATGAAGACCCGGGCCCGGCCCACTTGTTTATCGGGTTCGGGCCGGGCTCGGGCTTTTGCGGGTCGGGTCAGGGTCGGGTTCGGGCCGGCCCGGCCCAATGCTCCACCCTAATCATGTGGTCCAGAATCATCCCTCTCATGCTCTCACAATTTTTGTTCTCATAGGATCACTCCTCTATATGTATGATATATATATATATGGGAAAAATATAGTTGTCCTTTAGGAAGAGCTAATTTAGTTCCCCGCCTCATTTTTCTATTTTTTTATTTTTTTAAATTGCTTCCTTTCATAGATGTTCATAAATATATCCCTATATTATGTCATTTAAATTTCATGAGAAATGGAGACTACTACGATCTCCATCCAGACATGGTCAATCTCAATTATTCTGTGACCGTTAAAAAATGATTATCTCGATGGAAGTCGTAGGAGTCTCTGTTCCGCATTAAATTTGAATGGCATAATATAGGGATATAGTGATGAATTTTCATGGAAGCATTTTTCAAAAAAATAAAATAATTGAGAAAAAGAAGCGAGAGCGTCAAGTTAGCTCTCCTGGAGGGCAGTCCCATTTAACTTGTTTGGTTACTGGGTTGAGCTGGATTGGGGTTTCCTCCTGTGAATATTAGTTATTTGAGGGTTGGAAGGGTAGGAATGATAATGTTGATGTGATGTGACATTGATTGTATATTATATTAACTTTTGTAATGATTATAATATATTTTTATGTTAATAAGTGTATTTAAACATGGTTAAAAAATATTATACCAAAGAAATTATAAGACCAATACATGTAATCCCAATCCAGGAATGCAGGGTTGGAGCTAGGGGTATGGCAGGTTACCCCAATGTATCCTAGCAACCAAACAAACTCTTAAATGGGGTTGCCCCCCCCCCCCTCCCCTGCCTCAATTTTCCTATTTTTTGTATTTTTTAAATTACTTCTGTGGATTTTAATTAATATATCCCTCTATTACGTCTTTCAAATTTTGTGCGAAACAGATATTCCTACGACCTCCATCCAGACGGGGATCGATTTCAGCAATTATGGTACCATTAAAAAATGACTATCTGAACGGAGATCGTAGGAATCTTTGTGCACGGAACTTGAATAACATAATATAAGGATATATTGATGAAAATCCACGAAAATAATTTTCCAAAAAAATAAAAAAAATGAGGAAAATAAACTGAGTGGAGTCAAGTTAGCTCTCCAAAGGAATATATATAAAAGTTGTTTTATTTACTTTCAATATACGCTGGTGACAATATTTTTGAGACTAACTCGACCATCCATAACCGACAAACCAACCGATAATAAAGATAGAATATGCATAAAGCTTGACCAAATATAAATAAGGAGAGGAATGAAATACTGACTTTTTTTTAGAAGAGGAAGAAAGCGGGGATGAAAGTGTCAAGCTGTCCGAGAAGCAATCTCCAAGCAAGAAACCTAAATTCACTTCAATGGTCCGGGCGGTAGAGCAGTGTGCCTGCTATTTAAAAGAACATGATTCAAATACCCACCCTACATATTTATCTATTAAAAAAGAGCTTATACCTGAAAGCAAGTCCGTACAATCCATCCAGACCAGTGTTTTTGAAACTGGACTTGGACCAGTCCGGTTAACCGGTTTATGCCGGTTCGGTTCGATTATTCAAATTTCAATTTACCCGTCCGGTTGAACTTATTTTTTTGATCCGATTTAACCAGTTTCAACCGAAGTTGAAATCCCCACCCTACATATTTATCTATTAAAAAAGGAGCTTATACCTGAAAGCAAGTTCGTACAATCCATCCAGACCAGTGTTTTTGAAATCAGACCGACCGGGGAAAAATCATACTTTTCTTATATTTCCGTAAAGATAAAAACGATAGAAAAAGGGGTATACTTTCTCCTCGAAGACCAACTACCAATATTGACTTGGTTGTAGTCTTGCTAACTACCGAAACTATTTGATCCATTTTTTCTTTTTTTTTAATTACCACACACTTTCTTACAAACCTCTTTTTTTCCTCTCTTGTGGAGTCCACTTTTCTCCTCTTTTTTAATACATTAAATAAATCCCTTCTTTTTTATCTACTCTAAAAAATAAAATATTATACCATCATATAATCTAAAAAATATAAAGTACACAGTTTCTACCTACTTTTTCAAACTTCAATACAATCACATCACAATAACTACTCACTTTTTCAAACTTTAATAATCATATCACAATAAACACACAACAAACCACCCCCAGTTTAACCATCTATCCAAACACCGAAACACAAAAACAGATTACCTCCTATCAGTTTACCCCGGAATAACCCGTGTATCAAACGCATCCTTAATATTTTTCTGACGGATTTACAAAAGAAAAGATGTTAATATATGCCCTTTTTATGGTGATCGGACGGTTAACATTTCTCCCTCAAAACCATACATCGAAACACTACAGGAAGTTCCAGCTTTGGAGACGACAACTGGCGACGGTCATAGAATGACCGCCCCTAATGAAAGCTTTTAGGGACGGTCATAACATAACCGTCCCCAATACTTAATATCAGGAGACGCTCTGCGAGTTGGCGTCCCCTTTGTAATAGCTTAATAGGGACGGTCAGAAAGACCGTCCCTTCTGCCTAGGGGACCCATTCGGGATGGTCTTGACCGTCCCTAATATGCTTTTGTTGGCGTCGCCTCCGGTAATGGATCTAAGTGAACGGCCAGAGGGGACGGTTAGCAACGACCGTCCCATCTGACTTGCAAGGGACTTTGGGGACGGTCATGACCGTCCCCTATACGCTTCTGTTGGCATCGCCTCCGGTCTCTTACCCTAAGTGAGCGACCAGAGGGGACGGTCCATGGTAACCGTCCCGTCTGCCCTGGCAGGTCCTTTGGGGACGGTTCTGACCGTCCCCAATACGCTTCTGTTGGCGTCGCCTCCGTTTTTTTCCTTAAAGGGAGACCAGAGGGGACGGTCACGAAGGACCGTCCCCTCTGCCCTAACAGTTCGTTTGGGGACGGTTCTGACCGTCCCCAATACGCCTATGTTGGCGTCGCCTCCGTCCGTTGATACTTAAGTGGCTGAACAGAGGGGACGGTCACCAAGGACCGTCGCCTCTGCCCCCTTTGGGGACGGTTCTGACCGTCCCCATTACACTTCTGTCGGCGTCACATTAGGTCAGTGGCCTGACCAAAGGGGACGGTCGCCGAAGACCTTTAGAGACGGTCACGCCCGTCCCCTATACCAGACCTTTAGAGACGATCATGACCGTCCCCTATGTATGAGTATAGGGGATGGTCGAGAAAACCGTCGCTTATACCAAATGGGACGCCACCTTTGGAGACGGTCGCATGACCGTCTCCTTTGATCAAAGGGGACGGTCATGTTATGATTAGCGACGGATTTTGACCGTCGCCTGTTCTACTCTTTCTTGTAGTGAAACGGTACTTTTAAGTATAAAACTATGGATGAAAACGGTCGGATAATGATATGAATGTATGTATAATCATATCCTTATCCCTTTACAAATACGAATACGAATGCGGATATGAATATTGACGAATGTGAGAAATGTGTTACCATATACTTAAAAACGAATACGAATGTAAAACGAATACGAATCGGCTACGAATAATAACAAAAATAATTTACTAATACACATGTTTAGGATGGTTTAAACATAAAATAGATCTACCAGATAATGCAATTTCATAAAAATTAAATCAATGATGGTGAATGCAATCATAGAATGTTGTTACACACATTTATAAATAAATATAGGGATTTTTACACCCATAACCCTGAGTAATATCGTAATAACATTCGTAACCCTGAATAATCGTGAATTACGTTCAGGACCCTAAATAAATTTATCGTCTTACGTCCATAACCTTCCGTTACTTGACTTCACTAGCTCAATCAGATATTGAGTTAATCTAACCATTCTAAGATGTAACGGTTAGGATTAACTCAAATAAAAAATTATCCCATCGGAGCTCCTCGCCATCGACGGTGGCGGGGGGAGCGGGGAGGCTTCTCTGGGTGGTTGTCCCGGGGGGAGTGGGGGGCTCTGAACGGTGCAGGTGGGTGCGGGGCCTCTGGGCAGAGCAGGTGGGTGCGGGGGCTCTGGCGGTGTGCGGGGGCTCTGGGCGGTGCAGGTGGGTGCGGGAGCTTTGGGCGGTGCAGGTGGGGTCTTGGGGGGAGGGGGGCTTCTCTTCTCTGGGCGGTGGCGGGTCCTCGGGAGGGGGGTGGGGGTGGGGTCGCGAGCGGGTCTCGGGTCCGATCCGGTCGCGAAAGCGGTTCGGACGTTGTCGCAGTCCACATCGCCCGGATGCAGCCCGAGGTGCTTGAGCGGTTGGTTCAGTGGGCATGTCGGGCACGACCTATGGCCCTTCTACAGCTACAAAGGATTTGTGATGTCGTCAAAAGTGGAGGGGGAAGGGAGATGCAACAAACCGACGGTGGAGATCTGGGTGTGGAATGTGGGAAACTCGGCGCAGGGAGGGGGGAGGAGGGGGGTCTCCGGTACAGGGGAAATTCTGCGCGGGAAGGGAGACAGGGAAGGATGGCATGTTCTGTAAATAAGGATGGATATTAGGGGTGGTTTTCTATTTTTTTAACGGAAACCGTCAAACATAATTCCCATCCCAAACAGAACATGACACAGGATTATGTCATGTAAGAGTTAAGTATTATTCAGGGTTTCTCATGTAATTCACGATTATGCAGGGTTATGAATGTTATTGCGAAATTGCTCAGGGTTATGGGTGTAAAAATCCCATAAATATATTACTATACTTATGTTCGAAAACGAATATACGAATACGAATGTGAATATTAACGAATGTTAAAGTGACATCCATATCCGCATCCATTTTAAAAACGAATACAAATACGAATGTCAAAATATGTATAAAACGAATACGATAGCGGATCGGATACGAATATATTCACGTTCGTTTTGATCCCTAATAAAAACAATTGGTTTTGGGACTGGATGGTGACCGTTGGATTATAATCGAAGAACTAATATAGGATGAAATCCCTTGTTGTTATTTTCCAGGCTCAAGAAATAGGGTGTATCTCTTGTTGTTATTCAATTAGCTAGAGGGATAATAAATGAATAAAGATTAGATATAGCATAATTTTAAAAGGAAAAAACATGTTGGAATCAAAACTAAAAAGTTCATAGCTTTTTTATTTTTTAAATTTGTGCCTCTCTTAACTTCTACAATATCAATTGTGCCCTTCTTTTTTTGAAATGTCAATTGTACCCCTACTTTCTGTACAGCTATCACTTGTACATAGGGCTGTCAGGAAAGCTCGAGCTCAATGAGTTCAACTCGGGCTCGGCTCGTTAAGGGCTCGCGAGCCGGACTCGAAACCTTAACGAGTCCGAACTCGAGTTGGGTTCTATGGCTCGTTAGCTTATCGAGTCGAGTCCAAGTTGGGCATATTGTTCAACTCGGAAACTCGACTCGATAACTCGTTTTCCATCTTAATAAAAAAATTAAAAATATATACCGAACCTTCCACATTGACTTTGATATAAAATAGAGGTTAACATTTTTCTTGCCCAAAAAGCTATAGAAAAGAGTATAAATAATAAAAATTGCAAATGCCATTTGCATAATTTAATGTATAAAATGGAACAATGATTCATTAAGAGGTTCGTGAGCCTGCTCATTTTGAGGCTCATGAGCCAGCTCAGAAACTCATGACTCGATAAAAAGCTCGTGAGTCAGCTCATTTTGACGTTCGTGAGCCAGCTCAGAAACTCGTGGCTCGATAAGAGGCTCGTGAGTCAACTCGAACTCTACGAGTTCGAGTTCGAGTTGGTGATCTAGGGCTCGACTCTTATCGAGCCCGAGTTCGAGTCGTAGGTTTCTTATCGAGTTCGAGTCTGAGTTGAGGCCAACTCGGCTCGTTGAACCCGATAGACACTCCTACTTGTACACTTCTGTTAGTTTGGTCATCAACGAGTTGAACTAAAACATAATATATTCAAACCAATGTGGTTAAGAGGCGCATAACTGTCCAAAGACACCTCCTTCCTCCTCCCCCGGAAATTTCGCCCCTGACCTCCTTCGCCGCCCAGCCTTGCTTGACCGACCATCATTGTAGGAGCTGACCATAGGAGCATCTCTATACAGGAGAAACTCCCCACGTAACCCTCTCCCTCGCAAGTAGTGTGGCTCACACTCTCGTTGACCACAGGGCCGACATGCCCCTTCCTTCTTCCGTCCTATGCTTTGAGAACAACAACATCCGACCCATGCCCGACAAGGGCAATAACCTCCAGCACCCTCTTCCTCGTGGTTGATTTGGGCAATCGCATCCTCTAGGCCAACAACCGCCCATCTACCTGGTCGTTCTTCCATCTTAACCGCACATTGCGGACTAGAGGAGGTGGAGGCGGAATAGGAGGGGACCAGAGGAGGTGAGGGGGGAGGAGATGGGGCGGTGAAGGTGAGGGTGGTGGTGGTGGGTGTACAGAAGAGGAGGAAGAGAAGGAAGAAGGTTTATAGAAAAAGGTGTATCTAGCCCAACTATTCAATCTAATTGCCCTTGTGTCTTAAAAGTTAACAACTGTTTGGGACACGGATGGACGACAACTAATCTGATGGGCACAACTGATAAAACTGCAATAAGTCGGGACTGCATTCGATATTCTAAAAAAGAGAAGAGTCTAACTGATATTACATAAGTTAAGAGGATCACAAATGTAACAGAACTCTAAATTTTCAACCCGAACATGATGTGAATATGTTTGTTTAAGGTAAGGAACACATATAGCCAACTCCCTCTAAAGTGGAAAAGATAGACCTATAATTTCCCTCATTCTCAAAGATTTCGCAGGTTTACAAATCTTTTTGTTATTAATATCAAATCCCTTTATTTAATTATATAGATCTTCTCTTTTAAAAAAAAGATTATCACGAAGAAAAGTGGTCTTCATTTTCCTCTGGTATCATAAATCAAAGCCATTACAATTATACTAAATGTGGCCATCTTAGATATCTTGCACTAACTTTTTTTTGTGTGTTCATATATCAAAATGGTCTACTTATGCTTTAGGAACTTTATTCAGAATATGGAAAGTCGAATCAGAACATCCCCCACATGTAGGTAAAGGTAAGGTCTAAAACTCTATCAGAAAGCGTTGATCATATGATTGTGAGGACTATTATTTTTCTTAGTTGTTCCATTTGAGTGAAGGGAATAAGGAGCTGAAACCTCATGAACTACCACAAGATTGGCAAAATTCATAATGCTAAAGGTGTATGATGCGAGTAGGAAAAGCAAATACGCACAAAGATGTTTAATCAAGCAACCACAAGAACATACGAACTTACAAGTTTCACATGTAACTGGACTGTGTCCTTAGGTAGCAGCAACTGGTTTCACTATTTATGGAGGAAATATACGGGGAATACAGAGAACACTAATCCTAAGTTGATAGATTAGTCCTAGTACAAACAGATCCTGAATGCATACCTATCCGAATATCCATATAGAAAACTCATTTCGGGAAGGGGGTTGCGTATAAGATGATTCTTCAACTAATATCGAATTGGTAGAATAGATAGTTTGGATTCAAAGCATATCAATTGTGTATTTTCCTCTTGGATATCATCTCAACCTTCTGAGAGATGTCGGTTTGTATTTATGCTTCGCTCTTAAAGATCTAGAATTATATTGAGTTGCTTATTTCATCTTAAGCATCTACACACAACAATATTTGTTGAAGATGATGAGGTTTCCTTTTGTCCTATAATCTCAATTATTCCAAAAGATAGAGAGGATAGGGTTTTTTATGTGTTTTATGTGCACACATGTTTCACATTTCTTGTTGTCTATTGTTATTCTGGTGTTGTGTTAAGGTTCATCAATCTTTTAATATAATTAAAGCTATCATGACCTACTCTACTATACCAAATGCCACACGTTCTATTTTACTTACGTCTGTTTGGTTGCCAGGTTACCTCGAGTTAACCTGGCATAGCCCATGCTCTATCCCTACATTCTTGGGGTGGAATTAATTGTGTGAACCATACAATTTCTTTGTTAGAACATTTTTTAACCGCGTTCAAATAAAAAATTAACATAAAAACATATTATAATCATTAAAAAGGTTAATATAACACATAATCTATGTTACACCATATTTATCATTCCAACCGTCTCCAACTCTCCCAATCATCCAACTGCTACTATTCACACGAGGATACCACAACCCAACCTGACAGAGTTATCAAACAAGCCCTTTTATAAAGCATAGAAGTAGAGCAAGAGTCGTCAGTTTCCCATATAAGCTCACGCATGAAATATTAGAAATATTACATCTATTTCTTAAAACCGGCATACAACACTTAATCATAAAACACTTTATATCTCAACATTAAAACCATCTTACATTCAAAATTAGTTACCCAAGAATGATAGGTTGGTGCAAAGGCAGTCGCCCGCCGTTACCGGTCCAAAATCCAAACCCTATCATCAGATCCTTTTTCATACATATTAAATATATTTGTATGTCCAACACTAGTTACCAAGATTAGAATGGTAAATGTAATGTGGCGTGTTATTTTTCAAATGTTATAGTTATTATGTTTATTATTATAATTTGGTTTGACTTTATTATTTAAAGTTTGTTAGAAATATTTAATAAAAATGTGGGATATATATTTTTAAAAAAAATAATTTTAACCAGTAACTTGAACAATCAAGAAACAAAGGACATGAATGAGAGAAGAGTCATAGGGGCAAGCATGGATGATTTTCGATTAAGGAGTGGTACGACACGAAGGGGGTCGTAGTGGAGTGAGTGAGGCTAGTCCTCATAAAGAACTACACTACAGTCTAGACCGGGTTTCCTTGAAGAAAGAGGGTCAGGAGGAGAGCTTTCCTTATGGGAACATTAGTAGAAGTTGACGGGAGACGGGCGACAAGCTGTGTCGCCAATCCTTTTTGGATGGCAAATCCAATCCTCCGAAAAACAACATCCATAGGCCTCCATAACATTGTTGTGCATGATTTTTTGGATCATCTTGAGGAGCTCCACTGCTTCACTTGCCAAGAACCCAAATGTATCTATTAAACCCAGAGGGGATGAATACATGTTGATTGTCAATACATACCTTCTCATGCGTAGCCACTTTAACAGAGGCAGCTTTCTGTGCAGCGTCTCCTGCAACAAATCACTCTTTATCGGATCCACCAACGGAGAAAGTCCAGTCAAATCAACACATGCATATTTTCCTCCAACCCATCCAAATATTAAAACATCTGTCGGACTAGATGTCGATCTCCCCTCCTGTGGATCAGTCAAAAAATTCACCAGTGCTTCTTTTTTTGAAGCAACCCCCGCATGTCTGAGTACATCAAAAATGACATCCCTGACAGAATCATTTATATATTTAAAACCTGGAAGTTCGCGACAATGAATGGCATGCTCCCCAAAAGCATCCAAACAGGATTTATAGCATATTGGACAAGCCTCATCCGTTGGGAACAGAGGAATCATGAGGCGGTACTTGAGAATAGTAGATGCATCCTCGATATTCTGGACAAAGAGAGCTGCTCAAAGAACTATCACCATTTTTCTAATGAATGCAGATGACACAAATAATATCAATGCACATTCGAACATCAACAAGCTACAACTGTGGTGATAATGCAAAGGAACTCCAAGGTGAAATAGATTCTTAAGCCACGAGTAAGGTGCATGTTGCGCATGTTAGGAATGGATCCGATCAACCAACACTACGCGGGAACAATAAAGTAAAAACACACATGAAACGACGACGACCGATGAAAAAAGACTGTTCAAAGAATGTGAGTCAAGACCTAAACTTGGGACCAAAAAAGGCCCTACAACTGAACGTATTTGACAGCGGACTCCATCCAGCAACGATGCAGAGAGGTCATAGAAGTTAACTCTCTGATGCATCGGGTTGAGGAAGAGGATCCTCGGCTGTAGAGGGGATTGCAGCAGAGGTGTTATAATCCCCTTCAAATTTTTTTGTGATTTTGATTTTGAAATCCAACTTTATAAATTGAATCTTATATTAATGATCTACAAATCCTCCAAATTTCGCTTAAATATGAGATTATTTGCTATTTTATCTTAATAATCAAACATTAGGATCTTTTTTAAATGGAGTTTAAGTTTCTTATATCTTGACAGAATGTTTGACCATTAAGATAAAATAGCAAATAATATCGGATTTAAGCGAAATTTGGAGGATATGTAGATCATTAATATAAGATTCAATCTATAAGGTTGGATTTTAAAATCAAAATCATGAAAAAATTAAAGAGGATTACAACATCTCTGTTGCAATCCCCTCTACAGCAGAGGATCCTCTTCCTCAGGTTGAACTGTACATCTGTCTAAAAAAGATCCGAGATCCAAATTAACTCCTCTCAAACTAAGATGGAAAGGACAAGTGTGCATGGCTTCTCATAACAAAAAATATACTTTTATTTGGTGCTCAAAAGTCAAAACAAACAACCAACTGTGAAGCAAGGTTTAAAAAACCGGACCGGACTGGCCGGTCGGACCGGTTGGATTGGGAATCGGCCCCGACCCAGTCGGTTCGACCGGTTTTAGGTAATTAATTTTTAAAAAAAGAAAATAAAAAACCGGTCATACCGGTGTTCGGACCGAGTTGACCCGGGTTTGATGGTTTAGTATATTTTTAAAAAATAAAGGTTTAAATAATGAAATAATAGGGTTTTTATCACTTGTACCTTCTTAGATTCTACAATTTCAGTTACGTCCCTCTTTTATTTTGGAATATAACTTGTGCCACTACTTTCTTGGGGTAATGTTCTAAAAGCAACTATAAATAAATTATAACTATATTATATTCTTATATAATGCTAGAAAATGTGACTACCTTTGCAGAGTTTTATTCAAAATAGACAATCATATTTTTATATTGAAAGACTTGACATTTTACATTATTATTTCATTGATATATAAATACATATTTACATATATCTATCCGATTTTATTGATTCAGAAAACCGATTCGACCGGTCCGACCAGTAAATTAAGCCCGGTCCGATTTTTTCCGAGTCGATATGAATGATGATGTCATGCTGACATCATCACCGGTCTGACCGGTTTGGACCGACGGTCCGACCCGGTTGGACCAAACCGGAGACTAACCGGTTCAATGTCCGGTTCGATTTTTAAAACCTTGCTGCGAAGCGATTAAGGTGTGTGCAAAGGAGCCAAAAGGAAAGTGGACTGTACGTGTAAAAGAGGAAGGCCATTAATGTGTGTGCTATTGGCAACCACTCACTCAGACTAAAAACTTTGTGGACTTTTTTTAGCACATAGAAGTCACCTTTTTTTAGTACCATTGTGGAACATACCAATGAAGTGAATACTTTGGACTCAGCATCCACTTGAACACTCATGAATCCATGATGTCCACATCAAACCAACTGCAATTAACATAGAACAAACTATCCACCAACTTCTCTGTGGACGATTTCATCAGATCAGGCACTTCTTTCCCACTACATCTGCAAACTCTATTTCTGGAGTGGAAGCTCATATCATCACCCCACTTGCCTTTCTCGTACCTTCCTTCCTATGGCTGCGACGAATGCGCATTCATCGATCCATCAGGTCTTGACTGAAGTGCTTGCTTGCCGTGATCGAGATGAACTATGTCGAATCAGAGAGAGTTCCATGGCCATGTACAGCGAAAACCTTGCCAACATTGACAAGGAACACAATGAGGTGAGCAAATACTGGTTTTTCTGAAGTACAGATCATTCTTTGTCACAGGTTTTCAATTGATTTGAAGCTGACCATTTTGCAGCTCCACTCCGCAATCTACATGTGGATGCTCGAGCCTCACGAGCGAGATGCGATCATCGCTCGAAGTGCGATCGAACACTTCGATGTTCAGTATCGAGCCTTGATTGAGATATATGCAAGTAGAAAGTCTTCCCAGTTGTTCCGTGTCAGGCAAGCTTATCAAGATAGGTTCCACAGCAGCCTGGATCAGGACATAATCGCGGATACGTCGAACTCGTGTCAAAGAGTAAGCTCTTCCTGATTAAAATCTCTGCAAATTTATGCTGACAGTATTTTTTAATAAGCTACGGAGGACAAACATCATGTACATAATATGATCATTCAAGAGGTTTACGTCGAAACAGAAGGCAAGCGGGAAACAAGCTGCACCGCTAGTCCTTTTTGAATTGCAAAGCCAATCCTTTTAAACACTACATCCATATATCTAGGGTCCATCACATTACTGTTCATCACTTTTTGGATCCTCTTTAAAAGCTCAATAGCTTTCGGTGCAAGATACTTTGAACTGAGGACAAGATTTTGTAGAGAAAACATTACCTTGTGATGCATTGTATTGCTTGTGATAGATCTTGGTAGCATTGGCAGCCTCCCAAAAGGCACACCAAACAGATGTGAACAAACATATAGCTGATTGTGATGCGAAAAGATTGCACGAAGCCGGAAAGGCGGGTGCTGGAGGGGCCATAGATGAGGCGCAAATACTCGAGATTCTTAGCAAGCGGAGTGTTCCACAACTAAGATTGGCAGTTTCTACGTACAAGCGCATATATGGTCACAACTATACAAAGGTATGTATGAATATATACATTTTTTCCCAGTTTTAGACATACCACTTCGTCTCATATCGATTTCGGATAATAAAAATCCTAAACCCTGAATCCTAAAAAAATGGAAAGTAAGGGTATTGAAAGAATCCGCTGGTTTTCGAACTGTCATCGTAAAGTTTGATTTTTATGTTTTGGAATCTGATATTCAATCTTCTATAAAACTTGGAATTATTAACATCAAAGAATGAAAATATGACTTGCAATTGCAGATTGGTAGAAATGATAACTGTCCTCTTACCGAACTGATCATCTAGTTGCATTTGAATTAAATCAAAAGTTGGCATCAATTTTGGAGGCATTCTGAATGTGTTCTAAGCAGGTGATCATGCTGAATCCAACTCATTTAAGAATGGTATATGTAACCTTTAACATGTTTGCCTAATCAAGGATCGGAAATTTGCACTACAAGGAAAAGAAGTTGTGGTTACAGACCTATGCCCACGGATGTGTGGTTTGTGGCCACGGAATTGGACTTTGTGCACAACACGTCGTGGCTAGTAGTCGTAGCTACAAGTCTCGTTGCGAGAGTTCTCTATCCACGAATATATCGTGGCCACTACAAGTGGCCACAGAACTTGCCGTGGCTACAACTCTTGTATGAAGACTTTGGCCATGGATTGTAGCTACGAGAAACTAGTGGCCACGGAATTATCATGGCCACAAGTTTCTGTAGCCACATTCCTTGGCCACAACTCATTTTTCTTGTAGTGTTGGGAATTGGGTTCGATTTTTTATCGGAATCCAGTCATATTCTGACAATTCTTATTCAGTTAAAAAGATGTCGTGAACAGCAACTAGACACTAGTCTAGACCTACTATTAGATGTCGAATCCTAACCATCTATTCTGTTGAACCCTGCTGAAGTACCGTTTCTCTGCACCCTCCATAGGAAGGGCGGGCAAAGCCTGTTGTACAGCATGGGGTCTATATAAACTCCCAAGGTTTAGAGTTCTATGTATCCTATATATTTTCCACTTTTCCACATATAGTGAAAACGATCACCATCGTCCGAGGACATAGTCCAGTTAAGCGTGAACCTTGTTAATCCGTGTGCACGTGGGTTGATTGTTTTGCTTTGTGCCTGCTTGCTTCCGCTACTCGCAACAACAACTCGATTCACCTGATTACTAGTTCAGTAATAACAACTGGTAAACAACATGCTGCAGTCACTGACAAAGAGCACATCAGGAGAGTTTGAAGAATCCCTCAGAACTATCATCAAATGTATGTGTGACACTCCAAGATATTACTCCAAGGTGCATTCAAACTACTCCCAAAGTTACTACTTTTCCCTGAAAATATTTCTGCTATATATGGATCAAGTTCATGTTGATACCAAATGCTTTTCTGTCAGATGTTGCATACTGGCATCAATGGGATGGATTCAGACAAGAGTATGCTGACGCGTGTCATAGTTACCAGAGTCGGAGTCGATATGGATGCGATAAAACGAGAATTTCAAACAAGGTACAAAACCAGCTTATGTGAATCCTTGCGAGGGAGCAGCTCGATTGATGGAGATTACAGAGATTTCCTTGTTGGCCTGATACAATCGTCGACGTCTTCGTCTTGCGAGATCTGAAAATCTACTTGTGCTTTTGCAAATATGTAACAGGCTAACAGCAGTTGCTGTAGTAGAGATCAATGGGTCGATGTACCTAGGATTCTCACCTTAAAAAGGTGATCTAAATCTCACCCATCCTACATGGCATGACATATTAGCAACCATGTAGGATTGGATCTGCTTGTTTGATGGTTAATGGATGGGAACTTGATACATATCTTCGCATGATAAATGGCTGCCTTCAAAAGCCATCATGTACTTGATAGGCAGAATTTGGATTAGTTAATAATGTCATACATTTCCTACTGATATCTATCATAATTTCATTAAATTTCCTCCATTTAAAATGCAATTAGGTCCAATTAAATCAATAATGTGCATAAAAAATTTCTTGTGATAAAAAGTTAGGATGGCTCTCGAACATCGCGATATAATATGAAAAATCATGAAAATACACTGCATGCGGACCTGTCCAGATCTTTGATCCATGTCAGTGCATGTGATCCTTACACCACCCACATCACAGTGGTACAGATTTTATAGGGATTTTTACACCCATAACCCTCAGTAATTCTGCAATTACAATCATAACCATACATAATCGTGAATTACACATAAGACCCTGAATAAATGCTTTATTTTACACCCATAACCTTCCGTTAGTTGAGTTCGTTAACTCAACCAGATAATTGAGTTAATCTAATCTGTGCATGGTCTAACGATGTGCTGGAGGGGGATCACGCGCTTTAAAGCCTTGAACTTGGCATATCTCGGATCCTATATAATAAGATCCGGCTCGTCAAGAGAAAACCAACGAATTTTGTTTCGTGTGAATCGGACTTTGTTTCGAATTGTTATGATTTTCGGAAGAAAGAGAAGTAAGGAAGGCTAAGATGTCATTAACCCATAATGACTGTCATTATGACTAATTAAACATGATTAAAGAAACTAATGACGGATTGAAAACCGCTAATGATCATTAATAAACACTAATCAATAGTTAGCAAAAGATAAGGTAAGCCGCGAAAGTTAAATCGCGATTAGTGAAAGTTAATCACGATTAGTGTTAATTAAGCGTCATTAGCGAATCTAGAATCCTCTGGAATGTTCTAACTTAAGCCCCAAGTTTGGGATAGGTTTTGGCCAAAACCATGGGCCAAAACCATGGGCTGCTAAACCATGGTTAAGGCCTAAACCATGGTTTTCTAACCATGGTTAGTGGTTTTCCGGGGCCTATAAATAGACCCCCCCACCCATTCATTCTCTACGACTTCCACTACCACCAACGCCCCAAGGGCTAGGGTCGGGAGGTCGGGAGGAGGAGTGGGAGGTGAGGGAGGAGCGCTAGCGAAGCGCTGCCAGGAGAACGAGAAGGAGAAAGGTACGATCCTCTCTTAGTTTGTTTCGTAAGCTAGGCTTTCAATTCATCCTCTTGTTCTTCCAAGTTTTGTTCTTGATTCATCTTTCTTTCCGATTCGTTTTCCTGTTGTGGTTCGAGGAGAAATTTATGTAACACCCTACTTAGGTGCGGGCGGCTATGCACGTCAGTGACCCTGTGATTCGTCACATGTTCACTCACCTAAGACGCGTGGTGTCTACCGATTCTCCATCATTTATATTTCTGTTCTTTCTATTATGCTTTTATAATTATTTTGATGGAGAAATCTGTGTAATACCCTACTTAGGTGCGAGCGGCTATGCACGTCAGTGACCCTGTGATTCGTCACACGTTCACTCACCTAAGATGTGTGGTGTCTACCGATTCTTCATCTCTTGTTGTTTGAGTATATTCTTTCAGTTTTGCTGTTGTTTTCCTCACGATTGATTTTATAGAGGAAACTCTTTTCATTTTTATTTTGAAATATGTCCCGATATAAGGGGAAACTCTGCCGAAATTTTCCGAGAAATATGTCCCGATATAAGGGGAAACTCTGCCGAAATTTTCCGAGAAATATGTCTCGATATAAGGGGAAACTCTGTTGAAATTTTAAGAGAAAATATGTTCTTGATGTTATTCACGTTCTTCGCGTTCTTCGTTCGTTCTTATCGTTTTTGATACGAAAATGAAATTCGATCTTTTCAGGAGCCTTAAAATAGCCTTTCTAAAAAACGAAACACGATGAAGCCTTGCATACACGAGAGAGAGCTCAATTAGGTAACGAAATCCTTCCTTTTGTTGTTGGGTTTTCATACGAATTTATTGAAATTCTTGATTTTGTATTCTTTGCTACGAAGAACTCTACTTTTGGCTATTTTTGAAAAAGTCTGAAGAATTGCTTTGTGATTCCCACTAAAATAAGGTTTAAGCATCAAATTGATGCGTTGGCTTTGAGAGTTAGGGTTTGGGAGTTAAAATAGGCACAAATACGAGTATATATGGTTATGAACAATATATATGTGAGTCTATACTAAGTGTTGTTGATTGTGCAAGTCGAAGAATTAACGAAAGAATTATATCATGGGAATTGATGTGGCTTGAGTTGGATCCTGAAAAGGATCGTGTGTCACGTTAAGGATGACTGGGAGTAGAACTACAGGTCAGGCATGCAACCTGTAGGTTGTCGGAAGGAGCCCGTATTAGCGTTCCCTACCTAGGTGGTACACGGTTGCCCTGCTATGATAAGTGCACACAAATTGAATGTTTTGCAACGCGTGGTACCGGGAGCCAATATATTCGGGTTGGAACGACGAAAGATGTGGTCGTGCCATGTGGAGGCACGAGTGGTTCAGTAGCGGCTGGGTCACGATAATATGTATTTAAAACCGCTAGGTTATATGATTAAATGTTAGCCTGAGATTTTAAGCAACCGAGTCCTCGAGGACGGTGTGCTCAGTTGATTTTCCAGGCTGAGGGTTTGAGACATGTTTAATAAAAGAAAAGGAAATTGTCGGGGTAGTATTGGAGGATTGGTTGAGGCGACGTGCGGTGGCATAAGCTTACCAAGATCAACACAATCTCCAATCCTGAAGTGTCCATAGCTTCGGAGTCCAATAATGGTGGGGTTCCCCTGGACTAATCCCCGATGTGGAATAGAAAAAATATGACTTAAATTAATGAGAAGGAATGAATTTTTTGTGATATCAAGTTTTGAAAAATTACCCATTGTTTGCTTTTCTCTTCTTCGTTACTTAGCATTCGCTAATTTTTATCCTATGATTTATGAAAAACCTAACAGGTATCGGTGAGCCATCGCAAGGACTTTAAAAAATATATCCATTTTACATACTAGACATCCAGCCATCCACAGTAGCTTTACTCTTTAAGATAGTTAGTAATCTTTTGTATATTTTCCTTTCAAGTTGATGTACATGTAAATGGTTATAGTGGGGCGGTGTATCATCTGAACTTTATTTTGTGAATAGAAAAGTGTTGAAATACTTTCTTCTGAGTATTTTTGTTTGCAGTCTATTTCTGAATGTTACTGGTGATTGCTGAATAAATTATTGCTGAGTAACCAGATCCGGATATGAGAGGATCCGACGACCCGGGGAAACGGGGTCGCGACACGCGCTCTCAGGCGCGGGACTTGGAGATGGGTCGGGGCCATTTGGGTGGGGGTGTGCTGAGGGATTCAAGGGGGGAGGGGTTCGGTGTGGATTGGGGTACGAGAGCGGTGGGCAGAGGCCTGTAGGGGGGTTCGGGTACGGGGGTAGAGGCTGGAGGGCGGTCGGGCTGTGGAAGCGAGACGGAGGCCTACAGGGCTGGGGGTGGCGGTGGGTAGCGGGGCTGAGGCCTGCAGGGCAAGGGGTGACGGTGGGCAGCGGGGTGGAGGCCTGCAGTACGGGAGAGGGGGTGGCGATGGGCAGAGAGTCTGTAGGGCAGCGGGGCTACGGGAGCTAGAGTGGGGGTACGGGCTCTGAGGAACGGACCTGGAGTTGGGCCGGGGCCATTTGAGGGTTTTGAGCAGGGGAGGAGGAGCTGGGAGCAGGGCTCCTCGGCTGCGGAGAGCGGTGCTGCGTTGATGAAGAGCATTACTCGGGTGACAACGTTAGGGGGGGCTTGGACGCATGCATGCTCAGGGTCTACGAAGCAGTGGAGGAGGAGGGTTGCAGATGATGGAGAGAACGATGGCATGTTTTGAAAATGAGGATAAACTTCAAGGGAAATTTAGTCTTTTTTAACGGAAACCCTCAATTATAACGGTTATCCCAAACGGAATATAAGATGGGGTGATGTCGTGTAAGAGTTAAGCATTACTCAGGGTTTCTCATGTAATTCATGATTATGTTGTGTTGTGATTGTAATTGTGAAATTACTCAAGGTTATAAGTGCAAAAATCCCTTTTTATTAATATGCAATATCAGGATCTTCTGAAATCGTCTAAATACGACTTGATATCTAGATACCTCCAAAACACGTCTCACACGAAAGTGCCCAGATGTTCAATCCAAACACGTACATGTTATCCTCACTCTACCCATAGTACAATGTATATTTTTTAGAATTTTTACACCCATAACCCTGAGTAATTTCGTGATTACATTCATAACCCTGCAAAATCACGAATTACACCTAAGAACCTGAATAATGCTTAACTCTTACATGACATAACCCAGTGTTAGTTACCATCTATTTTCTCTGTTAACTCTCACGAAAAAGGTTACATATTTATAATTTTACCCTTAAAACCGTATCACATTTATAAAGTATGCCATTGGTATAAAAAATATAAGAAAACAAAGATGCATCCTCATCGGTCGCCTCTTCCCTCCTTGTTGTTGACCACGGACTCGATCTTAGGCTTCTCCTCCTCGTCGTCGAGTTCCTTCCGGGGGGAGATACTCCTTGATGGCATCCTCTGGGAGCTTGTCTGGGGTGTCGTCGAAGGGCTTATCGAGGGCGGAGAAGGATCAAAGGGAGGTGTGGGCGACACGAGTGGAGGACGAAGAGGAGGAGAGCACCCAGACGCCAAGGACACAGAAGATGTGGATGGGTGCCCTCCTCCACTCCCTCCTCTAAAACGGCAGCTCCTGCTTCACCATCAAGGACAGACAGAACTGCATGGCCCACTGGAGATCCTCATCTTAGGTCATGCCTCTCTCGCCCCCATTCTCACCTTCCTCCTCCGGGAGGCCGGCACTGATATCAAAGGCATGAGATATTCCAAAAGAAACGGGCTTGCAAAGGTCGATCGATGGTCTCACCTGAGAAGATCAAAGATTTTCCCGGCACCGATCGACACGAATCTTTCCTCCCATTCCTTGAACATGATTCGGTCCTCCCAGCCACTGCAGCACCACTCTGCTCTCTTCCTGCAGTACCGAAGCACTATGCGGAGGTCATCAACCTTCACCACGATCGGGATGTTGCCCATGTTGTCGTTGTTGATCATCTTCTCGAGGATGTTTGATTGCCATGCCACAACCTCTTCGACCAAGAAGCAAACCCTATCAGAGCTGATCAGATCTAGCTTCTTCCTGCTATCATTCACAACCGTCACAATCTCCAGAGGATAGGCCGGTCCAGAAGCCGCACGTTTGATGGAGCTCGATGTGTGCTTATTCTTCTTCTTGCCATTATTATGATCATCATCCTAAGTGAGCTCGACGACAACTGACTCTAAGAGGGTTGCACCTCCACAACTTGAGCCTCGTCGGAGGGCACTGGATCCAGCTTCTCCTTGCCCTTCTCGGAGCTTCTCGGAGAAGTGCCCCCCACCCCACTCTGTCGCTTGCAGTTGCCCTCCAGCTCGCGTAGCCACTTGCCACCTCCCTTACCCCCATCGACTCCTCCCCCGCTCCACCCCCACTTGCTGCCTGCAAGTCCCCGCCCCGCCGCCCTCCATCTCCTGTCAACATCCATCGAAGATCTTTGACTGACTGCCATCCTTCATTCCCCATTGAAGCCCTCGTACCATGCAAGCCCCTACGTCGAAGCCCTCCCCCTGCTGCCTACCATCCTTCATTCTCCATTCCCCGCACATGCAAGCCTCCAAATTCATCCAAAAATATTTCCCTTTTTCTTTTTTCTTTTTTTACTTTTGATCAATCTCGGTTGTTAGATCACGGATTGGGTAGATTAACTCAATAATCTGGTTGAGTTAATGAAAACTAACAGAAGGTTATGGGTGTAAAATGGAGCATTTACTCAGGGTCTTGGGTGTAATTCGTGATTATCCATAGTTATGGGTGTAAAAATCTCTAATTTTTATAGACATGGGATACTCAGATCTCCCATAATCCCCCCAAACACGTTGCAATAACTAGATACCCCCAAAACATACCTCATGTGAAAATGCTCATATTTTCAATCCAATCATGCAATGTGATCCTCACTTAGTCCACATCACCGTGGTATGATTTTTATCTCCATCTAGTACGCATATCACTTAGAAAATGCAAAAGAAGACGATGATAAAATTTGGCATTTGACTTTGCAAACGATAGTATAGACGATCATGCTTCAAATCGACGTGAAAACGATGTAAGAGGGTCGTGTGGACCAACAACAAGGCGATGAGGTAAAAATATGTGCCTTCGGAGGTCCTCCCCCAGATTCCCCCTCCACCTTGAAAACAATATATTCAAATTACCCGCGTGAAACGTACTCGAGATCCGTAGTGACCTCGATATAATGGTGGTGTTGATGCCTTCGAATTGTCGAAGCTTCGGCGGCTTCTTCGATTATACTCAAACATACTCACTTGGTGGAATGAATATAGGTTTGGTGTGGGGGGTCAAAACCATAAACAATCATGTTTCCTTAGTAACTTTCACATATGGTGTCTGTCTTCAATGTTCTTCAGCTGGTTGAAAAGGTCTTGAAGAGTAATATGGTATAAACTATAAAATGCTCATTTATCCAGTTTAGATAATGGATTAGGTCAGAAATTGATATTCAATATTTTGATATTTCGAGATTTTGCGAGCAACGAGGATCGAGGATGATCAAAGAATGCAAGGAGATGGAGTAGAAGGTCGGAGGAAGTATATAACGTCAAGAAGAAGAAACGAAAGAAGGTGTACATGACCGAAGATGGAGGATACGCTTGGTAATAGGGTTGCTAATGAAATTGAATCATTCGAATTCGATTCAGACTCGTTCGATAAAAATTTGAAAAAAGTTCGATTCGAAATCAAATGAACTGAATTCGAATTTAACTTTTGGATTCGATTCCCAAATGAATCAAATCTGAATTCAGTTGGATTCGTTCGATAACAATTCGATTCGATTCGACACAGACACACACATATATGTTATGGTATGAAGCATTATATATATGTAAATAAATGCAGTGTACATTTTTGTAAAATCCCCACACATGATACACAATTATATACAATAAATAAAAATTTTCATCGTCTTATTCTAAGCGTCCCAATTTTGGGATGCCCATTGCACACACCATACCCTCTCTTTACTCCCCCAAATTCTCTCTCTCTCCCTTCGCCACTCATGAGAAAAAATCTTAACATTTGCTTCAGCTCTCCAACATCGCCAACTCCAACCTCTCGCTCCTGCTCGCTCTCTCCAACGTTGCTGGCTCCAGCCTCCTGCTCATGCTCGTTCTTTCCAACGATGCTGGCTCCAGCCTCCCGCTCCTGCTCGCTCTCTCCAACGTCATCGACTCCAGTCTCCCACTCCTGCTCGCTCCCACCACTGACAACAACACGGTCCTAGTAGCCAACCCCACCACCAGCTCTCGCTCTTCCCCATCGTCGACAACGAGATAATTTCTAGACTCACCAACGTCGCCATCATCTCTCCATCACTCACGCAACTATTAGTATTACTACACACACCCCTTTTACCCTAAAATCTTGAGATTTAGGTTCTATCCAAATAATTTATGTGATTATAAAATACATCATCTGCAAATAAACACGTACTAAATTTTTAAAAAACATATCGAAGTCATAGATTTCAAAGTTCTAACAATATTTTCCTTAATAACACCCATAGTCCTCCCATCCATCGTAATATCTGGATCTTATGATAAGGACAACCATCATTTGAATATAAATAATATATTAGAGACAATCATGGTATGAACAAATTTCATGGATTTCGTGTTTTGCCTAAATGGCTAAATGTGCAAAAGATCATAGCTGCAACTAAATTCCATTTCTCATTAAGATTACAAGGGGACTAGGTTATCAAGAAGGAAATATCATCATGATCTTTAATGAGCCCAACTACGCCCCTCATAAGAGTGCATCGAAATGAGGTAAGCATGAACGGTTCATGCTTGATGTAGAAAAATGTTATATATTACCAAATTGAATATCACAGCCATATCAACTGAGTTCTCAATCTGGTATGTTGGTTTTTATATACCTCCGATGTTGGATTCGGCTCCATACGTCAGTTCACATCAATCTTTTATGGTTATGATGGAGTCTAGTGATTCTTTTTTCTCATATGTCATGGAGATAGGTCACAATGGGAGGGAAGATATGGAGGATTCTTCATAGAAACGTGAAACACAATCATCTGGTTATTATTTTGGACATGTATATCTATTAATCTATATCTTGTGTTTCTATGTTGGTATGGAATTTAAAATATAGTTTTGAATATGTGTTTTCATTTTGTTTTTAGAAGTCTAATTCATACTTATCATCTTTTCAAGATAGTGTCCATGAGAGGGTGGCATGGTAATGATATTAAGAAAAAAGTGGAAGAAGAGAGGTGAAGAAATAAAAAAATTGATTCCTGAAATAATTAGTAAGATTGATAGAAAGAAAATATCAATGGCTTTATGACTCATTTACCAAATAGAATGAGAAAGTTGGTGGAGTGCCAGTTGAAAGGTGGAGATGCATTGATTGAATTTTCATCACATGTACAAAAAGAGAAAGATCAATGGTTTATCAAGTTGTCAATAATTTTTTTCTTTATATATTCAATTCACCATAGTACAAAAAGGACAAATGAGGATTGCAAGAGACATACACGAACAATAAAAGTTAGGTACTTTAACGTAATTTATATTATCTATTAAAATTTACCATGCACGTTAAAAGTTTTTTATTATCTCAGTTATTTTTTTCTCAAATTAGTATCACAAAGTCTACTCAATTCTTTGAAACTTGAAATAATATTAATATAGGATTTTTATTATCAGTTACATTATTAAACAAAATTCTAATTCGATATAAAATGAATCAAATTTCAATATTCAAAACTCCGAAAGAATTGAATTTGAATTTAGATTAGAAATTCATTTAATATTCGATTGGAATTCAGATTCAAAAAATTTATAATGATTTGAATCTGAATCTAAGTGGATTTGAATGTATTCGATTCGATTAGCACCCCTGCTTGGGAACGAAGTGAGTTATGGGTCTTCTCTCAAGCCACCGACGGTGTTGTGAGCTCGGGAAGCAGATATGAGAGGTGTTGCAATTTGAGATGTGGCTTGCGAATCTTGTCCGAGATCTTGGTCATCATAGCTCTACCGTATAGCTTTCAAGTTGCCACTTGGGGGAGGGGTGTTGGGACTAGTCCTCGTAGAGTGGTGGATAGGGTTGGAGCAAAGGTTTTGATGAGAGACTCTAGGGGATCAAAGAGGGAGGGTGGTTTTAGAGTGAGTGGGGAGAGAGTGGGCGAGGTCACGGGAGTGGACTGAGCGATTGGTGAGGGAGATAATGGAATGGAGCATCGGTGTAACAATTAGGGACTAAAATGGTGAGGTGGTTTGCGTGAGGAAACTGGGAGAAGAAAAGTGGAAGAGCTTGGGAGAGACGAGGTAGGGAAGTAGAAGAATCTTTGGGTCATTCGATCGGACGATTGTGCGAGAGGTGAAGTGTTGGGGGTGATTGGATCATTTGGGTTAGGGATCCAACACCCCCACATGAGGAGGGTGAAGGTGATCTATGGTCATTGGATCAAAGGATCCAACACCAACATTCTAGAACAGTGGTGGTGCACGTGGGGCGGGTTGTGTAGCGTGACCAGAGGACTAGTCCAATAGAAAAATTAGAGAAAAGAAAAATAAAACAACAATCAATGGATAATATAAAAAAACCTCAAATAAAACAGGTTTCTTCATGAAAAGTATTCACGTCGATGAGATCTACAACTCTTGTGAGGACTCGAAACTAACGATTACATTTGTACAAACTTAATTTTTTTGAGGTATTTTAAATTCAATAAAACATCCATTTTTTCCCTTTTTTTGCATTTTTAATAAGGGCATTATTTCCAAAACACGTATAAAAAATTGCTTTCAATTTTAGGCTTTTTAATAAAAGGATGATAAATATATGTAATATATATATACAAGAAGAAAATTATGATATTTATTATGGATTTTAATATGCAACTGCAGACATATTTGATGAGATATTGTAAAGTGTTTATTAAGGTATTTAGAGGTTTTATTGAGCTATTTAACTAGGTATCCAAGCTAAGATTATGTAATAAGGTAGATGGATCATTGATTCATCACGTGTTGATAATATTTGTAACAATAATTTAATGTCCATTTGAGAATGGGTGGATAACAACTGGCCTAAATGGTACATGTGTTATTCAGTCATTTTGTTGGGAGCACATATGTTGTTGGGAAAAAAAGGTATGAACATAATTGTATTTGCTGAAAGTTGAAGAGGGCACAAGTGTAGAAATTGTTATTTTATTACAATATTGTAACATTTTTCATGAAGTTCATTTAAGTATGTAAGTATGTTTCACGATCTTGTGGAGATGGTCATTGCTTCCATAATTATCTATTTAGGAAAAAAACCATCACACATTATATATTTTTTGCTATGAAATACCCAAAAGAATGAAATGGTGTTTTGTTGTAGAGCGAATCCTCTGTTGTTACAACAGATGCTATAATGTAGGGAGCCATTCGATCACCATTGGACGACTCTCGGAGGGGACGACCCTCGGAAGGGGCCGGGGATGGTAGGTGCGCATCCTGATGGAGACCCAACGGATCCTCTATTGTTATAGCAGGTACTCGATAAGGTCTCGCAATGACAAGTTTAACACAAATGTTAGGTTTGAAGCTCTTAAATGTCTCAAAATGTGAAGACTTGGAGTTTTGGCATGTCTTACAATGACCGGTTAGGAGCTTTGGCAGGTCTTTTGACGATAGGTACTTCCAATGGCAGGTTTCGAGCGCTGACAGGCTTTGCAAGGCAAGTCTTTGATTGTAGCAATGGAGTTTTAATATGTATCAAGCTTTGACATGTCCCTGCTATGGCATGTGTCATGTATTGACAGGATGTGCTCTTGTATTTGTCAGGTCATGCAATGACATATCCTGAATGACTTGTGTTGGGTCTGCATCGACGTTAGGGATGAAAATGGATCGACTATGTCCATATGTGCCTATTTCCATATCCGTATTTGCTTCATCTATATCGAATACGAATACGGATATGGATATGATGCAGACATGTATTAAGGAAATCATATCCTTATAAATACATATATGAATTTGAATCTGATATTTATTGAATCCAAATACGGATCGAATAAAGAGCGGACATGAATATTGATTGAATAAAAGATGAATCCAAATATGGATCCAATGAACATCAAATCCGAATACGGATAGAATAAAGACCACATATGAATACAAACTGATTTTTTTTATCAAAGTTCACAATGATCTTAAAAATGACAACGAAATATAAACACGTTGCATCATGACAAAATGGAGTGTCGATGTGACCTGCATTTTTTACCGTGAGTAAGAAGGGGACATGATTTCGTAACTTTCGTTGGTGGCCATCTCCAAAACAAATGGAAGTTTATCAATATTGTTAATATATTGTATTATATAATATATAATACTAATATAATAACATGGGGTTGTGGCTTATATTATATTAACTGACAGAGGATAGGGAAGCTACTACGTGGAGTAGCTAACCTTAGCTACTACATGCTCATTTTTACCGCTTTTTTTGAAAACACCACCGTGCATTTTTATCACTACATCCATCTGATATGTCGTTCCAATTTCATCAGAAATAGAGACTCATATTCCCTCCATCGAGAACAAGTTGATTACAACAAATCAAAGTCCATTAAAATTACATGTTGCCCCATAGACATCTCCCTAGAAATTGAAAAAACCAAGGTATGTTAGTTAATGTCCATCCCCAACACGAAAAGGCATTAACTTTAGGGACACATGGGAAATTGAATAAAAATGGTTGAAAGATCTTTCCACCAACTCAACCCCCCTCCTCCGGCCTCCTACGCCCCGTGCTCATCCCCCTCCCCCTCCTCTTGTGCCACTCCTCCCCTCCCACTCTCTAAACACCTATGCCCCTTGCTCTCCTCCTCCTCCCACTCCCCAGCCTCCTCGGCCCCCCTGTCCCTCTTTCCCCCTCATCCTCATCCTTCCACTCCTCAACCACCTCCTCTCCCAGCTCCTCCGTTCCCTGCCCCTCTTTCCCCCTTCTCCAACGCCCCTTCTCCTCCTCCCCCCCAATGCGCCACCTTCCTCATCATCCACACGTGGGAGAATACCATCACCTCTCATGCGTCCCTCCTCCTCGACACCATTTCAAATATCATCATCCTTTAGCTATACACATTCGCATTCGATGTGATTCGCTCTTTTCTGACATGTCGGAAGACTGCTGTCGTGGATGAAGTTCAATGCATTGACGAGGACGCCGAAGGAGGATGCTTGAGGGCATGGAGAGATAGAAGAGGGGCTGGAGGAGGAGGATGAGTGGGGAGGGGATTTGTACAATTATGCCCCTCTTAACTTCATCATGGTTTTGAAAAAAAATCATGGTTAAGTTCAACTCATTGATGCCTAAAGTAACCGAGTGACACAAGTGATAGAAGAACAAGAAGTCGAAGGCATACCTGATATACCATAAAAGAAAGGTCATAAATGATATTACAATATCTCAGAAGAGCATAACTGATAAAAATCCTAATATCTATTTTTTTACCTTCTTTATATCTTAATCAAAAAATAGTCTCCGTAATATCTTACTACCTAAAAACTATAAAATAATTAAAATTTAATGTTATTTTTTTCAAAAGTTAAAAAAATGAGCGTAGACTCAAACAAAAAGTCCACAAAAATAGAATTTAAGAAGTGGTACGATAACAAAGCAGTGTGCTTCTACTTTAAAGAACCCGATTCTAATCCTAGTGGGACACTCACACCCTCGAAATTACCGAAACTAGTATTAAAAAAAGCCCACAAAAACACGGTCCAACCACCAAACCGGGCTTCGGCCGCCTCAAAAAGCCCGGCAGCTCTCGCTAAACCCTACCCGCAGCTCTCGTTCCCGCCGGCGGGGCATCAAACCTCGCAGTTTCTCCCACAGACCCGCGAGAAAACCGGTGTCAGACGTAACCATGGCAGTTTGGCCTCTCCACATCTCGCTATGAGCTCCGGATTTGGGCTGCGGCTGCTCCTCCGAACCGGCCGATCCTCCGCATCCTCGGCGTGCGGGGCCCCACCGGCAGCACCTCGCGCACGGCGGGGATGGCTCGGCGGTTGGGCGTTCCGTTTCCGCGGCGTCGAGCCGCGGGCTTTTAGCGGTTGTGCAGCGGAACAGTTCTCAGATGACGAGTACGAGTGCGATTTCGAGGATCAGAAGGTTTGTTTATGCTCGTATTTTATTTTTTCTCATTTTATTTACTTTGAGTCGTTTTTTTCCAAAATAGGAAGATACGAGGTGTTAGTTAATGGAAAATTTTCAGAATTGGATCGATGCGGGTTGTTGCACTCATTGCTACTGGAGAATTTTGGCCTTCTACGCTACATTTATTGTTTAAATCGACGTAACATCGATCAACATGATTGATTGACTTAGATAAGTAGTCAAAATCCCATTGCGACATTGTGTCGTAGAGAGTAGCTCTAGATAATTAACCGCAATCGAGCTGTTCAAACCTTATAAGTGATAAGCCTATCATATGCGCTGGACTAAGCTTGGCAATTTAGTTTGAGCAAGCTAGTGAGATGAGGTATAAGTATAAGCATCCGAAGCAGTTTGTTGTTTCGAAGTTTTAATTCGAAACGGATGGTTAGTATTCTCTTGGTAATCATCATCTGGCTTAAAGAAGGCAGAGCATCCGAGCATTTTAGATAGTGAATGATGTAAGCTTATCTCGTAGTTCGAGTTTAGTCCTTGAAGAGCGATTGAACCCCAAACTAAAAAATTGACTGCCACCTCCCTCGAGCTCCAGAAGGAAACAAAATCAACTCACTTCAGAAGAATGCCTCCGCTTCCTCAGGAAAACAGAGAGCATATTGTTTTCTCAGACCATACAATTCATGCCTTTCTACGCGAAGTAAAGGTTTGAAAATCAGTTTACTAATTAATTGAAAAACTGTTTACTAATTAGACACCCTTAACGGTGGTGGATTGCACGAATGTCCACACCTGGGCTGCGTAGGCTGGGAATTGAATGAGATTTGAATGTTACCCTTTCAGATTGTGATGCAGAAATGGTTCTCACATGCTCTGGCATTAGTTTTACTGGCTTTACTCTCTAAAAATCATTTTCCTTATTTGGATTGGGTTTAAAATCTATGCCGAAGGTTGGGCCAAGCTTCAAGCCGATATCAGTCATGACACTGTGAAGGCTGGAGGTGCTTGCTGAGCACACTCCCACATGCACGGAGTTGATAACGATGTGATGTTAGCAGACCCTTATCTTGCATCAAAATCCTACTTCTTTCCCTGCATCATCCTCTATCCTAGACATTTTCATTGGCAGTTCATATTGGAAACACCCGACAAGGTCGTTGCAGGAGTTCACATGGTGCCCCCTCGCCCTGTACCGGAAGCAGAAATCCTTATTAAGAGCTCATGATATGGCCACCATCGTCTAACGCACACTGTTGCTGGTGCTTGTTGACTATGCCCGGAGCACCTCCACCTTCTCCCAAACACTGTTCGCCACTCCCCGTGATCAGCTGTCCCTTTCACCATCTTCTTCATTTGTAGATCTACAGATTCAGAAAACTAGTTTTTCCAAAAAACGTATCAACTCGGTGTATATCCAGATTCTTCACCTATACAAACTCATAATTTTGAGAAAACATGCATGAAGTTTACATGAATGCCACACTAGATGGATTCATCACCTGTTTCATACAATTTTGAGCAAGATGCAAGTCCAAAGTTGACGAATTTTTATGTTCAACTTGGGATTATTTTTAGACTGTAAATAAGTCTGTACACGTGCCCTTTTGTTTTCTCTTACAGGAACTTTTAAATGAAAAACACAGGGTGCCCACCAACAGGTGGCGGTCTCCCCTTTTTTCGTTCAAAAATATGTCTACACGTGAATTACCGTTTTTATAATTTCCTTTGAAAAATGATGTACAAATATACCTTCCAGTTGAAGGTTGGCATCTTTATGCATCTGTTCGAGTTTATTCACATTTCCAACATAATGATTTTTTTATGATGCTCTGACGTTTTTGCCCCTAGCCTTCTTCATCTGTTGCCAACATTGATGAGTGGAGGTGGAAACTCAGCTCACTCCTGCGCAATCCCGAGGAGCAAGAAATAATTTCAAAAGATAGAAGAGATCGTCGTGATTACGAGCAGATTTCCAGTCTTGCTGGTCGGATGGGTCTCTTCAGGTAAACCTTACATAGCCTTTCTCCATTTTATGCATCAGCGAAACAATCTTATGGTTGAGATATTTCTTATTGTTATGCTTGGCTCATTTGTAGTCAGCTTTATGGAAAAATTGTTGTTGCTAGCAAGGTTCCTCTGCCAAATTACAGACCAGATCTCGATGACAAACGTCCTCAAAGAGAGGTATTAACCTAGATTAGATCCTTTATCCTTTGCTGCGTGTTCATTTTTAATTCTAGCCATCAAATGTCTTGCTATATTTTGTTTCCTGTTTGACAGGTTGTTCTACCCCTTAGCCTGCAAAGAAGGGTTGAGGGCCTCCTCCATGAGCATCTTGATCGAATTCAGCTATACCCATCAAGGGATTCAGATGCCTTGGATGATAAGCATGTTGAAGATGAAACTCTTGATGAGAACCAAGAGCCCTTAGTTGATCAGTCTGTCATGGAGAAAATCCTCCAAAGAAAGGGCTTACGCATGCGTAATCTGCAGCGATCTTGGCAGGTTTCATTTTTCTTATGTTGTTTTTCCTCTCTACAGTTTACAATACTTTGCACCACATGCCTTTTTATGATATCTTCTGCTGAATATAATTGCCATCGCTATCGAGATCCTTTATTAAACTGGATACAGAAAAATTATCATGTTGTAGTTTGTACACACATTCAGGATTATTTTTTTGGTATGAACATTATTCAGGATTATGAATTGTTGTTTCAGTAAAATGAGTGAAAGGTAACTATGGTTGTATAGATGTGCTTCTTTTTATATATGAAAAAGTTGTATGTGTGCTTTGCAATGGTAAAATTGCTGTTTTGGATGTTCTTCTATTAATAGAAGGCTGCGTAAGAATGTCTATAATTGCGATTTATATGTGGTACCATCCTAGTATACATTATTTAATTTTGCTTTTATTCCTTTTGAAAGGAGTAATTCTGCTTTTATGTATTTAAATGCTTAATCTAGTACACAGAATTAGCTGGATACAGAACCTACTTACATGAGCGTCGTTGAAATTGCAGTGTTTGCATACTTCATTTTGCAGTTTAGTGTGGAAGTTCCACATCAATTTCTACATCCACGTTTCTAAGAACCATGCCCAGGTTTCTGTTTTTAACACTTGAGATTGTTTAGGTTAAAGTGATGTTCATGTCTGTACCGTGACACTTAAGTCTTTCAATGTGACTGATGTCGTAGTCCATCTCATGTTAATTTCAAAAGCTTGTATGTAATAACCTTGTCCAGGTTCGTATTGTGACACTAGGGAGTCTTCCGATGATTGATACCCGCAATTGTATAGTGGTATTCTGGAGTCTGTCCTCTCATACTGCTATTATAGAGATGAGCATGATCCAGGAAAATTGATAACTAAACCTGTACAAATATTGAATAATAGAACTGATGCCTTTTCTTTTTGTTCATATACCTTTATTTCATTTTTTTAATGATTTCTCCTTGTTGACCCCACTTAATATAAGAACAGGTTTTTGTTCGGTGATTTCTCCTGCATCTCACTGATTATCTGCATTGGAAGTTGTAAATGCAGTCTTGGAGCTAATGCGACAGTATCTATTTTCCAGGAGTCTCCAGAGGGTGTGAAGATGCTTAATTTTAGGAAGTCTCTTCCTGCTTACAAAATGAAAGAGCAATTGCTTTCTGCCATTGCACGGAATCAGGTTTTTATTTGGAGCCAAGATCCTTCTCTACATGGTATTTTCAGTTGAGATGTTAAATTGACTTGATTTCTTTTCTATTTCACACGGGCT
Organism: Ottelia alismoides; assembly: GCA_037367405.1. Classification (NCBI taxonomy): domain Eukaryota; kingdom Viridiplantae; phylum Streptophyta; class Magnoliopsida; order Alismatales; family Hydrocharitaceae; genus Ottelia; species Ottelia alismoides. Next base: position 28,347 of record JAZKJV010003689.1, on the reverse strand, counting down.
TATGTTTTTGCTAGTGCATAATCACTGCTAAGATTCTGCGAGTGAGGGTTATACAGTGGAATCGATTTGGGATTTGTAACAGCAGATTTCTGCCATTGAATTTTTTTCATATGCCATCTTCTCTCCAAAAAGGGAAAAAGCTAAACTTTTGTTTTCGTGTGATGAGAGCGACCGAGTGGAAGTGTGGAACGCGTTCGAGAACATTGTGATATTCACATTAAGGATGTGTGCTGGAAGCGGTCATAACCCGAGTTTTTGGGCAGTTTGGTTCATTGCTAACTGCTAAGGTTTGGGGCGTGCATTGTACATACATTGACAGGACTCGGTCCTCTGCTTGGCTTGCAGGAATGCTGGTCTTTGGATGCTCTTGTGCCCTGTGGCGAGGTGGCAGGATTTAGGGGTCTGCAAATGCTCCTGTTAGCAAAGGGCTTAAAACTTGGGAGATCATTGCACTGTGAAGGTCATTTCACTGTGAGGGATGAGTTGTTGTCAGATTTCCAGTCCTTGGTTTTTTCTTGGTGGGGTAAGCACATTCGTATTGCTGATCCGTGAAGCAGTTTTTCAGGGGCTTGTGCTTGCAACCAGAAAACACTCTAAATTGTGTTCTTGCAACCAGACCAGAGAACCCTTAAAATGGATGCCTTCTTCTTTTGTGGCTTTTCCTCTTGTCGTGCCTTTAATTTGTGCACTGGGTGGTGGGTTTTGAGGGGCGTGGATTGATGCTTGTGGATGGTGCGCTCACAACAACTGGCAGTTACCTTAGGACTCCAATGGGACTATAAGGTCTCCATCATGATCAGTCTCGGTGCTTGGAGCTCATTCTTAAGCAGGTGCCTCCACGCTTCAGTTAAATAGAAATGATTGTAGTTTGTTATGATCATGGGATATAGTTTTTCACATTTTGTGGTGGAGATGGCACTCTGGCAGGGTGAAGCTTTAGCCGTGAAGGCTCAAGTCAAGCTGTCCGATTCACTTGTTAACAGTGGTGTTCCATCAATTTGGGGTGGGTGGGTGAGTGTGACCTGATTAGGGTAAAGCATGGTAATGCTGTGTCCTTTCATGATGTTTTGCTGATGAACCTTGTTTGGTGGTGAGGGAAGGCACTGTGTCGGTGGATGGTTTGTCTTCTCTTTCTTGCACAGTGCTTGATCTTGATCTCCTGCGAGTCGTGGGTAGCCTGTGGTTGTTCACCTTTGATTGTACAAAATTTGAATAACATCTCCTACTTGTGGGTGGCAAGTTCCTAGATGTTATTTAATTTTCTCCACGGGGCTCTGGATGTAGATCTTGCACTATTTTGAGGCCTTTTGACGAGCGGATGTGACTGTTCTTTCCCTTTTGAGTTCTTGCTGTTTTTTTTGTTGGAGGTAGCTGTTTTATGGCTATTTCTGTTGGGCGGTCAATTTTCATATTGCAATTTCCCGCTTATTATCTGATGATTCCTTCTGGTGAGAGGGACTTGAGTAGAGTATTTGTTCGACCCTCTTTGTCTCACTCTCAAGGAGAAAAGGTGGTGGCCAAGTGTGAGGCCCATGAGCGAGTTGATGTTGGTTGTTCACCAATCTGCAAGATTGAGGAGACTTGCCAAAATGGGTTCATGGAACTGGCATAGGATGAATGCTCAAGTTTATGATATTTAGATATTTATATCTTATATGTTTTAGTTTTATGTGATAGTAGAGGACATTTTCAAAAATTTAACTGCCTTGGAAGGAAAAAGGACGATCACTCTGAAGTTTTAATTGCTTCTTTTAAAAAGAAAATTTGCAACTTCATGCATTTTTGGTAGTTCTCTTATGCAGGGGATATTACTTGTTTAATGAGTAATGCCCAAGTCTTACTTAGCGGTGACGTGTTATGGTTGTCAACTATCTCTTTATATTCCCTTCTAAAAAAATCTATCTCTATTTTCTAAAAAAAAATCTATCTCTATATTATTTCTTCTGATTCAGGTGATTGTCATTTCTGGGGAGACTGGGTGTGGAAAAACCACTCAACTTCCGCAATTTGTGCTGGAGTCTGAGATTGAATCTGGTCGTGGAGCATTTTGCAATATCATTTGTACGCAACCTCGGAGAATTTCTGCTATGGCCGTTTCAGAAAGGGTTTCTACAGAGAGAGGAGAGAATCTTGGTGAATCTGTATGGTTCAAAGTGTCTTGTTCTTGTTGAAGTTGGTTTTTTTCAGTCATATAGTATTTTCACATCTAATGATAATCTTACTGTCTCTTGTGAAGGTTGGTTATAAAGTTCGATTAGAAGGAGTTAAAGGGAAGAATACACATTTGCTTTTTTGCACCAGCGGCATTCTGTTAAGAAGGCTATTGGGAGATCGGAACTTAAATGGCATTACCCATGTTTTTGTCGATGAAATTCATGAACGTGGCATGAATGAAGGTGCTGTTTTTTCATCTAAACCACTGCTAAAATATTATTTTATCTTCTGACCCGTCCTTTATTCTTAATCAGTTAATATTAATATATTTATTATTATTTGCTTGGATAGACTTCTTATTGATCGTGTTGAAGGATTTGCTGCAGCGGCGTCGCGATTTAAGATTAATTTTGATGAGTGCCACTTTGAATGCTGAATTGTTTTCTAGCTTCTTTGGAGGAGCTCCGATAATTCAAATTCCTGTAAGATATCCCCCATTGCTTCAGAGAGATTGTGTATTATTTTCATATTATAAAGGTTTGACTTTTCTATATTAGGAGAACCATATTTTTTTTGAAGAAGAGGCATGCTGGTTTTTGAATTTCGCTGGAAATGTCTGATCTCGTCTTTGTTCAAATTTGTTAGAATTTGCTTATTTGGTTGGAAATTGCCTGAAATTTTGGTTACCAGATGAAGAAAGGCATGCCTCCATTTTCATCAATGGAAACTTTGGCATGAAATTTCAGTGTTTTTTGTTTGTAAACAATGATGTTGCGTAGTCTTTAGCTTGGAGCTGAATCGACAAGCTGCTGGCTTTTTATCCTGAATGGGTGATGCCTGATACAATGTGTGAATGAAGGGGGGACACAATCCCTTGGATGGGGGGATGCAACCCACGAGAACATGGGCACAGTTTTCACCTCATGTGGGGATATGGCTCCTAGAATTTGACTTCGTTGACTCCATAACCTATTTCCACGTGTTATGCGCCAATATCACCATTGACCTTCTCACCTGCTAATTCTATTGCAACATGCAACTCATGAGAAATTCTTCTCTCATTTTCCGCAGGTGGGAGTAAATTGGATGTCGTGCATACTTGGAAGTAATGAATACCAATAGTGCTAAAACAGTTGTTTTTTTAAAGTCAATGGCTATTGATGAATGATTCGAGTGACTTTTTTTCATGCATGGTGTTTTTTAGTTTCGGCTGGAAATCACTCGGAGATTGTCATGTAATCACTCGGAGATTGTCATGTTCGGTCTACCAACTTTTATTCAATAGCTTCAGATGTTTTTTTTCCTACAATGGACAAAGATTAGCTAAAGAGATAAGGTCACATTGCCAGTTAAAAACAAACCATTCTGTCTAAATCCATCTCTGCATATTAGCTTGCATATAAATTAAAGTAACATGTCCTATGGCACCTTTGCTTTTCTGATTTGTTTGGATTTAATGTTTTCTCCCATTAGATTTCTACAGTTCATCTTGTTTGGATTTATATTATCTTGATTGTATTTTTGTACATCACACTTTGGTTTTTTTTCCGATTCTGTGCTTTGTCAAATTTTATAATTGGCATTAATCCGGTCTTCATTCAGATTTTATCTTGTTCTTCGCATGCCATTTTTAAAATATGAAACATAACATGGAATGACATATTTTTTTGGCAAAACACACTTCCTTCCCCATATCTTTGTTATCACGGTAAATTACATAAAAGTTTTCAAAGTTTGGAGGAAAAAATAAAAAAAGAACTTTTCATTACCATTACACTTTTGCCAACAACTATATTTTTTTCATTAAATGACTAAATTAACTTTGTAAATTTTTAATATTATCTGATATTATGATAAGCCAGTGTCTAATTTCTAAACCTTTCTCAACTTCAGGGATTTACTCACCCAGTTCGGACACACTTTCTTGAGGATGTATTGGAAATAACCGGATATAAATTGACATCATTAAACCAATTAGATGATTATGGCAAAGAGAAGCTATGGAAGACACAGAGACAACTATTACCACGAAAGAGGAAAAACCATATTACCACTCTTGTGGAGGTACATGATGAAGATGAACACTTATGATGAAGCACGTTTATCATATTCTTTCCAGCCTAAACCTTCTCTTGTGCAGGACGCTCTTAAAAAGTCAAATTTTGAAACATACAGTCCAAGGGTTCGAGATTCGCTGGCCTGTTGGTCACCAGATTCCATGGGGTTTAATCTTATTGAAGCTGTTTTATGCCATATTTGTAGAAAAGAGAGACCGGGTGCTGTGCTTGTATTTATGACGGGCTGGGATGACATTAGTTGTTTAAGAGATCAGCTCAAGGCACACCCTCTCTTAGGAGATCCAAATAGGGTTTTACTTCTGACATGTCATGGCTCAATGGCTACTACTGAACAGGTGCAGAAAATTATTTCGACTGGTATTTTGTCACATTCGGTTGCTGTGGTGATTTAACCTTCCATGAAAAGTTATTGCTATGAGAGCCTTTTTTTTTCTACATTTTCTTTGCAACTATTGGCAACATGTCAACATATTTTTTCGAAAGAAAAAGGTGCCTCCACCATAGAGGTGTGCCCAAACGTATCAAAATGTTGTCAATTGTTTTAGCCCCACAGACAGACATAACAGTCAATATTGCTTAATTGTGATCATTACATTCTTTTAGCAGTGGAGATATTTGCTTCCCCTAATTTGAAAAAAAATGTCTCAAAGTATAAACGAACACAATGTGTCTTATGTAAAACGCCATCAATTGCATGAAGCTTTGGCGGAATGTGGGGTCTGATGAAGTTCCAGTCCACATTCAGGTCTGTTGCACGAACCATTTCTGGTTTGTATATAGATATTTTATTCTGAATGAAACATACGTTAAAACAGTATTTTAAATGTAACATGACTCGGACATCTTGATGTGTTTGAGATGTGGGACAAATGGGCCTAATTTGTACTTTTATTATTTTATTCAACTCCTCTAAGGTTGTATTTTATTCTTGAGTAGTCATCCTTTCCTCATAAAAACCGAATTGAAATGTGACTGGTGAATCATTGAACCATGACACAGTTTATAATGGAGTGGTGTTTTTCTCAAATTTCATAAAATGAAAGAACAATTTATTAGTTTTAAATTCAAATCGAATGCCTATCAATTTGGAGGTGATAGGAAACACCTGTTTGTTGTACCAGTCTAATCTATTTGTTCAACATTTTGGGTGGACTGGAATATAGCTGCAGATTCACAACCTTGTGACCGAAAGCTGATTTTTTTAGTGTTGGATCAACACCTGACTGCCAACTGACATGAAGAACTAACAAAATGCGGGATCGGGTTATAAAAGGTGGAGTCCAATCGAGGTGGTTGGTGGAAGTGAACGGTGAAGTGAGTGAGCACGAAGCAAAAGGGAACCACGGAGTAACTGGGAAGATATGTGAATTTTTCTCGTCTATTTTTGAGAGTTGGGTAGAGTGAGGCCTATATATTGGACCTTTTTCTGTAGGTTTCAGCAAGTATCAATGAAGAAAGATATCTATTAGGCAATATCTCCCTCAAAGTGGGGTAGTTATCAAGACCGTCTCGAACCTTGTAAATTCGATGTTTTGATATTATTGCTGCTTGAAATTGCTCAGGATTATCGTTTTCAACGTAATATTGTTGTTTGACTTCGTGTAATCTTGGCAAAAAAGAGTATGTCGAAAGGGATATACAGTCCCTCGAGACAAGACGTATCACTGAAATGGTAAATGAGTTCATAATCAGAATATGCTGAAGTAATCAAATTAGATATCAATGCAGAATACATTCATGCACGAGGCTGGATGGTGAACATTATACATGTCTAGGAAAACCAAAAAGTATTGACAAAATGCCATAGAACACATTCTTGTTCTTCTAGAGTGAATTGCAGGCACGACCTGGGAGAAATCGTATTGGCAGGTAATGATCCCTGCTGCCAGCTTCACTTAATGTGATGAGAGCTTTCTTTTTTATGTGATTACAATTAATTGATTGTGTCATCATATATGATCTCTGTCTTTTGAAATGTTTCCTAGTTGTTTTCAGCTTGTATATGAAACATTTTGTTAGAAATTTTGTTTCTTTTTTGATTTTTTGCCTTCTAATTTCTAGAAACTCATATTTGAGAGGCCACTGTCGAATGTGCGTAAGATTGTACTTGCCACGAATATGGCAGAGGCTAGCATCACGATCAATGATATTGTTTTTGTGGTTGATTGTGGAAAAGCCAAGGAGACAACTTATGATGCTTTAAACAATACTCCGTGCTTGCTGCCATCCTGGATCTCACAAGCTTCTGCTCGACAAGTATGGTACACCATCTATTAGTTTTCTTGTCCTTGAAACATCATGCATGTTTTTCTACATGTTGCCTGCAGTGGAAGTGTTTCTTTTTTCCCTACATGCTTTCCTACTTTGCGTCTTTACAAATCTTGTAGGGTAGATGAAGCATGCCCAGTATGATGAGTGCTGCTTCGACATTATATTTTAAATGACAGAAAACGTGAACAAAGTCGCAAAATGTGATCCATTTTTTTAACTGAAGGATAGTTGGGGTTCTTGACACAGTATTTGGCTATTAATGTTGAGGGGCATCTATCACACCTAATATAACATGAGGATTGCCGTTATAAAGTCAACATTTGCATGGTTCAAGGCAGACATCCTACACTGTTGAAGTCCTGAAGTATCAGATTTGTAGGTCATTTCCCACGGTCTGATGGTAGAGCAGTGTGCCTACCACCCAAAAAAATTAGGGTTCAAATCCCCCCTTGAGGAGGGTTATGTTAGGTAGCTGACAACCAACGTAAAAAACAATCGGATCTCTCAACATGGATTTGATAAGAATCCATGTAGCTGACCCTACTTAAATTGGGAGAAGGCTTTGCCATTTAGCTGGCCCTACTTAATGTGGGAAAAGGTTTGTTGTCGTTGTTGTTGTGTTCCCACTGAAACAAACATATACTGGTCTTTGTAGTTTATATAGAGCACATAAAATCATCTCATATGCAAGCAAATGTGGTCTCAAGAAAATACAAGTAAAACTGGACTAAGCAGAATATCTAGTTCTAAATGAATATAGAATAGAGTTTGCAGGGCCCCGCTTCTTTTTCAAAATTACCCAAGTCTGCATCACTTCCTGTACAGCTGGAGCATAACTTTTTTAAAGATATTAAAGTATGGTTACTAGAGAATAGCACCTGTCCACTTCATTTTCTTAAAAAAGTAACTATCCACTTCATAAAAAAACATGTGAAAAAACACTTCCCGAAGACACAAATGGAAATACCATTAAGAATAAAACACCCATACACTATTTAATAAAAATAAACAACTCTCCAAAATGGCTCACAAAGCCCACATATTCCTCCACATGGAGATCACATTCATAATACAATCTTGTTTCTTTGAACACCATGACATCATGCTACATCCAAATTGCCCAAATTACTTCAATTGCCTTTCAGTCTCTCAAGTGCATTGCGCCATCTTGGAGGTTAGGTCTTCACTACTTCCCATCTCCCCTTGCCGATCATACATCGAGTTCTGTAGCACTGCGGCACTGCCTCGAGGAGAGCCCTCACACACATCATCGCCCCCTCTAGAAGAATGACATCATTGACAAAGGACTTATCTTCTTCGTGATGTCCGCTATGGCTTGATGAAGGCTGACATCGGGTTTCGTGCAAACCCCTATTAGGCCACCATCCAACCTTGGGTCTGTGCATGAAGCCATCTTCTCGCCCAACTACCCCTTCATGTGTTAGGATGATATCTTTGATGGTGGCCTTGGCTACTGTAACCAAAACACAATATTGAATTCTTGATTTGACTAGCGCAATGCCTCATGTCCCCACATATGTATCACCATATATCACATCCCTTGAGGGAGGTCATGTCACCCACATGTTTCTCCCTCCAACACTGGATACCGACCAAGGTTCCTACTTGGAGAAACACTTCTCTCGTCGATCTTCCTTTCTTGCACTGGTGATTATTGTGTCAACTCCGTTTTGTTGAGGACCTTTTGGTTAACACCATTGTTAGATCCACATATGGTTTTGTTAGACTTTGATTTTAGATGATGGGAGTGAATTTTTGCCATCTTACTTCCATATTGTTTTGTTTGTTTGTTGTTGACATGGTTGCATGTATCATCCCATTCACTTCGAAGAACGAAGATCATGGTTTATGATTTGGAGATTGAGCATGCTGGATTAGGAGATATATACGGGAAGTATGCAATAACTGTTGGTGGTTAGAAAACAAAGTTTCAATTTAAATTTTGTGGAAAAACAATTGAATGAAATGGGATCTCCATCCTCAAACATCTTGTTGGCGAATTCAAAAGTGTGGCCAAATGCCCATTTTGCATGAGAGATATTAAGAATAAAATGAAGGCTAATTAAGAGATGCACTGAGAAAAAGACTAAGAAGGTTTGAATATATGAGCAATTCAACGAACTGATGCTTAAAAGAGAGTTCAACATCTTGACTTTGTTAGATAATGATTTCTTTTACCTAGATGACATTCAGATCACAACAGAGTAGAATGCATATAAGATGACAGTACGAGATCTAGTGAGGACAAAGCATGAGAGACATGGATTTGTCGACATTGGTGGTCTTAGGCATGTTGGTGGGAATGCGAGGTTCCCTATTTATGTTGGAGTGGAAAGTGGAAATGGCGGTTTAAATGATGCTACTGAGGTACTACTGAAGAAGAAGAAGAAGAAGCATAGTGGCGAAATGTTCGAACCATTCCTTGGAATGACTGATTCAATCACTATGAGTCGAGCAAAGCTTCAAAGAATATGTACTTTAATGGATTATTTGGGAAAACTACATGTTACACAGTTTTGCAATAGTCACTCGAATGGATCGATTATTCAATCCAACTTCTTTATTCGGTGCGGTGATCGATTATAATAACTCACACTGACTAGTAGACCACCCCATAGAAAAAGACAACATTTATTATTTTTTTTTGATTTTTTTTTATAACATTTTGGGATTTTTACTCCATGAACTCTAGAATCTTTGTAAATTACCTTCTCGATCTTATAAACATCGTTATTATCCCATCGATCCTGTAAAGTTGCTAACTCTTAACATACAGACCCTGTGGCTAACTCCCATCCATTTGGATGTTAATACTAACTGGATTTCATGAATTTCTTTTCCATAATACCCATTTTGTTTATCAAAATTACAAATAATGTCCTCTTTCCTTTCTCTCCCTCACCTCCTTTTCCCCACCCATCACCGATCTCTACCCACCTTCGACCCTCAGTCTCCGCCCAGACCTCCTCTCCGAGGGGAGCCAGGAGATGCATACTCCAATATTTAGGCCATTTGGGTACAACTATGTGTCAAAAAAGAAGGCACTCCGGATGTGGGATTTTTAGCTCTGGTTCTATGGAGATTAAAGATGTTACACAATAGAAGCTTGAAGGTTTTGGTTCCTCTTTGCTCGGATCGGACATGAAAGCGGACATGGGAATGACCTGGTTTGTTGCAAAGTAGCAATGGAGAATGAAGTCCTGAGCTGCTTGTAAAGCTCGACAACTTGGTGCTTTGTGCTTTACCTGCTTGGTAGATGTAGATGAAGTGTTGGGCTTCAACCACCTGTAGGTCCTTCCTCCCTAGTGGTTTCCTAATAGACCGGACCTCCCCTCTGTCGCCCAGACCTCTCCTCCCCCTCCTTTGCCCAGACATCCCTTCCTCCCCTCCACGCCCCCCGTTCCGACATCCCCTCCTCACCCTCCATCGCCCAACCCCCAGTCCCATCGCCTCTAGCTCCCCCAGCCCATGTGCCTCCAGCCCCGCCAGTTCCCCATGATCCTCCTCCATGGCTTTGATCTCCGGAAGAAGATCCTCCACAACTTCCCTTCTGATTTTGTAAAAAGAAGAGGACAAAGAAGGGGGGAGGAGAAGGAAGGAGAGAGTGAGATAGAAGATCCATCACCTGATTTTCTTTGGTTAGATTAACTCAAGTTTAACTCAAGTAATTGACTCCAATAAAATTAAAGTTGACGGTAGGGTTTGTGGGGGTAAGGCGACACAACTTTACAGGGTCGTTGTGATAATAACGATGTTTACAAAGTCGAGGAGGTAATTTATCCATATTTTAAGGTTGTGGAGTGAAAATCCCTAACTTTTTTACTGGTAAACTGAAAGTCAGATGTGACTAGTGTTATTATAATTTAATTAATACTTTCATATTGTTAGTCAATGACCACACATATCTAAATACAAGAGATTATATGTACTAAAAATACGTTTTCTATTTAAACTAATTAAAAAGATCCAATCCGATATTTTTATTAGTCACCTGAATTGTTTATTCTTTATTCAGTGACCCTTTTGCACGAATACTAAATACCAACTTTTGTTGCACGTCTTACAAAGTATTGATGCCTTGCACAATATTGCATGTCAGTTTGTGTGGTTTATTATGATGTCGTATACCACACAAAACTTGTATTTAGACCTATATCTTGCAAATAAGTGTATATTTCTATTTTATTTTTGGAAAGAAAAAGTGTGATGAGCTGAAATGGTGCTCACTTAAAAAATGTATATTCACAAATTAAGCATATTGATTACAAGGAGTAGTAATCCCCCACGATTCTAGCATGTTTGAAAACATTTCCTGTTTCTATCTTATTCCTTGATTTAAGAATATTGGAAATCTTAATTCTTAGAAGAACTAAAAAAATCAAAATTTGTAGCCATTTCCGTGATTTTAACGATTCTAGCGACATGCTGATTTTCGGGATTTGTGAAACAACATCAAAATCGACATTTAAGGACATGCTCAAAGCGTCGCCTTGCCACTACCGGAGGTCTGGAAGTTGTTTCTGCCAAAGTGCTGCCCCATCTGCCACCAGCATCTTGAAAACTTGCCACTACCAACCCATTAAAAGTGGGTGCAACTCCTCTATTGATGGCCCACCCCACCACGCCAAAAGCACTATACTGGGTATTAGAAAGCTTAGACCCGATGGCTGCTTCCTTCAGAATGAAAACATAATAGGGTTTCCCATGGTTGCATTCCTTTTCGCCGAACACCTCTCCACACCCTAATGTGAGAATCCCTCTACCTTTGGCAAACAGCCATCTGCGTGCAATTTCTTCCACCTTTATGCATCCATTTGTTGAATACTTTACCGATCTTTATAAGGTTGGAGATCAACCTAAAAAATAAGAGACAATCCAATGCAGTTATAATTTGTGTCAAAAATAGGTGGATTTATGATCCTAATGAGTACTTGAATGGCGATCTCAAACAAACATCTTGGGAGACTAATAGGAGGCACATACACAATGCTAATAAACGATGCAAAGTTTTATGCATAGTGTAAAACTAGTTTTACAAGGAGCAGGGAAGAACAACCTCCTTGAAACTACCTATAAGAGGTGGATCTCATAGGCAATTATTACAATTCTGCTGAGCAATATTTAGGGAAATGGTCAAGGTGTTAGAATAACTCAGCGCTTCAATAATATATCTTGAACTATGACTGGATATATGTCCATGTTTATGCCTGGTTCCTCGATTAGCTTTTTAGTTCTGTTGGGAGTCCGTGCTGGAGTCTCATGCTCATCTTCACATTGTGCTTCATCTCCTATGCTCTCCTGCCACCGAGTCTGATTTGGAACAAGGTTTTAGAGTACCCAATTACTGCCACAGCCACTCTTCTTTAGCAGGAAGTTTAAGTCATGCTGATATTGAGCTACTGATGAAATACAACTACGATATGAGAACACAACAAAAAAGATGCAAAGAGGGCATAAAAACCCTAGAGCAGATTCACTATTATCCTAATATGTTTACCTCAAGCAAGATATTAGCCATCAGCTGTAGAAGAGACGATCCCGTGATTTTGGAAGCCGATAAGCGTAATCCATGCGGTGATGACAAGATAGAAGTATTCATTTTGAAATTGAGTGCCTATGGCTTTCCCTTCAAGGGGCTGCATAACGGATATAGAAACACAATGATATGAGTAGAACACTATCCATTCCAACATTGTTTATGGATAAAATTAGTGAATTTTTACAGGCAACTCTAACATATTTAGATTCAGTGATTGGGTAAAATGTTGATGATGGTGGAATGTAGATCTCCTACATAAAAGCTAGTATTTCAATTTATACTTGAAAACCTGCATTGAAAGTTTGACTTCTATATCATTTATTCACACTCCTCAATGATAAATAAATTTATAGTAAAACTTGAACCATGCTTGAATCTCTAACCGAGGTTCATCTCATTTTCTCTCAGTAAAACTTGAACCATGTAAAAAAAGCTTCCCTGGTGTCTTAGGTGCCCATCTTGGCTGTCTATTCAAAATCCTCCCGCATGTACAACAATCTCGGAAGGGTCGTTTTAATTGAACTCTCATGTAATGACCATCTTACCAATAATAAAAGGAGCTAACATCACAGACATTACCCATAGATTTAATCTAACATGCTTCTACTATGACCATGTCAGTTCATCTGCTGCATAAGTCATGTATGGTTCACCTTCCTTGCGAAATTGGTGACCCAAATTTAGCTTTTAAATCAAGTGGACCTGCGAGGTTGTTACCTGGTGAATAATAATTTTAATAATATATATTTGGTTATGTTTCTTCATTATCTCATCTTCATTATTAGTCACATGTAGTCTTTCTTTACATGCCTCTGTCACCTTCTTTATAACTATATATGCAGAGGAGAGGTAGAGCAGGGCGTGTGCAGCCAGGTGAATGCTACCACCTGTATCCAAGATGCGTATACAATGCTTTTGCTGAATATCAGCTTCCTGAACTTCTCAGGACTCCTTTAAACTCTCTCTGTTTGCAAATAAAGAGTTTGCAGCTTGGCACCATTGCTGATTTCTTATCTGCTGCCTTGCAGCCGCCTAAACCACTTGCTGTAAGTGTTTTAACTGCTTGATTTTTATTCTCACAGCATTTTCTTTGCGTTTGTTTCTATTTGATTAATACTACCCAATGTGATCTTGATTGATCTTGGAAATTGGAATTGAAGGCTCTACTCATTTTCTAGCGTTTTTAGTGATAGTGGTCGAATATGGAAATTTAATTTTTCCCATTTGTCAGTTCCAGCTATCATCCTTGATCCTCTTAACTTTTTATCTGTGGAGGGAGCTCTCTCTCTCTCTCTCAGTTTGGTGATTCAGATCACTTTTCTATTATTTCTGCTCAGAGATGGCTAAAACAAAGTTCATGCCCGACTCATATATGAATATTAATTGTATCATATTTCTGTGGTCATGATTAATACGTTTATATTATTAAAGCATGTCAACCTCCAAATCATTTTTTCATCTGGCTTTTAATGCCAATATGTGGAATTATTCCCTACAGGTCCATAATGCAGTTGAATTTCTTAAAGTAATTGGAGCTTTGGATGAAAAGGAAAACCTGACAAATTTAGGTGATCATTCTCGTAACTGGCACTATGATGCATGATTGTTATTTTCTTACTATTTTTTCTTCGTTTTCAGGTCATTACCTTTCAATGCTTCCGGTTGATCCTAAGCTAGGAAAGATGCTTATCATGGGAGCTGTCTTCCGATGCCTTGATCCAGTTCTTACAGTAGTATCTGGATTGAGTGTCAAGGATCCTTTTTTGTTACCACAAGATAAGAAAGATGTGAGTCATGTAAATTTTCTGGGATTTTCTGTATTTTGAAATATGTATTTCACTTGCAGATAATATTTTGTATGTTCTCTGGTGAGCACATGGGAAGTCCTTGTGTTGCACCCGTTTGCGTGCTTTAAAGAACTTGGATTTTCATTGAAAATCCTTTGTTCATCTGTTATATGGCATCCTATTTATTTTATTTCAGTTATCCTTTTGTACTTTCTTTTAATTTCGAGCCGAGTTAGTCTTTCTTCAGATGTTTTTCCGAATTAGTCATACATCTATGTCATTGTTATCTTGAAAACAGTAGATTGACACGAGTCAAAGGAAATCACAGCCCTTTGCGTATAATAGAGTAGTAGTGAAACGATGATTTGTAGTTTTGTTCCTAGTTAGAAACCAAAACAAACGTGAGATAACATGCTTAATAATTTGGAAATATAATTCTAGCACCTTCTGAATCTTTTTACATGCATAGTGACATCCAGCTGCTAGAATTTTTATTCTTTCACAGAGCGATGATGCTAAATGGGTTGCGCCACTTGATTGATACCCACAATTCTTTCCTTGAGCTTTTCATTATCAAATGAAAATCATCATGATTAAAACAATGATGCTAAAGATGAACCATGCAACTTGATTGTTCTACTTTGGTCTAATCGAGCTTTCCATCATCAAATAAAATCATTAAGAATGGAATGTAGCAACAAGAATTCTGTAGCAAGTTTGAAGGCCTCCGACTGTGTACAACTTTACATTGGAACTGACAAGTACTTTATTTTATTTATTTTATTTGACTTTGGGATGACTAGTTTCCGGTCACAAAATTTTAAAGCCATTTGCTGATCTTCTATCATTGGAGTACTCCGTGCAATCTCCACAAGTCTATGTCATAATCATTTCACTTTTCTAGGGTGGCTGCTGTCGATATTGAGAATGTTCAGTTGAGGTCAATCTTTACACTACTTGGGGCCTGTCTTTGTTGAGGTCAGCCCTTACACTACTTGCTGGACTAAACAGTTGGACTGGGGGTCTTTGTTGGAGACCAGCCTGTAATCGCACTGGAGTGTAAAATAGCTGGTTGGAAAACGAGTGCGATTATAGGCCTGTTTTTTTTTTTGGGGGGGGGGGGGGGGCGTGCCTACAGAAGTTTCGTGTTGGGGTTCATCAGATACTGGAGGGTATGACAAGGAAATCTTTCTGGGACAACTTTGGATAAGATAACATAGATGCAATGATGGTGGGTTGGTGTTTGGTTACTGCACCTCTTGGGGAAGGAGGACTGGTGGTGTTACGATTCTCATTCTGACTTGATATCATAATGGGGAGCTTGAGTTTCCTCAAAAAGATAATGGGGAGCTTGAGATGACTCTCTACATTTTGGAGAGGAGTTTGTTAAGTATTGCTGGAGTGTCCTCCTTTCTTGCATCTTGTGCTTGGTGATGGTGCGTCCTTTATATTTTGGAAGGAAGATTGGACAGAAGGTGTCTGAAGTTGTACATTTAGTCTAAGGATACGAACTTTATGGTGGATGCCCATTGGACAGGTTTAAAGGAACAAGAACCGTTCTTAAGTGGGTTCTTTGAATATCAGACAAAACGTATTCTTCAAGACGTTCGAGGCACAAGCCTCCATTTTTAAGTGAAAATTCAAATTTAAAAAGCAATCTACACTGAAATGAAATTATGACAGCGATAAGTTTCGGTAGAAAACATTGCAACACAGTTCCACACTAGTAAAAGGTACACCATTCAGGCAATTGAAGTATATAAGTTTGAAATATGAACACTTAGGCACACATTATAATCAAACCCCCCTTCCTAATTCCTTCCTACATTTTTTTGTTCATTCTTCCTCTTATTTGCAATAACGTCCCCAGATTCACAGATCACGACAAGACCACTATTATCATAAAAGAATCCATTGGTATTTAGTTTTGTTAAGGCCCTAAATGTCGATTTCGGTCACCTTTTCGGTATCGCCCAAAAAAGAATTTTGGTGGAATTTCGACCGGAATTTCGGTCATTTTTTGTACTAGGACCCCCATATTTCGGTCATTTCGGTCGAATTTCGATTTCGATTGGATATCGATATTCGTTAGAAATTCGACCAAATTTCGCTGAAATTTGAGGCCATGAGTTTTGTTAGATTCTATGTTCTTCATTTGCACTGCTTAATCATCCAGGCAAATTCATTTGCAAAGTTACACGGTTTAAACATCCTGTTCAATTCAAAACTCCAACAATACATACAATTAAATATAATAGTGAAAATCACTTAAATAACAGAAATAAACAATCCAAATCAACATCAAAGTCGTTGCTTTGTTTTTGCATTGATGCCTCATCGCCTTGGCGCTAGGCATATGTCTCGTGGGTGAAGCCTGTGGTGTATGGCATCATCTTTCTAAAACCTTGCCGGTAATTTATGGACTGGGGGGATATCTTTTTCTTAGCAGAGCCAGGACTATTTCAGGTTGATGGAGGTGATGTGTCATGTGAATGGTCCTTCCTTTGTCTCTAGGTGCCATGGGATCCGGGGTAAGGGGATTTCACGATTAAGAAGGTCTACAAAGCTTTTAATGTGAAATGTATTCAGGATGTTTGTACCCTTGCTAGGGACTCTGCAAATTTATTTGGTGTTTGAATGCCCTTCTGAAGATGAAGATCTTCATGTGATTTTGCGAAGTTCCTAGGTGTTGATGAAGATGCTTAGGGTTGGTATTACCACTAATGTTTCTCTCTCTATGTTAGAGGAGTTCGAAGATATTAATCACCTCTTCTCTAATACGATTGCACGAGAGGTTGGAGAGGTTCGGAGTTGGCATGAGGGGATGTATTCTGTGCTGCGGCATTTCACAGGAGTTTCACGAGTGTTTCCTATGTATATTATATATATATATATATATATATATATATATATGGGGGAAGAGAGTGTGAGGGAGGGGCCTTTTTCTATTGTGTGGATGCTCTTGTTAACCAGGAATGTGATATTTTTTTGTGATGAGTAGTTTTACCTATGTGGAAAATATATTGTCAACATGAATTTTCTTTTTGAGTCCTGGCATGTATGCCTCTTTGTGATCAATCTATTTTACAAGTGCCCTTAATTGTATAAATAAAACCTAAATGCCACCTAGTTGCATTATGAAGCATACAAGACTGTCAAGACCTACTTTTGTGATTGATCTATTTTTCAGGTGGCAACCTACCCGAGACTACCACCCTTCATTGTATCGAAAAATCTTAATACCATCATGGTTACATTATGAAGCATCAAGCATACAAGACCACTTTCACGCTCAAAACTTAATATTGTCATAGTTGCTTATGAAGCATGCAAGTTATCTCGAGATACCGTGCAGGATGAGGTATTCACCCTCATCAAAAGGGGTAAGTCATCCTGAGAAACTGGAAACCTGCCTCTCATTTCAATGTTTGCATGAATTGTACACATTACATTGTTCATGTAATGTGAGCATATCATAGTTAATGAATCTGCCTTTCTGAAAGTTGACTTCCAGTCAGGCAATATTTTTGCGGATGGATAATTGTGTAATGCGATGGATGGATTTCATTAACGTTCTCTCTCAAATTACTGGTCTCCTTCACTATCTCATAATGCATGGTCTTCTTATCAGTGTGTTTGATAAAGTCTATGATTGGTTGATTGTCCCATTTATCCATGCGGCAATCTTGCCAACCTATTCTTCTCCTAGTTCTAGTCATGATGAATAGATGCTTCTTCATATGTCTTCACTTTGACTAGAGAAATTTACAAAGACTAAAGGGCCTATGCGTTGTCCAACTTAATTATCGTCATGAAGTGAATATGCTTATACTCCTTGCGGGCATTATTGAAATGAATCACCAATATTCTCAGTAGAAGCGAGGCAACAATATCCTAAATTGGACATGTCTTATTAGGTTTCATTGTCAATCAACAAAACAAATGGATTTTGGTTGGATTATAGGGTTTCTTAGGAGGAAAGGAAATGGACGAATGTTACCTGAGGGTCACACTCACAATAAAAGGAAGAACAATTTACAACATTCTAATAATGCCTGAGCCTTGTTAGGCAGTGCAGATGTTGTAAGAGCTCATTCCTTTTGTAGTTGAGTAGTTGTAGTATGCCTACTTGTATCATTTGGTGATGCCTTGATAGCGCCTTTTAGATGGTGTAACTCAGATTGAGGTTGCAAAAGATCATTCTTTTGGTTGAAAAATAAAATAAAATTATCGACATGGCTATGATATAAGATTTCGGTTTATGGTGTTGTTTTTGGTTATTTTGAACCCGTTATAATTTTCATCTTACTTAAATAAATTGAAACAATTTAGATCTCAATATTTTAGGATTGATGGTTTCGGTAGTTAATTGAGAGTCTTTTTGGGGGTTAGTTAAGGATTGTTAGGATTTTATTTTAGTTTTATTTTCATGTAATCTCACCCTCACTATATAATGGGGTTACTAGCATTTGAAGAGTGATCAAATTGAGTTAAATAGTGTTTTGGATTTATTTTATACTTTTATTGTTCGACACCTTTTATTGTACCTACTTAATGGTCTAGTGGTAGTACAGTGTGTCTACTACACAAAAGATCAGGGTTCAAATCCCGCTCTTGCATGGGTTGCTTTAGGTAGTTGACGACCAGCGTAAAATAATGTTCGAATATTTCAACATGGATTTGAGCAAGAATCCATGTAGCCGACCCTACTTATAGTGGGAGAAGGCTTTAGCATATTTATATTGTTCCGCACCTAATTTTTATGTGGATCGTACCCATCATCTTAGTTCTTCTCAATCCACAAGGCTTGTCACACTCATTATCCGTTCTCTCTTCATTCCCTAATCTTCGTCATCGTTAATAATATGCTGCATCTCCATATCGTATTTTCATATTGGACTACCACACTATTATATAGCCTAATGTCTCATGGAAGGTCATATGCGATATATCGACATGTGACCGATATATCGTTAATATGTTTGACCTTGGAAGGCCATTTTCTTTACGAAATCAATTCGATATCGACGATTTGGTGTCAAATATATTGTCGATATATCGACTATATATCATATCGACATAATACTGATATCGATATTGATACCGATATGGCCTTCCATGATATGTCTTACGGGTACAAGATGGTCGATGGAAAACTTTGAGTATGGTATCTCTTTTAACTAACCTTCCAAATCCGTCCATTCTTGACTTGTAACTCTCAAAAGATGAGGTGAAAGCTCGAGGCAAGAAAACATTAAGTCATAAATGAATTTTAAGTTTGAACTTAGTATTTTTTAAACTTATCATTTGTATTTTCACTTTGATGTGGTTCATGTATAACTAATTAGACATTGCTTTAACAATTTGGTAAACTAACAATTGATAAAATATGTTTTTGTCAAAAAATATTGTTTTTTAAAACTTCCAAAACATATTACCTTTGATAATTTTCAGAGGTGGTGATATCTTAAGAACGATGGAGAGAAAGCGGGAGATGAATCAAGATGATGTGGGTAAAGGGAGCGGGAGTGTAAGTTGATGGTGGTGGCTTACCCCTCCACTGTGGGCTCCTTTGTCAGGGAAGGGAGAGAACATGGGGATTTTTGGAGATTCATGGGAGGAGGCCTCTTGAGGTTGTCACCTCAGGTCTGGGTATCAGTACCATGAGGGCTGTTTGGGGAGATATAATGGTTGCTGCTTTCTCTGTGGAGAGGATGGGCATTGAACTGATCATGTTGGTTCCAAATACGATGTTTTGTTGTCGAGGTGCATGGGCACTGGTGGATTGCTTGTGATGCTTGCCTGGTTGGCAGGGACACTATTATTAGTTTGTTGGGAGTGCTTGGCTCCAACCCATGTGGTCGTGGATTTCATTAAGATTCTTTCTGGGTCTTATGCTAGTGCACACGGATCTTGTATAATGTATGATGAGTTGTTGTTAAATCCAACATTTTGGGTCAAACGAGTTCCATCTCTATTGTATGATGCTCAGTAGATAGATTTTTGAAGACGATCTGTCTATATGAACGGTGGAAAGTTTGTCTCAATCGTATTGTTTGGAGTATGTAATAGAAGGGTAATTGGATCTCTCCAAGATCCATTACTCCCGACTCATGTTTATTCTCACATCTACTATTTGTGTTTTGTGGAGTTCGGTTTGTCTGTGGGGCTAGATATTCAATACAGACGATCCGACCCTTAGAGGCATTCTCTCGTTTTTTCATCTGCTCCCTCATGGCACAGGTTTGGCAGGGACACCTATTATTAGATTGTGGGAGTGGCTTGGCTCCAACCCATGTGGGTCGTGGATTTCATTAAGATTCTTTCGGGGGTCTTATGCTAGTGCACACGGATCTTTGTGTAATGCATGATGGATGAGTGGTTGTTGAATCCAACATTTTGGGTCAAACGAGTTCCATCTCTACTGTATGATGCTCAACAGATAGATTTTGAAGAACGATCTGTTTATATCAACGGTGAAAAGTTTTTCTCATCTTACTGTTGGAGTATGTAATAGAAGGGTAATTGGATCTCTCCAAGATCCAATTACTCCCGACCCATGTTTAGTCTCACATCTAGTATTTGTGTTTTGTGGGATTTCGGTTTGTCCGTGGGGCTAGATATTCAATACGGACGATCCGACCCTTAAGGAGGCATTCTTCGGTTGTTCATGCTCTCCCTCATGGCGCAGGGTTCTGCTCCCTCATGGAGCAGGGTTCAACGTATAACTCAAGATGTTTATGTTTGGTTTTTCTTTCTGATTATCGATTTCACTTTCGCGTATATATTTTACACGGTATCATAATTGTTCGATTCTAGTTTTGTTCTTAAAGATTTATTTTTTGTTCATAATCTGACCAAGTTCGAGAGAAGGTTTTTGCAAGAAACCCCAATTTTCGCACTACAACAAGAATCTCCATCGTGTTCTTTTCTCTTGATTGTTTTTCATTGATGTAATCTTTGTTCGAACCCTAGCGATGCCATCCATGTTTCTTGCAACATGCAGTTGCCGCGATTTGAAGGTGTGTGCTTCCCCGCGTACAGAGTCCGGGTGTTCTCTCACGAACTCCAGGTTCCAGGCCCAGCTTCCTCCCATCTCCACGCCAAGACTGTTCTTCAGATCCGAGGGTTCCTCTACCTGGTGCAATGAGTGTGGATAAAAAACCCAAGCCAATTCATCGAAGGCCGCTACTGCAATCACACCGACCATACATAGAAAGTAGCATCACCGATATGAAGCACCAAAACAGAAAGGAGGAACCATCATTCCTTCCTCCTCCTCACTGTAATACAAGAATTGCCATCGAGCACCTTGACTATCTCCATCGTGTTCATTTGTTCCACAATGACGGAGCTTGATGCTCGTGCTCTCTCTTCTCTCTCGTGTTAGCGCCATCCCCAAGCTCCCATCATGACCACCCTCTAAAGCAGATATGCTTCCCAATGGAACCCTAAGTAGAAGCACACCAACCTCGATCTCCTGTTCTTCCATGCGACACATCCTTGCATGAGGCTTCTTCCTTTAGCAACATCAACCCAGAGCCCCAGTTTCTCCATGCAATGTCTCCTCGCATGAGATTTCCTCCAACACGCGGTGCATTGGCGATGACTAACTACTTGTTCGATCAGGCGCTCCGTATGCCTCCTCCAAGAACTATTCGGGCGGTAGCATCTCTATGTTGGTGAATGTGCATTCATAGGATGGCTAGGGGGCATGAGGACACTGCAGATGTTTAGAAGTTTGGGGACTGCATTGAATTTGAGTGTACGGTTCAGGCACTTTTACGTAATTTACTCTTTTATTTTTCTATGAAGAAATAGTTGAAGATATAGTCACCTAAAATTATTTAATGGATTATATGTTAGAAAACAAGAATCAAATACAACAAAGCCTTTTCCCACATTAAGTAGGGTTGGCTACATGGATTTAAATCCTTGTTTTCAAGCCATGTTGAAAACAAGAATCAAATAATCAGAAATAGAGTATATTTTTTGAAATGTAAAATGATCTTATTCATATTCCTTTATACACAGAATTTAAGGGGAAAAGGAAACTCACATGCATTATGGGTATCTCTTTCTTGGATGGATTTTAACGTTCAACTTTTTTGGTGGAAGTTGGAAGGTGAAATCATATTTTTGAGGCCTTTGTTGCATTGAATTTACGGCTTCATTATGTTTACTGTGTATATAATGGTATTGTGCAAAGTTTTAGCATTTCCCTTGTCTGCAGCTTATTTGTGGTTGGTATGAGGGCGTTTTATGAGTTATGGACTTCGCGATACTGCTTCATCTTCATCCCCAGTTTCTTATTTCAGCTTGCTGGTTCTGCTAAGTCAAGATTTGCTGCAAAGGATTATAGCGATCACATGGCTCTCGTTCGCGCTTATGAAGGATGGAAGACTGCAGAACGTGAAGGATCAGCCCTACGAGTATTGCTGGAGGAATTTTCTTTCTGCACAAACTCTTCAGGCTATCCATTCACTTCGAAAGCAGTTCCATTTTATTCTGAAAGATGCTCGGTTGCTTGATGACGATCTTAGTGTATGCAATAGCTTGAGCCACAACCAGTCTCTTTGTTCGTGCTATTATATGCTCTGGGCCTCTTTCCTGGGATTGCCTCTGTTGTGGTAAGTTTTTCTGTGCATAATTGACAATATTTGCTATCCAAATTTATTTTAATAATCAATTTTATATTGGGTAATGTATAGCACAGGGAGAAGCCATGTCTTTCAAAACAATGGATGATGGCCTTGTGCTCCTATATGCTGTAAGTGCGGCTCTCTGATTTGGCCATGTTAACATTTAGTATATGTTTCTTCATCCTTATTTTATTAAGATTTATCTAATTCTCTGATCTAGTGGTGCAATGGCAGTTAATGTAGGTTGGGAACATTAATAGAGGGCAAAATGTGCACCTGACATTTTTCTTCTGTTTCTTTTTTTGAGAAAAAAATCTTCTATTTCTTTCAGCCTATTTTGGTTTAGATCACTTGTTCACCTATCAACAAATAAGTTCTGGGGTCTTCCTAGGGGTCTTGTGAGAGCGAATCTGGCAGTACGGTGGCAGCGGCCTCTTAATGTCAATAGCTTTTGAATATTGTAGATTGGTAACAATTGAGTGTTTTTGGTACCTTCAGACTTAGTAGTCGTTGTTAGATGAAAGACATGCATATCCTCATATGGTTGGTCATCATAAAATACTGATAGAATGATTTATTCTGCATGCTGGGTGCTTTTGTGCAGCATATTGGTCCCGTCAGTGTTCAATGAACAGCTTTTCTTTCTCTATTATACATTGTTTTAAATTGCATATGGTCTGGCACAGTTATATATCTGTTATATTAGTTATTTCAGTGCATTTCTTATTTAAGAAAGGGAAATTAACTGGTGCTTATAAACTGTCAATATAAAAGCTTGGTTTTGTTCTTACTGGTAGTTTCTTCTTTCGACAGAACTCTGTAAATGCCCGGTACCAGGCTATTCCTTACCCTTGGCTAGTCTTTGGTGAGAAAGTTAAAGTCAATTCAGTCTTTATCCGGGATTCCCACTGGTGTATCTGATTCTATACTGGTGTTGTTTGGTGGTGCTCTATCTCAGGGGGAAATGGTAATTTTTATTGTCCAAACTGACCATTCCTTATTTTATATTGGTCCGTTGAGATTAATCTCATATCATGTACTATAGGCTGGGCACTTGAAGATGCTGGATGGCTACATTGATTTCTTCATGGATCCTAGTTTAGCAGAATTTTACTTGAACCTAAAAAGCTCAACTTAATAAGCTTATCCAGAAGAAGGTAATGGTTGTATACTCTTTGGAAGATTCAAAATAGCATACCGCATGAATAGTTGTAATTCTACTGCTTTGCTTGAGTAGTAGATACTGTAAACTTCACCATGAGCTATCTTGTTTTTTCCCCATTTCCAGCTTGAATATTCTTTCATTGATTTAAGGGCATCATTCTACATAAATTGTTTGGTTTCTGAAATAGTTGTTTCCTCGTTAGCTCGCGAGCTAGAAGGGGATCTTGGTGCACTGACAGTGGTTGCCTTTGTTTCAAAGAGGCCATAGATTGTTTGGTTTGTGTCATAGAGACAGCCTCTTGCAATAAAACACAAGACCAAAGGCTGCATAAAATAGACCTAGAGTGGTTTGCAGCTTGCTCCTTCCCCAGATCGTGTATCGCGGAAGCTTTGGGCACATAGCTGCGTTTCTCTAATTTGCCTCCTGGTTTGTTGCGTTGCATTGTTGCCATCACCGCGACATTTTAAACATAATAGTCATCTTGTCAGATTAGAATGCATTAAAGAAAAGTTTACAAAGCAGTCGTGAGACCTGCTATGTTTTATGGATCTGAATGTGGCCTCTGAACCATAGACATGTGCAGAGAATGAATGTAGCAGAAATGAAAATGCTAAGGTGGATGTGGTGGACACACACATAAAGATCGGATTCGGAATGATGCAATCAGAAAGAAAGTTGGTGTAGCTCCGATTGAGGATAAGATGCGAGAAAACTGCTTATGATGGTTTGGACATTTGCAAAGAAGATCAGCTAATGCATCAGTTAGGAGATGCGAGTGTTGGGATGTTGAGCCGGCTAAGAGAGGGCGAGGACGGCCCAAGAAGTGTTGGAAAGAGACCATACGGAGGGATCTTAGTTTTGTGGATATAAGCCCGAGATTGGTCCAAGATAGATCTGAATGGAGGCGAAGAATCCATGCAGCCGACCCTAATTAATTGTGGGGAAAAAGGCTTTGTTGTTTTTGTTTGTTTTTGTAGTCATCTTGTCAGATTAGAGTGTATGGTGAGTATCAATGCAAACTCACTAGGGACCTTTTGGTTGTCGTCGGAAAAGTACTAATTCCCTCTGAATCGAAGCAAATAATATTTATAAGCATGTCAAAAGGACTAGTGATATTTGTGATAAGATGATCATGATTTGATCTTTGAGTCTTAGACTCCAAATGGAACTACTAAAAAATGAAAAAACGATAAAGAAAAGGTGTCGTGGACCGACATTGTAGATTTAGTTACTCCCAATGTTAATCTCATGTTGACCTTGCTTGATTGCAGCTTGAAGATCCCAACATTGACATCCACAAGGAAGGGAAATATCTCATGCATGCAGTGCAGGAAATTGTTGCTTCAGACCTATGCGAAGGGCGGTTTGTATTCGGCAGGGAGACGAAAAAAGCAACGGTTCGCACCGATGAAGGTAGCGAGAGAAGCAGAAATTCTTCTGTCAGATACGGGACAAATCCGAAAAGCTTGCTGCAGACCCTCTTGATGAGGGCAGGTCATAGCGCTCCGAAATACAAGACAAAGCACCTGAAGACCAATGAGTTCCGTGCGCTGGTGGAGTTCAAAGGCATGCAGTTTGTTGGGAAACCAAAGAAGAACAAACTGCTTGCTGAGAGGGACGCAGCCATTGAAGCTTTGGCTTGGTTGACTCACACATCCGATACCACCCGGGACGAGGATGACGATTCTCAAGTTGATGTCACTGAAAACATGCTGAAGCTGCTGGGAAGGACAAGACGCCCAAAGCGTTCGAATAAAACCTCCAAGTGAGTCACAATTCAACTTAATAGACACACAGTTCGCACTTACAAAATACAAGCCAGGCCAGCAAATTCTAGCATACTTATGCCGCTCATCATTGTGAAAGAACTTTGCTTATTATGCGGCTCATTAAGGTGCCATCCGAAGGAGAAAGAGCGATATCGAACATTGGACGTTGAAGCAGCCAAGATGCAGAACATCAACATTTCATGTATAGGTATAATTTATCATGTATAATAGGTATAATTTCCAATGTAGCGCGGCTTTCACTTGGAATGTAACAACTGCACAATTCTTTACCGAATCAATGATCGCGAAGAGTGGCTAATCTACAAATAGGAAAATCCGCCTTTTACAATATGTATGCATAGTGCAGTTATTGCGTGTGCGCCGTCTTCTTTGCTATGCCTGCAGTCTACTGCCCTCAAGTAAGCGTCCATTGTTCTTAGCTCTCGCTTCTCTTATCTCTGAAGGCTGCTTGTCGCCTTTAAGATCCGTGTCTTCTTGGAGCACCTTTACGGGCACGTCAGAGGATCTTGTGTAAGCAGAACACGACGAAGAATTATACTGTCAGTCATGAGAGCAGAACATGGTATAAGGATGCACTATAAGTGGTCTGATGTCGAAGATAGCGTGGAATTGGATGGAGGCTGCGATGGCACTCGAACTCAGGTGGTGTAGATGGCAGGTGACTGCTTGAACAGGTGGTCGAAGGCTTTGTGTTGGGTTATGCCTGATGGTGGTTGCGGTGCTCCTCACGGTTGCACGTGCGGCAGAGCTCAGTCAGATCAACCTCCAAGCGTATGACTTATTGGTTGCAGGATTTTTGAAGGTGGTTTGGTTCTGCTACGATTTTTGCGGATGGGATGGAGATGGTTGAACCAGCTCAGCTTTGTTGATGCTATAGGAAAAAGGGGCCAATGGCAATGATGCTCAGATCGTTCTGATGTTGTCATCCGTGGATTATATGCTCCAGGTGTTGAAGGGATATGAATCATATGATGATGATGATGCTTCTCGTTGGATAGAATTGGATGGGTTCTTGAACGAAAGAGCGTCGTATGGCTGGTGGATCGAAAATGGCGGTGTCTTAGGCTGATCGCTGCTTCAGTTTCTCTTGAGTTTGTGACTGCTTCCTCTATTGTCTTGACCGTTGCTCTCCGGACGACTATGACGGCGTACTCGTTCTCTCGCGCAGATGCCCTCTCGCAATACCCATCAGATCAATGTCGCCGTCTTGTACGATCATCGCGCTGTGGTAGAGGCACCTCGAGTGAAGCATTCACCCGGACAACGACCCACCACCATCCTCAAGCGTGCGTGCCGGACCCGCCGACGTATGCACCCCACCTTGCTTACGCATTCCATCTCGCTGCTTGCCCGTCCCCGTCACATGTTCCGATCTTCTAGGCCTCTCTCGTTGGCTGCCTTGCTCCTAGTCCTCGGTCTCCTTCGCCTTTCTGTCTGCTCCAGCCTTCTTTTGCATCACATGTTTTGCTTGGAGGAGAAGTGATAACACACCCTTATTTTCGGAGTGGATGGGGTCGAGGGAGAGAGGATCCTGTGGTGATGTGCCTCCTGAAGTCACGTGATCGAGCGGCTCACACGATTTTACACGATACGGGCTCACATAAAGTGTAAAATCGTGCGAACCGCTCGATCAACATCGAGCGACGCACACGCCTACAACATGCTCTGTTGCCTTCCCGTCTGCAACAGACGATCCGTCCCTAAGGGTGGAACATACATTCATGCCCCTTCTTAACTAAACTTTAATTTGAATAAATCACGATCTAGATTGACGACGTCAAAGTGCAAGAAGTTATGAGTGCAAATCATGATATTGCGTATAAAGTTCTCGGGACTCTGTAGGTATATATCATGATGCTAACTCTCCTTATTTTTTTGGGTACAGTGATGCTATCTTCTCTCACTCGTGGGTCACATAAGTTATTAGGTGGTATTTAACTCCTATCATTCATTCGTTGACGGATAAGAAATAAGATGGGTAAAAGATAAAAGGATTTAACTCTTGCTCATGTTTGGTTTGTTTGAGAGATAAAGAAAAGATAAATAATGTAAATAATGAAATAATTGATGATATAAGCATAGTATAATCGATTATCTTGACATATCTTATTCCAAGATAAAGTAACCTGTCCTCATATAAACGAATGTTATCCTCTTTTCGGAATACATTGTAATCATCAATATATATGAAACATCTTATTTCTATCAAACGGTCTAAACATATTAAGCCGTCTTAGCTCAGCTGGTAGAGCGCATAGCTTTTAACCATGTGGTCGTGGGTTCGATTCCCACAGACGGCGATTATAGTGTAAAACGTTTTTGCCTTTTCTTATAAAAATTCGATAAGTAAAGCATATGTATAAAAATTCGATAAGTAAAGCATATGTATAAAAATTCGACAAGTATTAAATACGGAAGATACATCATACCTGAAAGGTATATACGGAAATGAAGGATATTTGTAGGCAATTTAATCCTGTAGTATTTTAATATATTTTTTTTACTTTCATTATAAGTAAAGCGCCAGACATAAAAAATCGACGTTTATGCACGAAAGGTACATCATACCTCAACGTATAAAAATGAAAACGAATGTAAACATATTCATATCCGATCACCTAATGTATTCTTTATATATGAATATATATATATATATATATATATATATATATAGGGTAAAATGGGGCTGCCCTCAGGGAGTAGCCAACATGGCTACTCCCACCCCTATTTTACCTTCATTTTTTTATTTTTTTGGAAAATAAAAATTTGTATATTCGTCATTATATCCCTCTCACATTATATTAAAATTTCGTCAGAAACAGAGACTCCTAAGCCCTCCATTCAAACATGGTCGATTTAAAAAATCCTGCGACCGTTAAAAAAATGAAGTCTGGATGGAA
>JAZKJV010003688.1:0-172609 GCA_037367405.1 Ottelia alismoides | reverse complement strand
TAAAAATCAAAACCTACTGCCATCTTTGTAGAGCCAACACTAATGGATCCAAAACCTTAATGGTGGAATCACATTGCTCTCCACATGAGCTAGTACTAGTCCAGTACCATTTGCTTCAGACATCGTTAAAAACCACGATTTTTGCGCGCTAAGAAGTGTATTTTACGAGTGTCATTGTGCACACACGAAAATCAAGTTATTTGTATAAAATTTCTACAACTACAAGCCAAGAGACATCAAATAATGTATAAGGCAAGTAGAAGATCGATCCACATGGACTCGAATATTTTACGTGAATTTTTATTCTATTTACAAAGGTATCTTTGACTGTATTGACTTAAATTGAATCATATTTTTATTTTTGTTGGTGTGAAATCGCGTCAGTAGGTTCTAGACATCATAAGGATCGTATGAGAATTTTTTTGGGAAATTTTCAGGGCTTTCTACTATTTTTGATTATTTTTGGAATTGTCAGGGGCGTAAGTGTAATCTCTAGAAAGCTAAGGGACATAAGTGTAATCTCTAGACAACTAAGGGTGTGGATGTAAATAAAAATTAAATATAATGACACAATTGCAATTATAAAATTTACTGGACATAAGTAAAATTTACAAAATATAAAATAATTAATGGGTAAATTTCAGAGAAAAATAACAAACTTTTAAAAAATGCAAAAAGATCCTTTGGGCACTGAAATGAAAATAACAGAACTTAAATTTTTAAAAAATGCGAATGTTACAAAATATAAAATTTGAAATTGGAAGATTTAACGAGATTGATTAACATTTTTATGAAATTGTATTTAGGTCTAAATAAAAATATATATAAATAATATGCAAAGCGGTCCATTGTCTCTTGGACAGGAAGATGTTGGAGACGACGATTGTGTCTGACCTTGTGCAGTGGAGCACGAAGCGGAGGAGCGTCAGTGACAAGGAAGCATTAGAGGGGCATCTTCAGTGATGGTGTGATGGGTCGAGCTCTAAGCTCCCCCCCCTTCGGAGATGGGTTCCTCCTCCTCCTCTTATAGTTAGATATGGAGGAGAGGAGGAGTTGTCGCAACGATAGAGAGAGAGAGAGAGAGAGGTCAAGGACCGATAGTTGGCATTGTGATAGAGGTCATTCACCCGACTGTTGGTTGTGTGGGAAGGGGAGGGAGCGGGGCGGCACGTACAGCTGGAGGAAGAAGACGGGGGGGGGCTGACGTTAGCACTCCCATTTCCTTTTATTTTTTTTGAAATCCTGACGTCATGCCGACGTCGGCTATTTTGCTGTGTAGCGCTTTTTTTCATATGAAGAGGGGAGAGAAGAGTGTCTTCTTGGGCATTCTCCAACAAAGACCTGGAAAAATAAATAAACAATAGAAACTTAATATGGGTATGGAGCCCATATTTATTGACCAAAAATTATTAGAATAAGACTTATAATGATATTAAAATTGAAGATTATCTACAATGACTATCTTATGCATTTTTGCATGTGTTTGCTCGCAATGTTTATGAAGATTAAGAAATGAAATTATGCATGAAGTTAGATAAAATGCAATGGATTAAACTCAAATTTTTGCTCAAAAAAGGAATAAAAGATATGATAAATCATCGATTCATCATATCATCTTCTATTGTGTGTTCTTGCGATGCTTTCTCCCATTGTCCATCTGCAAAAAAGCTTGATTTTTTTGAATTTGATGTGGTAACTTAGGCAGTGTAAGATGTGTTCATATCAGTATTCCTATTCACTTTAATGATTTAATCTAACGTGATATTCCTACATTTTTTCATTCTACGTTTAATTTCATAGGTATACCTAAAATATTAGACATCTTTTGTACTCCACGTTTGAAAATAATATCACTATGATATACTTTAAATTTAATTTTTTATTGGATTTATCAAATGTCGCTTCTCTTAGTTAGATATTGAGTCATAATTCGAATGTAGGAAGAAGAATGGGGGACACCGACCAACCATTTATTTGTCTCTAAAAATTCTCTCTATGTCATCATCCTTCTCAGTCGTTGTTGCCTCGCATCCCTACCATCAACCCTACTCCCTCTCCTCTCTCGCCACCCCCTCTGCTCACACCTCCACCTAGTTTTCCCACTTCACCTCCCCCATCTTCTTGTTGATTACATATATAAACTTTCTCCCTTCTTTAAGAAACCATTGTCCCATCTCGATCATCCTCATAGCCATCTTGAAGCCCTACCATTCACTGCGATGACGTGGTGGTGGCTAAGAGCAAATACTTATGTTTTGGTATTGGAGGACATACTATCTTCTATATACAAATGAACTATACCAGAAACTCCTCCTATGAAATATTGGGGATTGGCAATCACCAATGTAAAGATATCCGATAATTAGAGTTCCAGTTTTCTCCATTTGTCGTTGTCTTTGAAGATGATCTTTTTTAGGCGTTTCGATAGGATGACTTTTCGGAATAGTTTGTTTGATATTCATTTATTTATATCATAACATTGATAAATCTTTGATGGCCATCTTACTTCATCCAGTAATGTACTTTTTACCCGATATGCACCTTAGTTTGTGTTAGAATGGGAAATTGCTTTTATTAGACATTTCCCAATCAAATGTTTTCAGGGGAATACTAAATAAATATCCCGCAGTTGCCCGTTGACAACACAACACGTGGCCGCAAGTGGGCGGCAGAGCAGAGCTGACGGTCTATTTTCGTGGGACCCGCATGTGAGGGAAATCGAGATAGTATGCAAACCCAACCAAGAGGCTAACCTGTCACACCCCATCGGATGGGCGAGACGCGCCCAACTGGACGCGAAAATTGCGGGACCCACATTTGCACGTGCGCAACAAGGAGGGACACAATCTCCCAAACAGAGCAATCGGAACGCAGGTGAAAATTCATATTAAATTTATATTTAGAAAATGAAAAAAATCTAATTAGGAGAAACTTCGTATTCTTCTCTTCTCCGACCTTGAAAATCAAAGGGATATTCGCACCCATCTTTTGAGTAATTTCGTAATTACAATCATAATTTTGCATAATCGTGAATTGCATAAATGACTTTGAATAAATACCTATTTTATACTTCTAATTTTTCCGTTAATTTAGTTCATTAACTCAGCCATATGATCGAGTTAAACTGATCAATCTACGATCTAACGGCTAGGATTAAACAAAAATAAAAAAGAAAAGAAAAAGAAAAGTATCCAATTCCCCTTCCTCCTCCCGCCCCAGCCCCCCTCCTCTAACACTGACCACGTCCTCCCACCCCTCCACATGTTGTTAACCACCTCCCCCCCACCATGTTGCACCCCGACGTCGTCGAGGAACTGCACGCATGCATGATGGCATCGATGCCCATGGCGGCAAGGATCGTAGGAACTTGGAAGGACGACACGCTAACTCGAGCCAGAGGAAGGTGACGATGACAGCGGATGGGCGGGCGAGAGGCTCGGTGAACTGGAGGAGGAAGGGGGTTGGAGGTGGTTGATGGTGGGAGGGGGGTCTAGGCGGGGGAAGTGGGGCTTCGACGGGGAGCTTCCCGGATAGGGGAGGAGGTCGACAGGGGGAGCGGGTGTAGGGGAGCTTCCAGGAGATGGAAGGAGGATGAGCTCAACAGGGGGGATTCCAGAGGGCTTCGATAGGGAGCTTCCAGGGGGTGGGGTTTGGAGGATGCAGTGGAGGAGGAGACACTCGATGGGGGTTGGGGGTGTTACCTGGAGGATGAAGGGGAGGAGGTCGACAAGCTAGAGGAGGAAGAGAAGTCGTCTCTTTCGTAAATAATGGAAACTGAAAGGGTATAAATGTATAATATTTGACGGATGTCATCAAAATTAACGTAAATCCGATGGAAGTTAAGCGTGGGGTTATGGGTGTAAGAGTTAAGTACTATTCAGAGTCTTGGTTGTGTCATGATTACACAGAGTTATGATTGCAAATTACAAAACTACTTAGGATTATGAGTGTAAATATCCCAAAATTAAACTTAAAAAATGAAAAAAAAACAATGTAACACATCAGCATCCCTTAAATTCATATCTAATTAGGTGAGAATTCCTATAATCTTTGTAAGTAATAATGACTCTATTTAACACATCAATATACATCCATACCATGGGCGGACCCACATATTGGGTATGGGGGGCACGTGCCCTCCCTAAATTTTCACATCCCTTTTATTTCCTATTATTAGAAATTTAAAAAATGTGGCAATATATGGTTGTGCCCCCCCCCCCCCCCCCCCCGTATCCGAGAATTATGAATATGAAATCCACAGGAGCCCTCTGTGCCCCACATTCATCTGAGAATTTCGAATTGGAATCGTGCCCTCCATCTAGGGATGCAAATGGTTACGGATATATCCGTATATGTTCCGTCGCCGTATCCTTTTTATACAGATATTGATGTCCATATCCGTAAAATGGATACATATATGGATATCATTTTGATATCCGCAAACACTCGTATCCGTATATCAGTTTTCGTATATAAATATAGTCACAGATTTATTTTTAACCCTTCATAACATAATCATACCTTCTTTTATCATGTTGTATACTTTTCATGATGCAAACACATCTAGTAAGTTTATATCATGTGTTTTCTCTCTAATTCGTATATATTTTAAATCAATATATAGAGTATTTCTAGCATTACTCGTATGCGATCCGTATCCGTTTTACATCCGTATCAGTTTTTTAAGGTGTCGTTCGGCACAAGGGGTAACCTCTCCTTTGGGGAGTTTACCCCTCCCACCCCATATTTTCTCACACCTACGTGGGCCACATTTTTTATATTTTTAAAAAATTAAATAAATCAATTCCCCATCATCAATTCCATCAAAAAATAATATATTATACCATCATATCATATAAAATTATAAACTACTCGACTTTTACTCACTTTTTCAAACTTCAATACAATCACATCACAATAACTACTCACTTTCTGAAACTTCAATACAAGTATTTCACAATAAACCCACTTCTAACCCACCCCCAGTTTAACCCTCTATCCCAAACACTAAAACCCCAAAAATGGGTTACCTGCTACCAGTTTAACCTACCTAAACCCACATACCGAACACACCCTAATGATATGGTAAGATGGTTTTAATATACGTCAATATATGTAGGGATAATTACACCCATAACCCTGAGTAATTTCGCAATAACATTCATGACCCTGCATAATCGCGAATTACACGAGGAACCCTGAGTAATGGTTAGCTCTTACATGAAATAACCCTGTGTTAAATTCTGTTTGTGACACATGTTATATTTGACGTTTTTCGTTGAAAAAGGACGAAGCTGCCCCTCAAGCCACATTTTTATTTCCAATAACATGCCGTCTTAACCCCCCACCCCCACCCCCTCCCCTCCCGACGACCTTGAAGTCCCCCACCAACCGTCAAGGTCCTCCTCGAACTGCCATCCCGATGCCGAGTGAGCTCTCCTCGAAGCTCCGCATCCGCCGTCGCGGCGCCCCAGCTCCCTTCCCCCCAACCCACCGCCCAGATCCTCATCCTTGGGCCTTGGCTGCTTGAACTTGCTGTTGGATTCTGTCGATGCCATCTGCTTTAGCCCTGCGGCCGCCACCCAATCCCTCCCCCCACCCCCGAGCAACCCTTCCCTGCTTGACCCGCCGCCACCCAATCGCCTCCCCCCCTGCTCGACACCCAATCGCCTCCCCTCCCCCCGCTACAGGGCCGCCGCCTCCCAATCTGCCCCGGCCCCTACCTTCCGCCCCTCCCCTGGTCGACCGGCCGCCACCCAACCCAATCGCCATCCCCGCAGTTGTATTTAAAGTTGACTCATCTATAAACGTAACCCACCTCACCCTCACAACGGCATGGCGACAGACGAGATGCCTGTGGATGCCACTAATGGCTCACTCCGCTGCAACGGTAACGTCATGGGCATCCTCTTCCAGCGGCTCGGCTAACGTCATGGGCATCCCAGATGCCTGTGGATGCCACTAATGCCTGTGGATTTCCGCTTATGTCATGCATGATGACCTTCTCTACCCAATGCTCACCGCCGAAGAGACGCTCATATTCTCCGCACAATTCCGCCTGCCGCAGTCCCTCTCCCACTCCAAGAAGAAGGAACGCGTACGGAATCTGATGGAGCAGCTCGACCTCGTCACGCTGCGAGGACTATCATCGGGGATGAGACGCACCGTGGGTATCAGGCGGGAGCGGAGGAGAGGTCTCCATCGGCATCGACATCATCCACGACCCCATCATCCTCTTCCTCCGGGAGCGGGCGGTCGAGCTTCGGAGTGGGTGACTGCCGGCGAGGGATGGAGGAGGAAGAATGGAAGGAGATACGAAGAAGGTTTTTCTTTTTTTATTTAGCAGCCGTTGGATGGGTTAGAGGTTAGATTAACCCAATAGTATGGTTGGGTTAAGGAGAAAACTAACGGAGGGTCATGAGTGTGAGACGGAGTGACTACTCAAGGTTCCCTGTGTAATTCACGATTATGCAGGGTCATGAATGTTATTGCGAAATTACTCAGGGTTATGAGTGTAATTATCCCATATATGTATCCGCATCTGTATTCGTATTCAAAAACGGATAAGGATATGGTAATACATATATCCATATTTGTATCTGTCCGTTTGCATCCTTACCTCCATCCCTCCCCATGCCTCGTGCACTCCACCCCTGGATCCCAGTTTGGCTCCGCATATTCTCTCTAGGTCGATGCTCTTCCCCGAGTCTCCTCCCATGCAGTGATACCGTATCCCAATACTTCGCCTCTCCTCTCTAGTAGGAGCACATGCCAATCTCAACTCCCTTGTAACTTCGTAGTTGTCATACAATACAAGTTTCCAACTCCGATGCATGTAACAATTATACAATGTCTTCGTTCTTCGTAGACATGTATGTGTATGTTTGAGTAAAACATATATCATTTTACCAATTGGGTAATGCAATCGGGAATCAATTCTTTTACCAATACGTACGTTAATGTTGTAGATGTTACTTGGGTGCTTTGAAATTGTTTAATTGACCATTATTTATGTCACTATTTTATGTTGGATATTTTTCATGAGTTGAAATCATGATTTTCAAATCATGATTTAAAAAAAAGAGATTTACATCTTATCTCCTCTCGCTTCCATAAAATTTTATATGCAAAACAATTCTTTATATGTCTCTATGCACATGTATATTTATATTGATTTATTTTTTCTTGCAATATCATTTATTTATTTTCTATTCATGTGTGCCCCACCTAGGCTATGATCCTAGGTCCGCCATACATAGTTTCAATCAAAACTCTGCATGCTAGGATCGAGGAACTAAGATTGGATGAGATCAAATTATAGAATCAAAGAGCGAAATTCCGCTAAGGAGGACTCCCAAATACTCGCTTCTTAAGGCTAATGGCAACAACCAAAGCCAACAGAAACAACGTATTAGGTTTGAAAAATGCGAGAGGAAGCTTGATAACCAATTTTATAGGCATGGCAAACATTATCATTGATGGAGATTTTTTTTTACTTGTCTGTCTAGGAATCAAGCAAGTTTCCTCATTCCGGATTGTCTAATTGCAACCACAGTAAACCCGGATTCTTCGGTTAAACCGACTGATTTTAAGCGACATCGAATCAACCATTCGAGATTTTAAGAGAAACAAGCCACCTGGTCCAGACGAACTAATCAACAACTCAGTTGTTGCCTTAGATTTATAAGAGGAGATCAAGGTGAGATCGAAAATTATACACCAATCAATCTTATTAACCTACTTCTTCAAATAGTTTCCAAGATTTTGGCCAACCGGTGGGCGGAAGATCTACGATTAACCAGGGACGGAGACAAGGGGGGGCGGGAGGGGGCTTGGCCCCCCCAAGTCTCCCAATTACATCTTAGTATATAATATATTATTATAATAGAATATAATTTATATGTGAAATAATTAACTAGAGAAAATAATAAGTTGTATATAATGGCCCCCCCATCTCCCATTTACAAGTAGTATAGATATAAATACATGTGTATCTAATACGACATCATATCAATATTATACAAATTCTGACATCCGTATCCGTATCAGTTTTCAAATGGATACAAATATCGATATTACATTCATATCAACAAAAATTTATATCTAAATCGATATATCCATATAATGGTTTAATGGGGCTGCTCCCTCAGGGTAGCCAACTGGTTGCCACTGCATTTTTCGACTTGATTTTTTTGAAAAATACCATCACATATTTTTCATCACTATATCCCCTCTAATATGTTATCAAATTTCGTCAGAAACAAAAACTCCTATGTCCTCCATCTAAAACAGGTCGATTACAGTAATTATAATACCGTTAAATTTATATGTTCTAGATGAAGGCATAAGAGTCTCTATTTTTGACGAAATTTGAATGATATATTAGAAGGATATAATGATGAAAATACATGACGGTATTTTTTAAAAAATAAATTTCATCGAAAAATGGGATGGAAGTAGCCAGTTAGCTATCCAGCATGACGATATCATTAAGATAATCATATAGACTATAAAGACTAATACCATTCTACAAAAGATACCAACATGACGATATAAATGGTCAGTTATGGAAAAACGTATAAGTATTTCCATATATATATCTACATAATTATGGATGTCGATGTTGATATCAACGAATATGAATAATGTATTACCATAACTTGAAAATTATATATAGATATAAAATCCACTTCAACATTTACAATATCACAAGAAAAAATAAAACTTTGACAAAAGAGAAATATTCAGTGAAAACAAAACTGCCCCTGCCGTCTCCGCCTCTTTTCCCTCCGCCAGCACAACTCCCTCGTTGTCATCATCGTCCTCTCCGCCAGCAGCATGGTCGCCCTCGAGGACCTCTTCTTTTTTCTCTTCTCCCTCGCCTACGCCATCTTCGTCTCCCGCGTCATCTTCCCCCAACTGATATTAGCAAAAAGATTGAGGCATAACTGAAATTACGATATCTCAGAGGGGCACAAGTGATAAAAACCCTTTTAATAATTACAATGAGAAATAGTAGCAAAGATAACTTATATATAGTCTCAATAATTTTGGCCCCCCCAAGTAGAAATTTCTGGCTTCGTCCCTGCGATTAACCATTCCCCCATCACAATGTGCATTCCTAAAGAATCGCTCAACAACAGATGCTTTTCTGGTTGCCTCATCGATCTCCGAGAATTGGAATTGAACTGGCACAAAAAGCTCTCATTCTAAAAATTGATTTCAGAAAGGCTTTTGACATAATCAGATGGCCTTTCATTCATGAAGGTAAAGGTCATATTCGATACCACATGTATTTCATTCAAACTCAATAGGATGTCCGCGGGTTTTCTCAAATTTGAAAGAGGGACTCTTTATCGTCGTTACTATTCATTAAGGCCACGACGCCCATATTGGATGGTATGTTACACAAGCTAGGGGAGGATTTTGCAATATTGGTCTTTGGGATGAATACTAACGTGCAATTTGCAGATGATCTAATGATCTTTCTCGAATACAAGGAGGACTCGTTCAAAAATGCACGTGCAACTTTATATTTGTTCTAAAAAATCTAGGGTTTGAAAATCAATACTGGAAAATCGAAATTCTACCCGATAACTCTTGATCACCCGGATATTCTTAAGATCAAATCAACTAGTGTTAAGCTCGTGTGTTGCATCGAAAAATATAGAAATATAATAAAATAATATATTCCTTTGAAGATCAATTAGATCCATGAAAAACCTATATTTATACTTATACCATATGCATAGATATTTTTTGGGATTTTATCACTTGTGCCCCTCCGAGATGTTGCAATATCAGTTATGCCCCTATCTTTTTGGTAATATCAGTTGTGCCCCTCAAAACTTGCTCCGTCATCAGTTGTGCCCTTCCGTCAGATTGACCGTCTATGAGTTGACTTAACCATGGTTTTTTCAAACCTTGGTGAAGTTAAGAGGGGTATTATTGCCCAGACTCCTCTTCTTCCTCATCTTCCCCCATCTTCTTCTTCCTCCTCCTCCTCCCTCTCCACCCGGAACTCCTCCCCCGACCCTCTGCTCCGAGCTCCGCCCCAGCCTCCCTCCGCCCCGACCTCCCCCCGCCCCCGCTTCGAGCTCCTCCCCAGCCTCCCTCCGCCCGGATCCCCCCTTCCCGCCCCGAGCTCCGCCCCTAAGGCGGCTGATATTCAATCTGGAACACACACCTCCAGGTAGAAGTCATCTGCGTGTAGAAGGCACGCAAAGAAATCTCCATAATTCGACTTTCCAGACGAAAGGGATCGATTGAGATGGAGTTATCCACGAAAAGTGATCTGTTTCCAGTACATGATGTGGTCTGATTAGAGATCGGCTGAGGACTGTGATGAGATTGGCGATCGTCCGTCTTGTTGTCGATCGCCACAATCGATGCCGGTCTGCTCAAGGATGCTCCCAAACTAATACGCTTCTCCGGAATCGCCATGTCCTTTCTTGCGCCTTCTGCTTGGATAATTGGCGGGACGGTGAAGGGAAGTTTTGATGACTTTACAGAGAAGCTTGGCGCAGTGGAGGCGGTGCGAGGGTAGGGAGGAGGAGCTCGAAATAGAGGGATGATCTGGTGGTGGGGGAAAAGCCGGTGGAGGAGCAGGGGGAAAAGGCGGTGGGGGAAAAGGGGGTGGGGGAGGTCGGGGCAGTGCGGGGGCCGGATGGGAGTTGCAGGGGGCAAGGGGGGAGGTGCGGAGGGTGAGGGCAACCGGGGGAGGGGGTGCAGGTGGCGGAGGGCAACCGGGGGAGGGGTGCGGGTGACGGAGGGGAGACCTGGGGCGGGGGTGCCGGGGCGGGTCGGCGAGGCAAGGGGACCTGGGGGCGCTGGGTCGGGTCGGCGGGGCAAGGGGGGCCGCGGGGTTGCGGGGGCTTGGGTGCGCATCATGGGCGGGGCGGTGGCGGCGGGCTGGGAGGAGGCGCGGGGAGCTCGGGGCGGAGCTGGGCGGTGCGGGGGAGGAGGTTGGAGGAGGAGGAAGAGGATGGGGAAGAGGAGGAGGAAGAAGAAGAGGATGAGGAAAAGGGTAAGAAATGACCATATAACCTTTTAAAAAAAAATAATTCCGCTTATGTCCTCAAAGTTAACGTCCGTTTGTACTGTAGATGGACGATCACTAACCCGAGGGGTACAAGTGATAAAATAACAAGTTTTGAGGGGCACAACTGATATTACCAAAAAGATAGGGGCATAACTGATATTGCAACATCTCGGAGGGGCACAAGTGATAAAATCCCATATTTTTTTATCTAAAGCTAACTCACTTTTAGCAATAAAGAGAATATTCAAATCCACCTTATATATCAAGAGTATAATCACATTTTTAACGTACATGAGTGATGTGTCAATTAAAAATGTGTGAGTTTATATGCATCCTTTTTGAAAGAAATAACCTAAAAATTTCAAAGAATTAACCTTTAGCAAAACATAATATTCACGGCAAACTATAAGAATTAAATATTAATTTTTAAAGAATAATATTTGCCGTCCTACATTTAGAATAAAAAATATGTTACGAACAATTAAATAATTCTTTGCTATAAGCTAATTGTATTGTAGTGCAAAGTTGAACCCGTGTGTAAAAAAATCCTATGTTTACGGTACCGACCACCGAGTTCCATCAATTAAAATTGAGTATAAAAAATCTCAAGAGAACTTGATATTAAATCATTATTTTTATTAACTATTGCTATCAAATAAAAGTCAACAAACAAGATTTATCTGTTTACATAAAAAAGAAAATTAATAATATAATCCATACATCTATCAAATAAAGGAGATATATAGAGAGAGAGCGATTAAAATGTATGATCAAAGTATTCGAAATTAATTAAATATAGAGAAAATTACACAAAAGTACATGAACTATGCATCCGATTTCAATGTTTAAAAAGGCAATAAATATAATATCTAATCTTTAATATTTGTCCCAATGTATTTTTCAGTTGTTGCGATTTAAGGTTAGAAAGGCAAAATAAACAATTAAATTTCAATAGCCAATTACCACATTAAGATAAAATCTTAACAAATCAGTTACCATATTGTTGCCTTTTTAAAGTTTCGTGATATTTTTTGCATATAATCTTAATCATATTCAAATAGTTTGCACATGTCTATATCTATTATACATGTTAATATAAAAATATTTTGCTCCAAAATGTCTCGACCTGCCGAGCTGTTAATCATGTGATAGATTACATAACACAACTTACCATCTTTATTTTGTAATAATTGTAATTGTTTTAAAAAATTAACGTAAAAATTGTAGCTAAGTAGCTGCTACAATGCCTACTCTACGGCGGCGCTTAATATATTGTAAGATGTTGGGTTGGGAGTTGGAAGAGTTACCATTCACATACTTAGGTTTAC
The DNA here is from genome assembly GCA_037367405.1 of Ottelia alismoides. Taxonomy (NCBI): domain Eukaryota; kingdom Viridiplantae; phylum Streptophyta; class Magnoliopsida; order Alismatales; family Hydrocharitaceae; genus Ottelia; species Ottelia alismoides. The sequence goes on along the minus strand of JAZKJV010003688.1, from coordinate 160,240 downwards.
CCCTTGCGAAAAAACCTTAAGGGTGTGTCTCCACGTGGGTCCTACTTTTTATCTTTTTAAAAAAATTAAATAAATCAATTCTCCATCATCAATTCTATCAAAAAATAATATATTATACCATCATATCATATAAAAATTATAAACTACTCCACTTCTTCTCACTTTTTCAAACTCCAATACAATCACATCACAATAACTTCTCACTTTTTCAAACTCCAATACAATCACATTACAATAACTTCTCACTTTTTCAAACTCCAATACAATCACATCACCCCAAACCCACTTCTAACCCACCCCCAATTTAACACTCTATCCAAACACCAAAACCCAAAAATGTGTTACCTGCAACCAGTTTAACCCACCTAAACCCACTATCCAAACACCCCCTAAGGTGTCATGTTCCGCTACCGGGAGTTTACCCCTCTTACCTCATATTTTCTCACTCCTATGTGGGCCATACTTTTTATCTTTTTTTTAAAAAATAAATAAATCAATTTTCCATCATCAATTCAATAAAAAAATAATATACTATACCATCATATCATATAAAAATTATAAACTACTCCACTTCTACTCACTTTTTCAAACTCCAATGCAATCGCATCACAATAACTAAACCCTTAACCCACCTAAACCCACATACCAAACACACTCTAAGGTGTCGTTCGGCACACGGGTTAAGTTTACCCCCCTTACCCACTATTTCTCACTTCTATGTGGGCCTCACTTTTTATTTTTTTAAAAATTAAATAAATCAATTCTCCATCATCAATTCCATCAAAAAATAATATATTATACCATCATATCATATAAAAATTATAAACTACTCCATTTCTACTCACTTTTTTAAACTCTAATACAATCACATCACAATAAATACGCACTTTTTCAAACTTCAATACAATCATATCACAATAAACCCACTTCTAACCTACCTTCAGTTTAACCCTCTATCCAAACACCAAAACCCAAAAATGATTACATGCTACCAGTTTAACTCATCTTAACCCACCCACGTACCAAACACACCCTAAAGGCATCTCTTCGATGAACATCTCGTTGGCAAATCGATGTCATCTGTGCAAAGAAAAATGAAAAAAGCTACACTCACCTGTTTGAGGAGTGGTGCTTAGCCAGATACCTATTTCAAAAATGCGACATTGATCTCTCTGATCTAACTTTCACCAAAATATTCTTTGATTGGACCAACTACAATGACGCGATACCTTGACAGTGGATTGCAATCTCACCTTTCAAAACACAATCTCACCTCTCGAAACACCCCTCCCGATCCGAAGAAAATATTACTGGTGTCCTTGACACTGCAAGTAGATTGGACTTTGGGGATCCATAAGGTAGCGTTTGGTTCGCGGGTTACTTGGGGTTAGGAGAGTTTACCTAGGGATGTTAATCTGGGTCTATCCATTGGGTACCCGACCCGAACCCGCCACATTTAAGGACCCAAAACCCGCCCCCATTTACTTTTGGACGGGTTTGGTTTTTGAATTGACTACCCATGCGGGTTTGGGTATGGGTTTGGGATTGCCTTGTGGGTACCCGAACCCGAACCCGCCCCAAACCCGAATAAAATATATATATATATATATATATAAAGATACATATGTGTGTTGCATTTTATTCAAACTAGCTCCAAATCCATTTCATATCCAATATGTATCGATCTACATATATAAATATCCAACTCAAATTTCTCCTCTCCATACATTTATTCATATTCAACTAACTTTTTGTATCTTTAATAAATAAAAACTATCAACACAAAAAAAATTAAACACTTAACATGTATAAACCTTTGATATTCTCTCTATATTGCACATTTATATGAATAGCAATATTACACAATCTCACTCTATTTTGTGTCTATCTGTGAAAATATCGTATAACATATAAACAACTTAAGATTTACAACGTCGAAGATAAGGGTACCCATTGGGTACATGGGTATTCGACGGGTATATGGGTACCCGCTAGAAATTACCCGTTTAATAAATGGGCGGGTATGGGTAGTGATATTATAAATGGGTATGGGTTTGGGAATAATAATACCCGCCCCAAACCCGACCCACTGTTTATCCCCCTTAACCCACATCTCCCTCTCTCTCCATGGGCCCCACTTTATTCCTTTTTTAAAAAATTAAATAAATCAATTTTACATATCCATCCTATCAAAAAATAATATATTATACCATAATATCATATAAAAATTATAAACTACTCCACTTCTACTCCCTTTTCCAAACTTCAATACAATCACATCACAATAACTAGTCACTTTTTCAAACTCCAATACAATCATATCACCCCAAACCCACTTCTAACCCACCCCCAGTTTAACCCTCTATCCAAACACCAAAACACAAAAATGAGTTACCCTCTATTAGTTTAACCCGCCTTAACCCGCCAACCAAACACACCCTAAGAGACCGTCCCCTAAACTACCAATGGGGATGGTTGAATATCGTCAATCTCCTTTGACGACCACAAGGGATGTTCAAAAGCAGATGTCCCTATTCACCAATCGAACCAGAGATGGTCAAGTAAATGACCATCCCTTCCGATTGTAGAGTGACGATTATACAACCGTCCCCTCCGAGTGCATACGTGGGACGGTTAAGATTATCTCCTCCCGCTCTCTGTGAACGTCTCAATCAGGTGAACCGGAGGGGACGATCCCGACTGTCTCCTCTGTTTAGATAAATGGGATGGTTAATTCACCACTGTCAACAACAGTCCCTTATAATATTTATAGGGGACAGTTGCATCCATTCCATTCGGTCGAGGTGGGCTTATTGGTTCATTTTTATGGGGGGAGGGGAATGGGGGACATGCATGACGATTATGACCATCTCTGTAAGTCTTTTGTGCTCTTTCCTATAACCCAATATCCTGGTGAGAACCAGAGGAGATGATCGCCAACTGTCCCCTATAATTATTTATTTTAGACAGTCACGCTCGTCCCCTATGGTCAAGGTGGGCTTACTGGTCCATTTTTGAAGGCTTATGTACAGGCGGGACAATTATGACCATCCCTATCGATCATTTGTGCTCGTTACGTTAATCCGATACCTTGCAAAGAACCAGAGACATACTTACTGGCCTATTTTAGGGTGGGGGGGGGATAGGCGGGATGGTTATGACAGTCCCTATAGTTTGTATGTGCCCACCGCTTTAACCTGATACTCTAGGGAGAACCGAAGACATACTTAATGATCCATTTTTAGGGGGCATAGAGACTAGCAGAGGTGGGACGGTTATGGCCGTCCCTCTAAATCATCTGTGCCCGCCGCTTTAACCCATTATCCTAGGGAGAACCAACGGGGACAGTCGCCCACCGTCCCATGTAATATTTATAAAGGACGATCATACATGTTCCCTCTGGTCGAGATGTTCTTACTAATCCATTTTTGGGGGTGCTAGGTCAGGGGGGACGTCTCTATCGATCTTCTGTGCCCGTCCCTTTAATCTGATACCTTGGGGAGAACCAAAGACGGGTTCACTGGTCCAATCTTTGGGGGTGCGAGGACAAAGAAGATGGTTCAAACCGTCCCTATAGGGCTTCTGTGCCCGTCCATGAAACCTAATAGCTTGAGGAGACGGTCAACAACAATCTTCATAGCTCTTCTCACTTGGGTTAGAATAGATACCACTTTTGTGCCCGTTCATGAAACCTAACAGCATGAGGAGACGATCAACAACAATCTTCATAGCTCTTCTCACTTGGGTTAGAATAGATACCACCAGGGACGGTTTAGAACCATCCTCCCTATGATTGCTTAGCATGGACTTTTGTTGATCGTATCGTCTAGTATGCATAGAAGGAACGGTCCCAAACGTCCCATCCTTATATGAATACCGTTTTTGCATCCCCTTTGGTCAAATCAGACTCATGTATTAGGGACGCTTTCCGCTACCGTCCCCATTGAACAAAAGGATATGGTTGTACTAGCACAAGGGATGGTCGGTGACCATCGCAAAAGTTGTACATGCCTGTGATGTGATCTACACAATGTGTTTCGGACAAGTTATTCCATTCCAAGATTGAAGTTTATTTTGCATTACTCGAAAACTGCTCCTGTTAGTGCCAATGTAACACACCAACCCTCAAATACAATCCCACATCTAAAACTCATGAAGTATGATGTGGGTTATAAGTTGCGGGATTTACCACTTGACAACTTGAGCTTAAATATTTTGAGTAGATGTACCTGGATCTAGTCGAATCCGAGCACGACAAGTTATCAAGACCAATTTTCTCCATTAACAGGGCGGAAACCTAAGCTCGAGAAGCAAGACGCGCAAGTCAATGGCGTAAACAAGCAACAAATAGGTGCTACACTAAACAGGCTTGAACTATCTAAGTGGTTTTTTTGGAAAATTGCTGACTGAGTGTCGTTTATGATGCTGCGTGCTAGAAAGTAGAAACTTCTGATGGAGTACAGTTTCTGGGTTTGATCTAAACATGGGACGTTCGTGCTGGATTTGTTTTTCTCAAGTTTTTCAGCCTACCATCTGTGTGGGGTTCTTACTTTGATGCTGGCACTGTAATATCTACCATTTCGTACTCTTTATCCTTTGGGGGATCACACTCTGTGCCCATTCGATTGGGGGTTACTCTTAATTTGAGCGGGTTATCCTCAAAACTCACATTCTTAATCCACTAGTGGAGTCCACTCCCTTCCCATCAAAAAAAATTATATATTATACTATCATATCATCTAAAAATCACAAAATACTCAACTTCTACACACTATTCCAAACTTCAATACAATCACATCACAACAACTATCCACTTTTTCAAATTTCAATACAATCATATCATAATAACTACCAACTGGGTTCTTTTGAATGATATGATCTTATTCTAAAAAGAAGAAAAGGGATAAGGATATGTTATATAGGAAAGGACAATAGCTAAGATTTCTTATTTATTTCTCCTAAAGAAGGAGCCCATAAATAGAGTTATTGGAGAGGAAAATTCAAAGCGGATAGATATTTTATTCCGTAGAAGACTAGAGTACAACAAACAAAGACCTCAAATAAAGGAGTGTTCTTTTTTACAGCCCTAGTAGACAACACTGATGCATAAAGAGAAGGTATACTCACATACCGAAGCGGATCCTCTGTTGTAACGAGAGCTACAACAGATGTGATGTAATCTCCATTTTTTTTTCTCGATTTTGATTCCAAAATCCAATCTTATTGGTTGAATCTTATATTAATGCTCTACATATTCGGCAAATTTTCACCCAAATCTGAACTTATTTGCTATTTTATCTTAATGTTTAAATATTCGATCAATATTTAAGCAATTTAAATTTCATCTAAAAAGGACTCATATCTTTTATACATTAAGATAAAATAGTAAATAACCTCGAATTTGAACGAAAATTTGAAGATGCGCATTAATCTAAATCCGATTATAAGATTAGATTTTGGAACTGAAATTGCAAAAAAAAAATGAGGATTACAGCACCTTCGTTGTAACGAGACGTTACTGTAGAGGATCCGCTCTCTCACATACACTCTTAGAGCATGTTCGGTTGGGGGATTACCCCCCCCCCCCCCATTTGGACGGGTTACCCCCCAAACCCCACATTCCTAACCCACTAAGTGGGGCCCACTCCCTTCCCATAAAAAAAATATATTATACCATCATATCATCTAAAAATCATAAAATACTCAACTTCTACTTACTAATCCAAACTTCAATACAATCACATCACAACAACTATCCACTTTTTTAAATTTCAATGCAATCATATCATAATAACTACTAACTTTTTCAAATTCCAATACAATCACATCACACAAATCCTCCCAACCCTTAACCCACCAACCAAACACAAAAACACAAAAACGAGTTATCCTCCATCGGATAACCCACGAACCAAACGCATCCTTAGGGATGAAGTCGATCATGATCCATCTAAATCTTTTCCTACCATGCGTTCGGCTTTTCAAATCGAAACAAATCTTAAAGATAATGTATGTTGCCATCCTGTGCATCTAATCTAAGCTTGGAGTTCGGTGATGATAAAAAGCGTGTCTAATAAAATAAACAAATAATAGATAAAGAGGTGCATGATTAAGGAATGGCAGCAAGTTGGGTCCTGTCTCTAACCACAACACTCACATGTGCTTGGTGGGCTCCTTGCCCTCCTGTCACTCCTGTTTCCTCCATAACTATAGGGCCGCACAGCACATTCCAATCAATACATCAAGACAACTTGCCCTTGTCCCTTTTTTTTGCTTCACGTTTCCACCCTTGTGGATTTTGTCTCCCTTTCTTTTAAATATAGTTTCAAAAGCATATTAAAAAATATATAGTACAAAAATAATGATAAGGAATAAGAAAAGTTTGTTCGATTAATGATAAGAGATGTAATCATCGTCTAACCATTTTATTCTATAATTTTTTTCTACCGGATAAAGTCTCGTTATCCTAATATAAAGAAATATTCTCCCTAACCCCCCAGCATTATCTCTTCCCCAGCGTCATTACGTAGGGCTGTCAGAAAATTTTCAGATTCGATATTCGTTTTGGATTCGACTCGCTGAAAGTTTGATTCAGATTCGATTCGATAATAAATGAACCGAACATGAACATGAGTTTGGGGTCGATTAAATAAACGAATCAAACCTCAAAAATATAGGTTTGCTCAGGTTCAGTTCATTAAAAGTTCGATTATATATGCACATACATAAAAGTATATATACATACACATTGTATATATAAGGAAAAATACATTGTATATTAACATAATGACTAATCACTTATTTTCCCAAATCCATCTAATCATCCACTCTCTAAGTCTCCATTCCCTATTCCCATGACCCCACAAAATCCTCTCCATTTGAACATAAATGTTTGCATAACGTCTATTCTTAAACAATCCTTTAACAAGTCGAATCGAACCTTTACGCACCTTACTCGAGATGAACCGAACCTGATTACAGTTTTTATTTTATCAAGCCACACCGAACCCGTACCTAAAAGTATGCTAAACGAACCGAATTGAACCTGAGTTGATTCGTTCAGATTCAACTTGTTTACACCCCATCAGTATGATCAATGACTCGGGATCCGACTTCTTGATGAATGCAAATGAATAGATACAAATATGATCATGGTGTTGTCATATCCTCATCTTTTTTAAAAAAAAATATTCACAAATCAACCGTCACCCATCAAAACTATTTCTTCCTCGAGTTTGGAAAATCGACGTTGTTTCCGATTTGCAATCCAACTTGTTAGGATACAGACATATAAATACCGATACAAGTATAATATTATCATATTCTCATTATTTTTAGTCTTCGAATACACGTCGATATATGGACGATAATAGACATTAATCGCAGTCTTAAAAAAGTACGTAGATATGCAAAATAATTAGCTATAAAATACTTTCTAAATAAACTCAAACATATATGGTTTATATGTCATACTACAAACGCAAATAAATTTATTATAATTATTCCTAAATAATTAATTATACCATTGTTAAACATGCTGTCAAATATAATTATTACAAACAAGTCTACAACTATATTTTTACATACTAAAAATGATATAGCGATGGTAAAAAAAATTGGATCAGACCAACACCGAACGATAGCATTTTCTTCCCATTTTTCTAAGAAATCTATGATGATGCAACGAGCAAATAAAGTTAATAAAATATATACAACTTACATCGAGCAATATATGAATATCATGTTGTGTTTGATAGACCTTCAGTTCCTGAGATCTTTCCTATAATGAATGGATATTGGAAGGTCAACCGTTTCCTAAGACCCTTAATAAAAGATTATTACATTATTATTATTATTAGATTGGAGCTTGATCATTTTCTATAATAATATATGGCAGTTGGTGTTGAACGAGGAACTCAGGAAATTAGCAAGTGTTGTCAGTAAAGGTTTATAGGATCCTTCCTGGACCATTGATTTTAGATCGGGTTGGATTCCTAGGCCTGGCAAAAAGCCCAGAATATTAACTTGTTTTGGGCCCCGAATGGTCTAACCAAATGTTTATGCCTACCTCTTATATACAGAGAGAGAACCTTCATCATGATGTAGGTAAGTTACCTATACTTCTTTTATTTTTTGATTTTTTTGAATTAAAACTTGAAAGGATTTAGATCACTATATATCGTCATGTTGTCATCCAAATTTCAACTTAATTCGAGACTTCTATCACATCCATCAAAACTGACAAATTTGTTGGTTTCAAGATTGTTGAAATCGACCTCTACAGATTGACAAGTTAGGAAAGTTTGTTTTCACAAATTTGAAACACATATTGTACTTAATATTCTAAGTAACTACCGCATGGATTCATTTCAAAAAAAATAAAAAAATAGAAGAGGAAAGAAGTTGGTGTAGGTAAGTTACCAATATCATGATGTATGCACCTCATCCCCAACACACACATGCATGCATGCACCACACACATGGTAAAACTTGAGGCTGCCCTGGGGGAGCTAACTTGGCTCCCCTGGCCCATTTTCTTATTTTTATTTTTTAAAAATAAATTTATGGATTTTCATCATTATATTCCTATATTATGTTAGCCATTTTTTAACGGTCGCAGAATTGTTGAAATCAATCCCGTTTGGATTGAAGCTGTAGAAATATCTGTTCGCACGAAACTTGAATGACATAATATAGTGATATAGTAATGAATTTTCAAGGATTTATTTTTCAAAAAAATAGAAAATTAAGAAAAAAAAAGGCACATGAGCCAACTTATTTCTAAGGGGCAACCCCATTTTAGTTGTAGAGAGAGAGGAAAGGAAAGCTACTCCATGGAGTAGCTAAGAGATGGGCCTTTCCTAGATGTATGAAAAGCCTACCATCTTATCTAGTAGATCTCAATCTAATTGTTTTTTTATCCAAAAAAGTATTTGATTTTGATTTTAAATTTCATTTTGAAATTAAAATTCATTTAATACTTCTTATTATCATTTTTAGCTCATATGAATAAGCATTTTTTATTGTTATTTATGCTATGAGATTTCGTCAATTTGTTAGCAATTTAGCGCTATAGAGAATGACAGAACTCTTTGTAAAATACGCATTGGCAGAATACTTTGTTGCCATTTATCCATAATTGAATATGTATATTGGACTTTTAAATCGAATAGACTTTCTTTCAATAGATTACATTTCTGTTCTATAAGTACTTCTTACAAATTCTGAAGAAACCAATTCCATCTATTGTGATTTTTGTAGATCCTTCTCCACTTTATCCAGATGACTGCTTTGCCTAGTGAGGGCCTATAAGCAGGTTCATAAGTCCTTGTCATCATACACCAAGTAAGAGATACTCATTCTGATCCTTAGGTGATAGCTCAAGATTTTCATATTGAGCGTGCAGCATTCAAGCCCAATCTATAGAATATTAAGTTTTACTATACAAGATCTGTTAACAGGATCGTTAAAGTATATTTTTGAATCCATACGAATCAATATAAATGCATTACAGATTAACAAGAGAACAATCATGCATTTTTGATTCATAATCAGATTACAAAATACGTAAAATAACCGATTAATTACGAAGAATAAAACATTAAAGCGAGATCCAGAAAAGGTAAATCCATAAATGCATTGCGGCAAACAAAATAGTAAATAGAATAGATTAGATATCACCAAAGTATCCATGAAATGGATTGTCCTTAGAGAGGATATCATCCTCACAATACTGGTGCAAAAGGTACTGACGATACGCTCGCAGTATACGATAGCACATGATCGTCATCCACACACACCAACGAGATCGTCCTCGGAAGCACCTCAGAGAACCACAACCGAGAAAGGAAGAACGTGGTCGCAGTCGCAGTAGAAGAACAAAGAGCGAGAGATAAAGTTTTTTACGCGCAGCTTTTTTTCTTCTGAAAACACCCCTCAACGGGTGACTCTTCGTATGCTAAAATGACGACTAAGTCATAACCATTGGGTCAAGTCGAATTCCCATAACAGTCGAATCACAACTAATCCATAAGATTAATTTTTCAACTCGTAGAAAAGAAACCCGTAGCATAATTATCGAGATCCGAGATTCAAATTGACTCTCCCGAACTCAAACCTGAGCCCGAACCGAGAACGGAGTGGAGTGCGCACGCATGTGATCCTCCATTCCTCATTTCTACTATTGCAGCAGGAGGTTGTGGTGTGAACTCATATATAAGTCTACCAATTTTTTTAGAACTACTACATGTGGTACTAAAAATCCTCTCAAGACTCCCTTGTTTCAAATTTGAGAATTCTCAACTTCTTTCCAACATCATTTGGTTTCCTAATCTAAACCAAATTGATAATCCAATATAATCGCATAGGTTAACCAAGTTAAAATCTAATTACATTCAGTCTAAATACAACAATTCTCTACGAATTCATCAATTTGAAAAAGAGATTCTCTACGATAGAAACATCGAAGTGTTATTCTTTGTGCAAACTTCATGGTTTGCGCTCTTAAAGGTCATGCGCCCTTATCTTGTTTCATGAGTGTGTTCATGAATGACCATGTTCCTTTAACTATGGCACATAGTAACATTCACATAGGTGGCATTCTCGAAGGATCCACTGCTAACATACTTCCCAAAGGCTTGAACCCATCCAGAGCCTACGCTTTTCCTAAACTTGTAGCTTAAATGGCACTCAGGCTTCCAGAGATAAGACAATCAAGCATTAGTGTTAAAATAAGAGTGCCAATCAGTTTCCAAACAACGTGTTATTACCAAATTGAACCTGCTTTGTGGGATCTCCACTCAGATAGGTCGGATTGTTACTGTAGAAGAACTCCCAATGGGTCTAAGTCACATACCAAGCCTAGACTTTAGGACCAAAGATCTATCAAGTCCCGTAGCCAATGGATCCGTCGTGTTGTCTTTGATTACAACAAAATCCACGACCAATACTCCTTGAGACATGAAATCCCTTAATGTATAAGTCTGATTTGCATGTGTCTCCTTGTTTTCTAATTGAACCGCATGTGTCTCCTTCTTTTCTGATTGAACTTTGAACTTTTGATCTTGACAATTATGATCATGTTGTCACAATATACTAAGATCGTAAGAATTGGCTGACCTACCATGAGAATTTCAGAAAGAAGTTCCCTTAGTCATTTAGCTTAAATTCCAGTGGTGTTTAAAGTGCACAACTCAACATCAAAGGTGGACCGAGCTAGAATGGTCTGCTTCACAGACCTCCAGGAGACTACATCACCTCCAAAGGTAAAGATATATCCAGTAACAACACTACTCCCAGACTCCTCTATTTTCTCTATCCAGCTTGCATCACTGTATCCTTCTAGTACATATGAATGTCTTCCATAATGCAAACTAAGGGAAACAGTTTCCTTCAAGTACTTCAGTACTTGATTCAAAGCCTTCCAATGAGTACAGTTAGGACAACTAGTGTATCTACTCAGGTTTCTAATCGAAACGACATGTCATGTCTCGTGTAATTTGCAAGGTACATTAAGCTTCCAATCACTTGTGAATATCTTAGCCGAGCTATAGGTACTCCATTCTTATTATAAAATAATATTTTGGGTGAATCAAAAGTAGTGCTTACAGCTGTTCAATCTTGATATTACAATTTTTCAAGTACCGTCTCAACATAGCGAGATTGAGAAACTACAATCCCATCATCTGACCTTATCAGTTTGAGTCTCAAGATCACATTAGCAACCCACGTGGCCTTCATCTCGAACTTGCTACTTAAGAGTGATTTAGTCTCATTGATAATCATCATATGTGATCCAAAAAATAGTATGTCATCAATATACAGGTACACGACGATACACTCATCACCTTCCACCTTGGAATATACATACTTGTCAAATTCATGAACCTTAAAGCCACATGAGAAAATAGTTTTGTCAAATTTTTCATGTCACTGCTTCAATACCTATTTCAATCCGTAAAGGGATTTAACAAGCTTGAAAACCATTCCCTCATTCTCAGGAGTCACAAGCCATCAGGTTGATCCATATAGTTCTCCTCCTCAAGATTGCTATACAAAAAGGTGGTCTTCACATCCATCTGGTGGATAGAGAGATTATATACATATGCCAATGTTATAAGTACCTGAATTGTGGTCATCCTAGTCACAGGAGAATATGTATCAAAATAATCGATACCTCCATTTTGCCTAAAGCCCTTAGCAACTAACATGGCTTTATACTTTTCAATGGATCTGTCAGGCCTAAGCTTTCTCTTAAACACTCCTTGCACCCAGTGCTAAAGCACCATTTGGGTAAATCAATCAATTCTCAAGTTCCATTAGCCAAATTGGAATCTATCTCAGATCTGATAGCTTCCTTCCATTATCTTGCTTCAGAGCCATGACTTCCTGCTAACTTGGTGGATCACCTTCAATCTGGTAGACAACAAAGTCACTATTCAAATTCTATCCATGGTCATTTACTCCTCATTGGCTCAATTTCTTCTCAAAGGTCATTGGATTCAAGATGGGTATCAATTCATTATCCTTTCCATTTGACATGGAATAGATCCTGATGTGGAGGTAACATCATAGGTCAGATTTTGAGGAATTCCGATCTTCATATGGAAGACATCATCAAAGAAGGTAGCATCACAGAGTTCAACAATGGGTTGATATCTATGCACAATATGTCAGACCGAAATACCAAGAACTTATATGCATAATAGTTTTCCAAATAACCTAAAAAGACAATATCAATAGATTTAGGACCTAGCTTCTTTCTCTTGTGTTCTAGGACCAACACCCTTGGGAGACAACCCCACACTTTGAGATACCTTAAGGTTTGTTTCTTATTTCTTCAAAATTCAAAAGGACACTTTTTCATATGTCTTAAAGGGCCTCTATTCAGAATATGGGAAGCTATATTCAAGGCATCTCCCTACATATAAGTTGAAAGTCCAAAACTGTATATGAGGACATCGATCATATCAGTTAATATTCTATTTTTTTATTCCACTATCCCATTTGATTGTGGTGAATATGGAGCAATAACTTCATGAACTATGCTGAACAGTTTGCATTGTTCATCAAACAAGTTAGAAGTATATACACCTCCTCTGTCTGACCTAAATTGTCTAAAGTCTTTTTCCTGTTTGTGTCTCAACCTCATTCTTGGAAATAAAAAACTTATCTAAAGTTTTATCCTTAGTTTTTATTAGATACACATAACAGTATCTATTTCCATAGTTTTCATTAGATACACATAACAATATATATTTCCATCATCTATAAAAGTGATAAAGCATTTCTTATTGTCTCTAATCAACATACCATTAAACCCGCAAATATCTGTATGCACTAGATCCAAAATATCCATATCTCTAGAAATAAACTAAAAAAACTTCCTAGGTGTCTTAGCTTGCACATAAATTTCACATTTTTTAAATTCATCAACAATGTATTTAGGTATTAACTCTAAATTCATCATCTTTTTAATGCATTCAAGTTTACATGTCTCAATCAATCATGTAATAGATCATAAGATTCTAAATTATTAACAACATGAGACATAGAATTAGACCATTCAGAATTTAAAATGTTCAAAATTTAAAGCGTTCACTTTATCAATTTTACCGAATCACATCTAATTCTAAACAATAAATCAAAACATGTCAAATAACATTTCCATAAAAATACAATGTCTTGGAAAGATAACTTTATTACATTTAAAGTTCAATTCAAAAACATTTTTAACTAATATTGAGCCAGATAAAACATTCTTCTTCACGTAGGGGACATGCAACACCTTGTGCAAAGTCTAGACACATCCAGAGGAGAACCTCAAGTTGACTTGTCTGGACTCTAGTATCCTGATCATAGAAACTTTCCCCATCTTCACAGTCCCACTATTGCAGGTTTGATAAGAAGAAAATAAAGTTATGTCAAAACAGATATGCACATTGGCTTCCATATCCATGAGCTACTCATTTGGATGATGAATATGATATAGTTCAGATTCTAAAGAGATGTACCCCTCACTAGCCCCAAGACCTGCAGTGATCATATTCACTTGAGAACTCCCATCTGTGGTCTTTAGTTGAGCCTTCAAGGATGAACAATCTTGTTTTAATGGCGAACATGATTACAATACCAACATGGTTTATTCTTTGTCTTTTTCTGGATTTTATCCTTTGATTTTATTTTATTATTGTTCTCTTTTTCTTTTTCTATTTTCCCTTCGACGTCATGAAATTTACCTTATCCTGAACATCAACAAGAATCACAAGCTTTTGTTTCCTATGTTCCTCATCTATGACAATTGTCATCATCAAGTCATTCATAGAAATTTTCCTTTTTCTGTGTTTCAATATCATATCGAAATCTTCCCAAGACTTGAGGATTTTTTATGATGCACATGACTTAAAATTTTTCTGGAAGTTTCATTTCTACATCTTCTAAATCATAGAGCAGGAGCAAAAGCTTGTGTACCTGTTTAGAAACCAACTTCCCTTCACCCATGGAAAATTTTAAGATCTTAGCGACATAGTATTTCTCTACACTAAGATCCTCGATGTTATACTTCCGATCCAATCTTTTCATAGCCCATTCGCAATATGCGTAGACGAACAGTACATTACAACCAACTAATTATATAGAACAAACCATTATGGTGAGATCCAAAAAAGGTAAAACAATACACACTACGACAAACAAAACAGTAAATAGATTAGATTAGATATCACCGAAACGTCCATGAAATGTACCATCTTTAGAGAGGATATTGCCCCCACACTACTGGTGCAAAGGGTACTAATGATTCGCTCTCAAGATACGACAACACATGAACGTCATCCACGCACACTGACAAGATCATCATCGAAAGCACCTCAAAGAACCGCAGCCGAGGGAGGAAGAACATGGTCAAATCACGTTGGAAGAACAAAGAACAAGAGAGAAAGTTGTCTTGCGTGAGAAGAAAACAGGCGTCCAAGGATATGTACAAGTAGGCCTAGCGCACGACTTTTCATCCTTCAAAAATGCTCCTCAATGGACGCCTTTTCGTATTCTGAAACGACACCTAAGTCAGAGCCGTTGGGTCAAATTAAATTCGCGTAGAGGTCAAATCACAATTAATTCGTAGGAATAATTTGTTCAACTTGCAAAAGAACAGCAAGCGATGGAGAAAGTTTTCTTGCATGAGAAGAAAATGAGCATCCGAGGATAAGTATAAGTAGTTCTAGCTCGTGACATTTTGTCTTCCAAAAATACCCCTCAATGGCCGCATCTTCGAATTCTGAAATGATAGCTAAGTTAGAGTCGTTGAGTCTAGTCGAACTCACATAGCAGTCGAATCACAATTAATCCGTAAGATTACTTTATTCAACTCGCAAAAAAGAAACTCGTTATCAAGATCCGAATTGACTCTCCCGAGACAGAGATGGAGCACACAATGCGAGTGTGTTGTCCTCAATTCCTCCTTTCTATTATTGTTACATGAGCTTGGGGCGTGAACTCATATATAAGTCAACCAAATTTTTAGAACTACCAGATGTGGTACTAAAAATCCTCCCAGGACTCCTCTTATTTCAAATTTGAGAACTCCCAACTTCCCTCCAACATTATTCGGTTTACCAATTGAAATCAAATTGATAATCCAATGTAATTGCATAGATTTACGAAGTTAAAACCTAATTACACTCATTTTAAATAGAACTCATTGTAACATTGTTTTAGTTTTACTTCGTATACATTGGTATATTCAATTGAGGTCACTACGAGTCTGGTGATCCGATTGAGTTGTAATTGAAATCCCGAGTTGTGGGAGTTCGTCTTACAAATGAAAGAGAAGTTTCATTCTAATGAGCTAGAATGCAATTTTGTACTGCGGTTAACTGTTGTCTAGTGGAAGATACAATTGTGATATCTAGGGAGGCGTATGGGCCTCGATCCAGTCCAAATCGAGAAGGCCCGGTCTGAGCCCATCAATTTTTCTCGGGCTTTGGAGTAAGTCAAGGCCCGGATTTTTTATCAATCATAGGACCTAAGCCCAATCCAAGGTCCGTAAGGTCAGGTTCAGGTTCGGGCCGAGTTGGACCTGCACCAATTAATGATTACAAAAGGTTTGATTGTGAATCGCTTGGCACTATGAGTTGGTTCGAATTGCAGGTACTATGATCATTTTTGACAGAGCCCATTAAACTATGCTCAAGATCGTGCTTTGTAACGCACAAATGTTGCAGTGGCGGTCAGTTTCAATTGCTTATTATTCGTTAGATATGGAAAACACGCACATTTACTTGAATGTCCAAAACAAAATATTATAGCACATGAAGCCAATGTAAGATTGAACCTGGTTGTACAAATCCATTTTATGAAGTCGCTTTTGGCAATGTTCCCCAATAAATCACAATCAATAAATACATGCTCGCGGAATTAGTTCTAAATACCTTATCGCTATCGATTCTAATTACCTTATTGTGTAATTCATAATTACACCTAGAACCCAGAATAATCATCAACACTTACATGACATAACTATGTATTAGCTTCCATCTGTTTCTTCGTTAACTACAATGGAATTCATCAAATATTTGAATATTCCACCCTTTAAGTTCACCTTATTTACAAACAATGACACTCATCCTTCCTCTCCCTGGGTGATTTGAGTCCGACTGCTGCCTCCCTCCTCCGACACTGTGTCGCCCACGGCAGGCGAAGGGTGCAGCAGATCAGCGAGACCGGATATGCTTCCCCAAATTGTTCCATACGTTGGATGTTCTTCACAAAACAGAGGACGGTTCTTTGATCTCCGATATGCTACCATCGAGGTTGATGATATATAGGGTACAACAAACTCTCAATGACAGATCGAGAAGGTTCCATTCAGTATATAGGTGATGTTTAGCCTTGATCTTCAGGCAATGGTGCTTGCGGGTCTCTATGTGCCTATAGTTGACGCTTGAGAGGTGCAAGTCGTTTCAATCTCTATCGAAGAAAATCAACTCCGGTAAACGATTGATCTCTGGACGGTTCTCGATCAAACCGGCTATGGTTGACCCCCTTTGCTATTGTAGTCTACATGTCAATGATAGCTTCAGATCAGAGGGTCTGTTCATGTCTAATCAGGGATGATGGCATGTACCTCGCTACAGGTCTGGTTGATCTCCAGAAGTTGTTATCCTAGGTAATAACCTGCAAGTGATGAAGCTCGACTCGAAACAAAGTGTCTCGATCCAGATGCGAACAGGTAAGGGATGAATGGATCAGGTTCCAGTGAACATGAAAGAATGGAACCAATGGCCAGATATCGATTCGAACCAAGATGATTAGATTGTGATAGAGGAAATGCACGAGTGGATTCACAAGAGCAGAGGTGATCGGTGATGGTTTAAGGTATCAGTTTGGATTAAAACAAAGGAGAACGGAAGGGGCTAAGATGGGAATGCAAGAGGAAGAGGAGAAGAAAGTAGATCAAAGGAGGGGATCTAACATGGATCTAAAGTGGATGAGGGATGCACCTGTGTACAGAGCCCAAGCTCCACGTTGTTTGCCTCAACCGGCGGTGGCTGGGAGGGTCATCGCAACAGAGCCGCTGCTTCACACTGGCTGAGATAGCGGGGAACGACTGCTGTGGGAGGAGAGGAGTATGGAGGAGTTGAGGAAGAGGGGAAAAGAGGTTACTCTTGATTTAAAAATTAAAAAAAAATAAATGAGTAAATTACAACCCTTGGATGCGGCACAGTTTAGTTTAATTCACACGAGTGGTTGAGTTATTAGACCAACTTAATGGCGGGTTATGGATGTGGGACGGGGTGACTACTCAAGGTTCTGGGTGATTGTGAATCATCGATGGTTACATAGACATACGATCATAGGTTATAGATGGAATGCATCTCATGGGCTTAATGGATAGGCTGCAATATCGCAAGGTGTGCCCCCTACTTAATGGACAGATCTGGACCTCAACAAGGGAATGGCCCATTCAGTTATATAGGTATAGTGGGCAGGGTGGGCCTATGCCCCCAAAGACCCAGCTAAATGGCCAACACAGCCCTTCTTGAGAAGGAGAAACGAAGTCCAACAAGATAAAAAAGGAACTCATTCCTTGCTCGAAAAGTAGCAGACATGATAGAGATATACTCACATTATCCGTAGATTGGCTTAAGAAAAAATATACCCCTCATCCAAGCGAAGCTTTACCTACAGTCAAACTGAAGAATGTCAAGATCTACATTGGCAGAAGAGAAGTTAAGAGAACAATTTTATACATTCATAGAACATATTTAAAGCTCAGTTCATCGATCGATATCGACATACGATTGGGACAGACTCTGTTGTGATGCATATGCTTCGACATAATCAACGATGATAGATCAAGAAGTTCACATGATTACGCTGACAGAGATTTTTTTTCTCAACGGTCCATGTAAACCATGAAGATGGCATATCTCCAAGATCTTATCAGAGCATCCTCGTAAAGGATGGCCATTCATCCCCAAAGCTTAAATCAAAACCAGGAGGAAAAACATTGTTAAACTCAAGGTGATAGGTAATCAAGAACTCTATGATCCTCTCTACTTCACTACGTCTAATGGCGCATAAAAGGCATCTTTTGAGATTAAAATCATCAACAATATCAATGACCATGACCATTACTCGATGCTGGCAATATCATGGCGTACAGATATTGGATTGCGATTTCCATTTTGGACACAGGCAAGCTGACAATACAGACATGCTATTGTCCCTGTGTCCTTAAACCAACCTTTTTCTTGAGCAGGCGACAAAGACAGCAGTCTGACAAATTGCCAGAGCAAACGGAGAGCAGATGCCGAAGAAAGCGCTGACGAAGACACGCCAGAAGGAACAGGCAACATGGTGCCTGATGGGAGTGCTTTGCTCCAACAATGGCAGATCCAATGGAGCTTAATGCAGGTAGTGGTCCACGACGTCGTGGTCACCACAAGCACAAGATATCTTGATTAAGCAGAAAAAAAAAGTTGGTGAAAATGTGGTCCAGTTGGGGGCAAGGGGAATCGTAGTGGCTACCCCCAACTGCGAAACCGACACGACACTGAAACCCCAAATTGGAATGAAGATCAAAGTGCTACTACTCTGTTCACTGTCGCGGATCAGAAATCTCTACAGTCACAGTGGGGAATGGAGGGGCATATCAGGGATTTCACTAACCCAAGTGACCATAAAGCATGGCAACAGGAACAATGGACACAAGTGTTTATACATATAAAAGGAGCATGATGCTAATGGGATGTCAAAATTGCTCAACTTTTTTGAAGATACATAGAGCTGCAAACTCTAGGACAAAATACGAGATCTTCATAAAAGACTACCACAAGATTCTTCTAGGATGACAAACGAAAACTGACACGGGTGGAAGAGAAATGTCACCATAGGTTAAGATCACCCTAGAGTTGGAAAGGTCGTGGATATGCAAGTTAGAACAAAAGACGACGACAACCCATTTGACATATATGCTGAAAAGTTGACGAGAACTTTTGACAGTCTACAAGTACCGACAAGCCAGTCTAAAGAAAGATTCAAAATCAGTATAGCTACTGTGAAAGGAGAGAGAGCGTTTTTTGTACACCACCAAAGAAAAAATAAATCTCGGACCTAAAAGGCTGCAAAATGAATATGTGTGCCTTTCCTTCATAAATCATACATAATGTATAAAACACTAAAGAAGATGATAGGAAGTATGTTCAATGTACCAAAAGTATCCCTCTTTGTTAAGCTTTTCAAAGAAGATGATGGACAGATCAGTGCGTCAAGAAATTAGGGAGTAAACAGTTGACACCTGAGTGTTTAAGTTCTAACTAACTCTCATACCACACCGTCTGTCTAAGAGTCCTGTTCAAACAGATAGACAAGATAAAGCAAAAGGCTCCAAGCAGAACTCAAGCTGCTTTAATATGCTTTAACAGAAAGCAACTTCCAGTTGTTACAGGATGAAATATTATTGTGTACCATAACTTGTTTTTTCTGGCCCCTCCTCAGTAGCTTTGCCGTATTCTGTAATGTTGCAATCTGAAACAGCTAAATTTCAGGCATAAAATTTGACCTCATAGCAAAAAATATATCGAGTGCATGAATGGACTTCTCTAAAAGATTTGGACAACAAACAAAACTGGAACGGCATATATACGTAAAGAAGAAACAGACAACTCATTGAATACTGTGCAATTTTGTCAAGAGGGTTATGTTTGCACTTCGCACATCGATGAATCAATGCGAAGGAGAGAAAAGTAAAGAACAAAGTCATGGCACATAAAAGAGGATAGGTGTATTCTAAGAATACTTTTGTGGATCAAAAGTAAAGTTACTTGTCTTCATGTCAAGAAAGAATGACATGACCATATAACCGTTATCCTTCCCCTCACCCTTAAACAAATAAGGTAGACTACAAACTTGGTAATTGAAGGATGGTAGGATAAGGGAAGGACTTGGCCTCATTGAGGACCTTAGTCCTTTCTTAATGGGAGATGCTAGTGAGAAATTTAACCTTGCCAACAACAGGAAAATATCAGATTCAATCATTGTAGCACATAACAGTTCTCCCACAAGCGAATAATATTGATGTGCATCAATGGGCTCTAAACGTATGTATTGTGGAAGTGTGCTCTTGGATCCACGAGAGTAGGTGGCGGCTACGAGAATAGAGGGTGGCTTCCCTCCAAGCATCCATGTCGATGATATACTTCCGCTGGAACATGAGACTGAGGTGTAGTTATTACGTCGATTCAACATATCCTGAGAAAGAATCCCAGAACAGGAGAGGGATAAATCAGCGCTCCACAAGTATTAATCATGGGAGCATCCCCGGGATATATATCTTTCTCCATTGCACTTCAACTCTAGATCCCTGACTCAGCAATGTACCAACTTGAATATTTTTTAGGGATTTTTACACCCATAACCCTGTCTACTTTCTGTCAGAGTTAATGGGTCTTTCTATGTATTTCTTATTTCCATATTTCTTATTTCAGTATTGTGATCCCTTTCAGGGTATCTATGTAATTTCTCCTTTTTTGCTTCAAGCTTTCATGTTATATAAGAAACCCTATACTCATGGAATAAGACAAGTAATTCATTCCTTTTTAAGTGCATGTACCCTGACTGTGCGGCATCACCGGCATAAGTATTTCATTAGTCATTACTTATCTATGTAATTTCGACATTGTTGCAACACCAAAAAAAGAGATGTGTGGCGTCAAGGGTACACGCTGGCAACGCACAAGAGGCTTGTCTTAGTTGTTTTATTCCATGGGTACAAAAGATTTTTTTGAAGAATCTTGTGTGTCACCAACAACGTGTACTCTTGGCGCCACACATCCCTTTTTCGATGTTGTAACGGTGATCTAGTCACCTGTGTGCATGTTTGAACGCACGATTCTTCCCGATACCTTTATCTGACCACGATGGCATCTCTTCCAAATGAGACCAAGCCCATGTGCACTAGATCTTCTATGAATCATGATAATACATGGTACTACTATTAAACTCAAGGGTGCACAAAACTTGTGCTTCGATCGCATGCCTTCAATGTGTTTATCGGTGGTCAGAGAAAGATATACATTCTGATAAAAGATCTTCTGAAACAGATGGACAAAGGCTATGACGCATGGCTTCGATATAACTACCAAGTCATCACTCGGATGACCAATAATGTCGAACCACACATTACTGCAAATTTGCTCTACAAAGACACGGCTGAGTAAATGTAAGAAGAGCTAAAACAGACATTCTCAAAAGATGACCAAGTCTCACCTCGCCAACATATATATATATATATATATATATATGCGGATCTGATTTGCTTTTCAAAGCAATTCCACTCTTATCGAGTACTACTGGCACCTCACCAATCTGTATGAGGAGCTTGCAACATTTTAGCCTACTTGTTATACTAAACATGTGGAGTGATCCGATTGACAGATTTACCATTTTCTTGGTGGATTGCATCCTCGATACCAAGCAATGAAGGGGCAATTTCTGATGTTTGATACTCTGCCAACGATCAAGACTATGTGTGGTCGTCTTTAGGAACTAGGAACATCCGTTGGACGAGTTTCCACTTTGCCTCCCACAAAGAATTCTTTCCACGAAATAAGAAATGCGGTTTCTTAGGCATCTTCTTGATATTGCACGGTCTCTACTCACTCAGATGAAGGTTCCAAAGTCCTACTAGGATAATGTCATTCTTCCTGCAATCCATCTCATAAGATCGTTACCATTGAGGACCTTTGAGTGCATTGTGTTTGTCCATAATTTCATGCTACTGATAAGTAGTTACCTCGAGCTATCAAGTAGGTTTTCCTTGGGTGCTCTCACATTCAAAAGGATTGTAAGTGTCATGATCCTATTGGGCATTGATATTATATTTCTACAAATGTCACTTTCTTTCAGCAAACTAGTTACTTTACACATGTCAGTGACATCCCATTAAATCAACCACTACCATCGATTGTTTATTGAACACAAACACGCTACTTTGCATGATACTATGCCTTTGTTTGTCCCTTTTTTGTAGGATGATATACTGTATTCAAGTGCTCCAACCATTACTGCACCGGATGCACCTCAAGAGCTTCTTATGGCTCTCCAGAAATCAAAGAGCCAATGTACATTACATTTTATGTCACATTTTACTTCTAGTGATGGTTTATCTAGCTGTAACAAGAGATTTGCATATGCTCTAATGGTTATGTCTATTGCCTGAGATCATCCATTAGTAGAAGCCATGGATGAGACATCTACTGCATCGATTAGCTGTTATTTATCAGACAAACATAGATAGCTTCACGAAATAGAAATAGCCATTGTCACAAACCCTAGTCTATATTTTGTCAGACGATACTCCACAGAGGGATGCATCTCTCACAGTAGAAGTATTACCTAGATATTCTGATAGAGGTTGGACTACATGGATGCAAACCATCTGGCATCCATGCAGAACTAAGGAAACATTCTACATCTATTGATCATGACTTTTAGAATACTACATGATATAGAAGTTGAGTGGGAAAATTGCTTTACCTTATTGTTACTAGACATGATATATCGTATGTCGCGAGCAGAGCAAGCCAACACATGGAAAGACCTCTCTATAGTCATTGATAAGATATTCTTCTGATTCTTAGATATTTGAAGGAGTCCCCAAGGCGAGGCATTTTCTATGGGGTTAATGGTCATACCAATGCCACCGCTTATGTCGATGCCGATTATGCCAATTCTCCAAAGGATCGACGATCAACTATTGGATATGCTATGTTTATTGGTAATAATCTTGTTAAATGTCGCGGTAAGAAGCATGCGGTATTCTAGATCAAGTGCGGAGAGGTAGGATAGATGGCAATGATCCAGGCTACCTATGCGGTTACATGGCTCATCTCCTTTTTATAAGAACTTGGACCCTATATTACCACTCAAATTCATCTATACTTTGACAACAAGTCTACGACACATATTGCCACCAATCCGACTTTTCATGAGCAGACAAAGCATATTAAAGTTGACTGCAACTTCATTCGTGATGATGTATGGGAAGGGAAAATTGCTACTCCTCATATATCCACGAATCTTCATCTTGCAGATATTTCACGGAGACTGTACTTAAGAAATGCCTCTCGTAGATGATTTCCAAGTTGAGCATGATCGATGGATATGTTCCAGCTTGAGGGGGAATGTCAGAGTTATTGAGCATTTCTATGTATGTTTCTTACTCCCATATTTCTTATTTCAATCAAGTAACCCCTTCGGGGTATCTATGTAATTTTCCCATTTTTTCTCCTCTAGAGATTCTTTTTTAAAGTAAAAAGGGCATCCACTGCATAGGTATTTGCCCAAAAACTTCACCATTGGTCACCAAAAATAATTATACACCAGTAAAACAAGTAAATGTTCAAAACAAATTACAGGTTCCAATCCTCAACTAGAGCCCTAGCATGTACTACAACACTCTCAATGTAAATCTCTCATTACGGAAGATCACTGCATTTTGTGCCAACCAAATCGCCCAAACCATAGTAACACACTCCGATCTTTCGCTTTCCATGTCACACTATAGTAGACACTATGGTTTCCAAGCAGGGTCCATGCCTCCTCACCTGCACATCAGAAAAAGAGGTGATCTGCCTCCTCAACCTCTACCTGGTAACAAGAGCATATGAGATCAACAGCTAGAATAAGTTGAGCCAGCCTCCCACCTATAAGAATTCTCCAAGGTTGCAGAAAGCGATAGTCGGTACTCAATCGATGGGATCACTGACTAAGGATTAATCAGCAGTCGGGTGACTAATTGAATTTAGTCGGTCCTTAGTCGATTTTGATTTTTTTTATTATTTTAAATATATAAATCATTTTTATACATAGATTTGTACATTTTCTATGTATAAATCATTTTTATACATAGATTTGTACATTTTCTATACTATCATAATGAAACAAAAGAAGTAATTGACTTTAAATATAACGTTATTGCATATTAAAATAAATTTGCTTATATATTAACATAGATTTGTACATTTTCTATACAATCATATTGAAACAAAAGAAATAATTGACTTTAAATATAACATGAAGCTTATTAGAATAAGTTTGCTTTAAAAAAGCAAAAAAATTATAAAACCTTGATGTGTTGGTCGATTAGTCGACCCAACTAGTGGCCGACTAGAACTAGTCGAGACGGCTATCCCCCCCCCCGACTCGACCAATTGGATCGATTAGTCGGCCGACTTTTGCAAGCTTAGAATTCTCCCTCTTCTGAACAACCATAAACATGGGATCAAAATTCGCCAAAATTCGATCGGATTTCGATTTCGGTGGGTGATCGAAATTCGGCGAAAATGGCATATATCAACCGAAATTTGGGGGCCCTAGTTCAAAAACTGGCCAAAATTTAGTTTCGATCAGTCACCTAAACGAAACCAAAATACGACATTTAAGGCGTTGGCCACAAACGACTTTTATTCGTGGGAACTTTCCACCTCCAAATGCTCCTATAATCCGCGACGCACCCCCTGGGGTTGAAAACTGTTGGACCCTTCAGCATCCTGTAAGCTTTGCGAACCGAGAATCTCCCATCACACCATTTCCAGTTGTCACTGTCCTCACCGGGTCCCTCAACTCTATCTAAATCCTCCAACAATAGCATCAATTCCTCCAACCTGTGATCAGAAAGATCTAATCTAAGGTTGGGGAAAAAAGAATCGCCCATTCCACAAATCTGCTGCCAAGCATTTTGGATTAGTAGCCAACACCACTAGCTACGTGAACTTATTTCCTAGCACCCCTTTTATTACTCCAGTCATCCATCTAGAATCTAAAACTGGTACCACCCCCACAATCGGTCTCAGGAATGGACGAATCTCCTGCACCACATTGCAAATACCATGCCAGAAAAGGGATGGGGCCTATCCCAGATCCCCTGGGCTAGGGAGGGTGGAACCAGACCCATAGATCTTCCTAACCATCGTGCACACAGACTATTACAATTGCCACAGGTATGTGTGATCTACTTGTTGAGCAGTGCCTTATTCATCTCCTATGGGATTCGTACACGAAGTCCACCATCCTCCTTGACCATCGTGCACACCGGACTATCACAATTACCCAAGATACATGGGATCCACTTGCTGAGCAACACCTTGTTCATCTCCTCTAAGCTTCGCACACCAAGTCCACCATCCTCCTTCAAACATTGACAAACGTCCAGTCAACCAACGACGACTCCCTCACCTGCTCAAAAGATGTCCAGAAGAAGCATCTCATGATGCCTTCCATCCTCTTCCGTACACCAACCGACACGAGGCTAGAGGAGAGGAAAAAATCGAAATCACGGATAAGACCGATCGTAGCAACACCAGCCTGTCACCCTTAAACAAGCATGCAAAATTCCATCTCGCAAGATTTTGCTCCATCTTCTCAATCACTCCATCCAGTCTAAAAGATGCATACTCCCAGAAACCAACAGTAGGCCAAGGTATCGAATCGACAACTCCCTACATGGGGTGCGAAGCCATCCCGCGCATAACTCAATCGTTGCATCATTCAGGCTGAAAGGTGTGAATTCAGACTTCTCCCTAGTAATCTTAAACCCAGAGACCAACCCAAAAACATCCAACACTGTAGAGAGTCTGCTACAACTCTTTGAGCTCCCCTCAGCAAAAAGAATCGTGTCATCTGCATATTGGATGATGGTATAGAAATCTTTTCCCTTAAGTAGCCACGACACAGACTCTCGGCAACCACGCGATCAATTAGGATTGCCAAAGCTTCACTCACAAAAACAAAGAGAAGAGGGGCCAATGGGCACCTTGTCGGACACCACGCTGCAATTGAAACTTGAAAGTACCAACTCTTGGGTTGTCCATTCACCATAAGTCATGTAGTTGTTATGCATATCTTTATCCATGCAATCCACTTGCCTTTGAGAAGTCAACCTTCCACATAACCCCTTTCGTCTTCCTTCTACGGCAGTCTGCTACAATCTCGAATGCCAAGGCCACATTGTCCATGAGTTGTTTGCATGCAGGAAAGCACTTTGCACTAGTCATACAATTCTACCAAGCACCCCTTGCAACCGATTAACAAGATCTTCGCCACAATCAAGTAGACTGCATTAGAAAGAGCAATGGGGCGAAAATCATCCACTCCTACAGTGGCATCCTTCTTGGAGAGCAAGATGAATGACTTGTTTAAAAGCTTTAACCCATTGTTTCCCTCTTCAAATTCGGCCACCACCTCCATCTTCTCCGCACTAACCATCTCCTGGAACTCCATGAAAAAAGATCAGGAAACCATCTAGTCCAAAGCAGCCATCTGCATTCAGATCAAAAATCGCTTCTCTCACATCCTGCATGCAAAACAGTCTTGTCAACAACTCGCCTACCTATATAGAGATGGCATTCACCCCAATCCCCATCCAACCACCTAAACCCATCATGTGGAGTCCACTTGCTTACACTCTGAAAGTAACCCGTAACCGCCCTTGCGATCTCCTTCCCACTAAAAATCTCCCTATGATCTTTAATTGAATGAATCGTGTTCCTTCACTACCTCCCATTTGCAACTGCATGAAAGAATCTAGTATTGACATCGCCCTCCTTATGCCACTTCTGTCGAGGTCTCTGTCTCCATTCTAGTTCTCTCTTCCTATGCTCCTCCTCAAGCACCGTCTGTACAACCCTCTTTCTCATCAGCTCTTCCTCTAGTTCCATGGCATTTTCCAGCAAGTCCAGCCTCACCACCTCATCATGAGCTTCGCTCGGCCTGAACTCCCACTCAGCACGAGAATCCTTCCTAAACCTTAAAAGTACATGTCATAGCGTCGTCAGCTTCAAGGCGAGTCAGACAATAACCGATCCCTCCACCTCTAGATCTGTCCAGAAGGAGACAACATTTCATGAAATCTACCTTCCAATATCCAACAACGCTCAAATCTAAAATATAAAGGCGAACCACATATGCTACATGTATCCAGGCACAGTGGCATATGATCTGATCTCAATCTGGGAAGATAAGTAACCATTGCCAAGTTGTATCGTTCCAATGCCTCGACAGACATCAGAGAATGGTCAATGCACAATCGAAAGGACGAGCTCCTCCAAGTGTATTTACTATTAGTCACATCCAGGATCTCCAAAGCAAGTTCTTCCATCACCTCTGTAAATAACATGGATCCAGGATACCGTGCACCTCTATCTCATGATCTATCTTCTGCCAATAAAATGACATTAAAGTCACCTCCCACAAATCAAGCTTAATCCGGATATCTACCTCTGACATCCCGTAATAAGAAACCAGGATCCTCTTGGGATTTATGCTATATAAGAAACCCTAGACCCATGAAATAAAACAAGTCATTTATTCTCTCATCTTTTTCCACACTTCAATATATTGTAAATAAGAACCCTGAATAATGGCTCCATCTTACATGCATGCCCCTCTAAAGTGTATCCACTGATCTAGTCCAACCCTTGAGTTAATCTAATTAACATAAATCCAATGGTAGCCATTTATTCATCTTTCTATTTTGTTTTAATAAACACCAACTCCCCTCACTTCTTCCTCCTCCACCGCCCCATTCTCCGCCTCCCCTCCCGAACAAGATGGTAAGATAGTGAAACATACACTAGAAAGCTTCCTTTGGAGACAACTCCAATGGAATGATCTACCCAGACAAATAAAGCATCAAAGTGTCGTAGGCCAACCAATAAAGTAAAGGCAGCATCGTAACCTGAGGCTATTGTTCGAGCCACTATGACAATTTGCTTACCACAAAGGAGAGCGGTTTAGGCTCCCATCCTCGAGGTCGTTCCAATGTAAAGCTTTCTAGCACCACCACCAAGAATGAAAAATCCCCAGCAAAAAATCAAGAGAACTGCATAGGGTTGTTTCTCTAATATCCAGTTGAGTTGAGAATAATGGAATGACTTAACCACATGAAGAGCCCCTATCCTCTTATAATAAGAGGTTGATGGGAAAGCTACTAACAGGCCCTTCGTTACAATAAATAGCCAGAAATAAAAAAAAACAGTCAAACAAAAAAATGGGAATTCCAACTGTAAAAACAATGATAATTCCAACTGTAAAAAAACTATAATAATTCAAACATCTTACTTGAGTTACCACCCAACTAGCAGAAAGTTGTTTTTTATCCACCATATAATAATAAAATGACTTACTTGAATGCATTGCCTAGGTGATAGACCTACCAAAAATAAAACATGGTTGTCTAATGAATTTTAAACGTGTACCAAAATCATTTTAATCATTCATTCCCACAACTTAATTGTATAAATCATCAATTAGATATTCCAATATTTTTCATAATTCTATACATTGTTTATTCGTGTATAAGGGAACCGTTGATCTTTTTCACCAGTCATTTGCCATTTTCTTGTTTCCTGATATATTATTCAGTCTATATATGTTTGTCAAAAATTATGGCAAATGTATTTGACAAGGGCAGGCCAACTCTCAACATATTGTATTCATCACACCATAATCAGTTTTCCTGTATACGCTTCTCTATTTCACACCACCAACTAATTGCTATCTTAAAGATGACATAGATGAATTTCCAGCATATTTTATTAATGATTAACACAAACTCAGACTTATCATACTCTACACTAATTTTGTTCCATCCACTTGCCAAACAATATACGACAGTTCACATAATATCCTCCATAACAAGGTTACTCCAACCCCCACAACAAACGCATACAGTGCATAAAGACACACTTCATCCATCAGCAAGATGTTATACATGTGTTAAACATATTGAGTGGCAACACTTTTTGAAACTTGTGTGCATGCAACCAACCCAAAACAAAATTCAATTCAGAAAGATGTTGGTTGTATTTGATTCGATAAAAATTGTTTATCAAAATCAGAAAATGGTTAACGGCAAAGCTTATTTCTTATCTCACTTTCTTATCCATTCTTTTAATGTGTGCGCAAACACACAAAGGAACTCTTGTATGCAGTCAGATTTGGCCATGTTAAGCCATCACAATCATCAGATTCAGAGAATGGTAGAATGCAAAGCTTATTTGTCATGTCATTTTCTTAACCATTCTTTTAACACACCCACACACACAAAGGAACTTTTGTATATAGTCAGTCAGACTTGACCATTTTAAGCTATCACAATCTCTCTCACTTTTCATGATATCCACATTGTGGCTATTCATCATTTTATAAATCCCTTTGCATTATAATTTTGCACCCGAAAGGCTGCATCTGTTTTGGCAGTCAGTGGAGATATCTTATAGGCAGCTTCTCTTGAGGATGGATCCAGCAACGAAGCACGGGGGGGGGGGGGGGGGGGGGGGGCAAAACACAAATTAGCCTCTATAAATTTTTAAATTATAGTGTCTTCCCTAAATTCAAAAAATATTCAAACAAATTCTATCATGAGTCTTGAAAATTACATGATCTTTGGTCATAGATCTTTTCTAACATGCTTCCATCAAATCCAGATAATTTTTACAATCGTATTGCATCAACATCGAATGCAAAAGATGGAGGTTGAAATGAGAGGTGATATATGGCTAATGTAGATCATTATGCAAAAAAATCTGTATTGATCATGGTTGGTTGCACATAATGGTCTGAGCTAATTAGTGTGAGGACTGGTACTGCTAATATTATTATTATCAGTTTTTTTTAAAGAGATCATAGATGATAGTTGGGTAAGTACCAAATGTGAATAGTTGACATCAAACAAATCCCCTGAACATATGCAGGTTCCATTTTCATGATGTATCCTGATGTGTGTATATGCACCCACATGGATACGTGCACCATGTATTCCTTTATTGTCTCTCAAACCAATAAAGCAGAAGACGATGGACAAATCAGACTTATTCCAAACTCCTCTCTATCCGTAATCCCTCATTCAAGCGTCTGCATAGCTTGATCCAGTATCAGTCCCTCAGACAGATGAAACATAAGCTTACAAATACTATCTAAAATTGGATGCTATGGTGTGTGAGCTCACTTAGCATGCCACAAAGTGAACTGCAAGTGTTATATCATGTCGCACACATAACAATCGTGATTTCAAACCTAAACATGCATTTATCGCATTGCAATCTCAAGTGATACGAACACACAATTCCGCTCGCATAGCTTCCCAAATCAGCAGCTATCTCTTGCATTCATATATTATCTGAAGTACATTCAAAGCCGTGAAATGGAAACCAAACCCCAATCAAAGATCAGAATACACATCCAATGATCCATCTCGACATTTGCATAAGAAAAAAAACAACAGCAAATAAAAGCAAAACGCCGATCGTCTAAGCGATCAACCAGAAAAAAACATGAAAAGGCGAAACGAAAGATCGGGATCGAGATCGAGATCGGTGTTAAGACCTAACTGCCTGGCTGGACCCTGTCTGCCATCCCTCGTATGTACACACGCAAGCAAACACATCGCGTCAGATCACATCACGGCAGATCAGATGCGAGAGAAGAGATCGGTGTTACCGGAATGTAGATTTGAAGGGGAGGGCGAGGGGCGGCGCCACCGGGAGGGAGGCGGAACCCTCGCCAGAGGAAGTGGGGTTTGCTTCTGCCGCTGTTCTTCATTGGGCTTCGATTCGTGGGGTTTTTCTCTCTTCTTCTTTTTCTATTCTTTTTTGGTGGTCTTCGATTCTCGCTCCCGCTCTTTCAGGTGTTGGGAGATCCCTCCTTCCCTTTTTAAAGAGGAAGGTGGTGTAACTTGGCCTTCGCATTTGGATTAATTACGAGACTGCCACTGCGTGACGGTTGGGACGTGCGATGTGTGGGGTATAGACTAGTAATGGGATTTTTACAGTATGATGCCCATAACCTTCGGATTTTAATTTTACTCTTCAGATTTGCATCACGAGATCCCGGTAGTCTCGTTCCATTTAACATGTTTGTCTCGGTTTGAGAATAGGCCCTGGAATAAGGTGTCAATTCTCCTTCCAACACAGTTCTCAGTGGTACGACAATATTTATTATTCCATCTTATTTCACTCTTATTCTTATCTTTATCTCATCTTACCTACTTTTATTTCACCGCATTCTCCTTATTCCTATCCTCCAGCCGCACAAAGAATATACCCTTATTCTCCTTATTCCCCATCCTTATTCCTGTTTATTTCCGAACCGAACGGGCTCTTAGAAAAATGAAATGACATAATCCTATAAGAACAAACAACAACATTAGATCGTTATTATTATCGATATATTGACACTACTAGACACATGCTGAGTAGCATAACCCATATATTCCCATAAGATCTTACAGTTATTATGCATAGCAACGATAAAAAATTATTACATAAAATCTTTATCTAATATTGTATATACATCTTTTATGATTCCTTTTATAAAGCAGAATAGTTTTTTATTGGGGGTCGGGGAGATTCAAGCTTTGGTCTTTTTGAAGTGAGAGTCACTACTTCTACCACCAGACCATTAGAAGGATTCTCTTCTCAGTTGTGTATTTTACTTCATGGAATGTATCAATATTTTTTACAACATGTGTACGTCTCTTTTATAGTTTATAGGTGCACACATCTACACAAAAATTAAATACCAATTTAGTATACTGAAATTAAGAAAATTAATTTTGTTATAGATACTGACATTGGTTTCATTATATACCGATACCATGAAGTAATAGTGAAGCATGGGATCATTTGCTATATTAATTTTGATGAATGGATATTGGTATATCTGCATGAGACTAAAATGGAAGGTTTAACTATAAGAACTAAAAACAAAAATAGGTGAAGAAATACCTTGGATAACCGTTGGAATTATGATGTTATTGGGTACTGATTTTTTACATTGATGAATCTAACAATATTGTAACAAACATACGTGTTAGAATTGAGTTCGAATATCAAGGGAGACACTCCGGACCCCTAAAATTACCCATCCTATTGTTAAAAAATACACATGTTGCGAATCACTCTAAAATAATGATGGATATCAATGCTACTCTAATTATTTTTTCTACGTAAAGGTATCTCTCGTTGTTTGTGAGCTCATATAGGGCTATATTATATCTTACCTAAATACATTGTTAGGTAGACCTAGCCAAACTGTTTGTTGGGCCACATTTTAGGGTCCGGAACAGAATGGCCCATAGGTTGGTTGTGGTATGAGTCGAGCCAGATCGGGTTGGCCCATGGACAAAGCTACAATTTTTCTCATTTTTTTATTGTTTATAGATAATAAACAAATAATCGATCTTGCGTAAACTTTGTAAATTTAAATAACTATTATATATGTCACTTGAAATGTAAACTATTAGATATGATATAAAAATGATTATGTAAAAGAAAATTTGAAGCGTATTATACTAGATTTTATGTAAAATATATTTTTAAGGGTTTTTATTTGTTGTGCACTCCTTAGATATTGTAATATGAGTTATGTTCCTCTCTTTTTGCAATATCAGATGCGCCCCTTGATTTCTTGTTTTGTTATCACTTGTGCCCTTCCATCGTCAAAAGGTTGAAGTAAAACATGGTTTGTTCGAACCATTGTGTGATTAATAGGGAGGTGTGGGAGGAGGAAGAAAAGGGATTTGAACAATATACCCCGACCTCCGTCGTCAAAACCCGGGATATCCACCAAGATATCACCTCATCTCTAGAATGTGATGGCCCAGATGAAACTCCATGGACTAATCTGAGTGTCCCTCATAGTACCAGAAGAGAATTCGGTGGAGTAGGGTCCCTTTTCCTGGAGATATGTATGACTTCAATTTCAGTAGGAGAAACCTCGACGAGGGGAGGGGCATGCACTACAAAAAAATATAGAATCAACGGGCATGTATATGTTGGCCGAGTCCTCTCCTACACGTGTGCTCGTCCATCCCTTGATGCTCCATGTTCACTAATTGCGCTTTTTTGTAGTGGGGAGAGAAGGAGATGGAGGGGGAAGTGGTGAGAGGAGGAAGGGGAGACTAGATACATGGGATTTTCAGGGATTTGTTTAGAAACCTCAAATTTGTGATTAATTAACTCATGAAAACTCTCCAAAAGATTCAATAAAATTCATTATGATCTGGTGATTGGATGAAGGTGGAGTAAAAAGAGAGAAAATAAAGAGGAGGAGAAAGAAGAAGATTGTAGGAAGAAGAAGAATAGAGGATAGAGGAGGAGAAAGGGCTGGAGGGGGAGGGGTGGATGGGCTAGAGCTTAAAGGGGGAGGGTAGAGGAGGAGGCGGCCAAAGGAGGAGGAGGGGGGGTCAAAGGAGGAGGGGTCGGAGATAGGGGGTTTTAAGGAACTTATTTAGTAGCCTCAAATTTGTGATTAATTGATTAATGAAAATTTTTCAAAAAAATAAAAAATATTCTTAGATCCGCAATAGGTGATTTATATGTGAAAATATAAACATTTTGATAATTTGGTAGGTGGATGAAGGTGGAATATGTTGGACATGCGAGTCCATGGTGAGCCATTATATAATAAATGTTATTGCACATATCATTCCCTGATCTGAAATGAAGAATAAATAATTTTCATAATAGGTCCCTTAGTGTGAAATCCTGTATTTTCTTTTTTTCTAAAATCTGGAATATTTTTAACATCCAAAAAATTCAAATAATCATGCTATTACGCAGATCTCGTCGAGATCTTTCCAACGAGCCCAAGAACACCCAATTCCGATATTCCTAGCTCAAGTTATCGATCTTTAAGTATAATAGTTGGGACCCATATATGGATCCGAACCATATCCGAATTTTGCACCCATTTTGACCTCTCCCTCTATAAATAGAAGGTGATAGGCTATTCTCTCAAAGTCCTAGCTATCACCATCCTTCCCTCTCATTAGAGCACCATCACCTTGGCCGGATTTTGTCGTCGGAGGACCGTCGTCGATGTTGGAGAATGAACTCCGATCGAAGATCCGCGACAACCATCATGTAGGAAAGCTCAAGATCACCTTCGTACACGCATTCGCGCTACAATCGAGAGACGAAAATATCATTCCGTCTGAGCGGAGATCCCGAGGGAACATCCTCGGAGGTAGCGATTTTTTTTATACCTTCCTCTTGTTGTTGGTTTCATATGATTTTTGACCCTATGGTTCGAACATTTTTAGAGCCCTAAATATCTTTATACCATGAATCATAAAATGTAACGGAGTTTTATCCCTCCTTGCTATTGGCTTTCGTGTGATTCTTGTTCCCTACATGTTTGAACATGTGTAGAGCCTTTGGTGTTCTCATAGCATTAGCTATGTGTTTGTCGAGGTCATGTTGGATAAAATTTGTTTTCATCTGAATCTTTGTAATGATAATTGATGATAGTTGTAAAGGGAATATCATAGGCCAATCGAGTTCGAATCTATACATTTTGTGAAAAGTACAGTTTCAGTAAGATATCTCATAGTGATATTCTAGTATTATTATGTAAACTAGGTACAACGTGAATGTTAATACCATATTAATCATAGCACTAGTTAATTGGGTGCAATTCGTTGAATGAGTTTAATGTTCTTGAGTATTAAGGTTTCTAATTTTATAAACAAGTAAATTGTCTATAAAGTTATAGACGTAACTCTCTTGACCGACGTTTCAACTTACAATAATATTCGTATAATTCACATGAGGGTTTCAATTTCATTGATGATAGTTAGTAAGTGAAATGTTAATGTGCAAGGAGCCGTTTGTGGTATAAATGTGAATATTAATACTCGTTCACATTGCAACAATTTATGTTGTGGGAAGGAAAGCACACTTCGTCGATTTGTTTCTTGTTAACGTTAAAAATATAGCGGTGCTAATCTTTCTCTCTCCTTTTAATTTGCATGAAAGATATGAATACCAGTAACTCCATGATATGACTCGGATTTCTTTTTGTAATATTACTACCCCGATTTCATAATTACCTTGGAGATTTTCTTTCCGTCTGTAGCTATTTTTTATCACATAATAGCATGTCTCTATCCCTTTCACATAAGAGGGTTTTTAGGAGATGGATACTTCTTTTCCATGCAGATATTGGGATACTGTAAACTAAATTGAGATACGTCTAGACAAATGATTTAAATTTTCATTAGGCATACTTTTAACACTGTGGTTACTATCTACAAGATAGATATTGAAACACGAAGAAAGTGGATGTTTCTCTTGACAGAATGCATATTGCATACATTTCAATCATTAGAAGAACTCAAAAAAATATGAAAATCCTACTTCTAACATTTTTTTTCATCAAAACACCGCAAAATTTATTTTATTATCCCATAGATCTGTTGTACAAATAAACGATTTACTGCAAGAAAGTAAATGCGAGGGTTTATGTAGGTGAAGTCAAAATTTGATCTTTTGAGGCACATTGTACATATAATGGTCACAAATAAATATTTTGATAAATAGGTTGTGATAATAAGATCAATGATTCTAAGGTATGAGTATACCAACAACATCTCTTTTCCTAACCGGTCATTAATTCATGTGATTAACGTCACATTTGCTAGATCTCTCCATAATTGGGTAGGTTAGGCGATGCAAGGAGGTGGGCGCGCACCTTTGGGACCTGGGTAGATGCCATGAAGGCCGTGACCCCAACGGACGAGTTGGGTGACGTTGCACCTAGCAGCCCGGTTGCATCCGGAGTCGCTCGACGGAGTAGGCAGGTGGCACGGTTGGCGTTCTTGGTTTCGCACTTATACACGATATTAAGACTCGAATTAAAATTTGATGTGGCCGCGTCGAATTTTACTTCGAGTATTAGTATTGTGAGAGGTGTTTCGGGATGTGGTTTGAAGTTGGAGATTTGGGGTTACGATCTTTTCATATCCGGTCAAAAAAAAGTATCCTTGAAAATTACTCAAGATGAATATCAAGTTCCCGCGTAGCGGAGGCTTGCGAGTTGCATACTTGCATGTGCTAAAATAATATGAGAAAAGATTAATGATCGGATCCTTAAAATTATATCGTATACCATTGTGGATAATAACCAATTTGTAGAAATATCAAGAAAATTGTGGTAGTACTTAATGGTTATTTTTCTTAAATAAATAAGATCAATGTGGTCGAATGGAAATTAGAATGACTTGGTGGTCTTTCTAATTTTACAATACATGCATATACCATTAAATAAAGTCGATTATGCATTCTTTTCTTACCCTTATGTTAGTCATTATAGTGTTTGTCTCGTTATTGGGCAATTGCTCATAACGTTACCCTCGTGTAAACCCAACAGGTGTACCGGAGCAGCAGCCACCACAGTAGTGTTCCTTTGAGGAGATCGGATTTCTACGTCATACTTGCACCAAATTGGGTGCGTTCTACTTAGAGTAACTTATTTACTTACGCATTACTTTATGATACTTTCGAGAGGCATGTAATGAGATATTGGAGAACTTCTTCTACAAGTTATAATGATGTGATGTATCTCATTCTATGAAGATGGACTTGATGACCATTATAAACGAGAATGGATGTTGCATTCTTCTTTCCATTTCATACTATTCTCCAGTCGTTATTATATTTCAAATGTTGATCTAGTGTGCATAAGATGGTTTGCAGAGTATCATAGATCATGGGCGTAATTGGATCTTAGGTCCGACGCTCTCGTTACGTCGGTTTCGATAACCGGAGGGGCGGGACGTTACACTTAGTACAATGAGGGTTATGTAGGGTTATGTACCAATGCAGCTGTTGATTCAATTATTGAATCATAGAGGCTGGTGCTTGGCTGAATATCTAAAAAGTTAGATTGAGGACTCATCAAGCACCGTCAAGTGATTGTTAAGAGATGATCTTCAGCTCAAGTAGGAGATAGCAATCCTTTCTCACGTAGGCTGATATCTGACTGACCTCTTGATGCAGGTCCTCTGCATAGGAATAGAGATTCGAAGGTTTCAGATTAGTTAGGTCAAAGAGTTGAGTTAACGAGATCGAGATAACCAAAGTCCTATGTCGTATACTGTCACGATATAGGTACGCATCCTCTGACCGGAGACAGATGTGTTACTATATGTCTGAGTATGCACATTTGGCAGACCAATAAGTTGATGACCTAACCAAGGTCTATACACCGGCGCGCTAGGGTGCATGTAAGGGCATATGAGTAATACGATCTCTCAAAAGGATCATACAGGTTCATTACTGGACCGGAAGACATGATCTCACTCATGAGATATTGGGAAGAATCAAATTCCATGCACAATCGTCTTGCTTTGGAAGCTTGACTGAATTTGTAGGTTTGATATATACTTTTGAAAAGTATATGATCAAGACCTAGGTATGATATATGCTTTTGAAAAGTATATGATCGATACCAACTCCCAATGATCAAATGAGAAACTTACTGGTAAAACCTTGAAGTAGACAATATAAATTTGATCTAATACTTCGGGTTTATTCTGAGTCTTCTAGTATGCAGGATGTGAAGGATATGGAATTATCCTCAAGCGCATCACGGAAGCGTGATCGTCGTATCGGATACGACGAGGAACGACTAGTCGTACTAGTTGTTCGGTGCAGCGGAATTTAAAATTTTTATTTGATGAAACCACATGATCCGAGAACCATTCTCAGATCGTTTCATCTATAACCACAACAAGTATAATGCAATACCTCTTGAAGCGTGGTTGATCAAGTCTCTCAAGAAAGAGACCTCCTGTCTCAAGTCCGATCGTCGGCGAGACTGCTTGCGAGCGCGGGGATGAACCGCGTTGTCCTCGCAATCCAAGAAGATGATCCAAGCATGGTTGCTCCTGATCTCGTCGCACGAGATCAAACGTCTCCTTCGTGAGAGGAACTCTCCAAGAAGACGGAGAACCGAAGAACGTCGAAGCGGCGGCGCGGTGGCGAAGGCGACGACGGTTCTCTCCTCTAGGGCATGGTGGACGGCCACCAACAAGAGAGGGAGAGAGGGCTGGAGTGTATGAAGAAATGAGGGAGAGAGAGAGCTCCAATCTTACAAGTTCTTAGAGAGCATAGTATGCCTCTCTATTTATAGGGTTTTGGGATCCATGGATCTCAATCCATGGGACACATAAAATCAATGGGTGAGATTGATTTGTGTCAATCCAATGGCCAAGATTGTTGTTGTCAAAAGCAACAAATTTAGGTCAAAATATATTTGACAAAATCAAATATAATTTATTCCTAAATCATCCCAACAAATAAGGAGAGAATACACATGAAGATCAAATCTCCATGTGCAATCAAGAGGGGACGGCCACCCATTCCATATAGGAATTGGGTGCCACCCACTTGTTTCCCAATGGAGAGCAATCTCATGGATTTCCATGAGATTGCATATCTCCTTGGATTTCTCTCCTATTAATTTGCAACAAATTTTGTTGGGTTTTATTCTTCAAAAATAATTCACAATTATCTTTGAGAATATTGCATTCTTGCCATGGAAAAAATTGTGAATCATATTCACAACCCAAAACAACATATAATTCATATTGTTAATTAATTACACAATGTGTATCCAATACACATAATAATTAATCAACACATATAAATTATAATTAGATCTCTCTAATACATTATAAATCACATTTATAATATATTATGAATAATTGGATATTTCTATCCACATTATTCTTATCCACATTAATTAAATCACATTTAATTAAATTGGATAATTTCTTCACACATCAAGATGATTAAATCACATTTAATCATTATTTCTTCATTGCTTAAATCTTATGGAATTATTCTTGAACCCTTCAAGAATAATGCAATCTCTCCGCAGATACTTGGAGATAAGGACAGGGCGATTGTATTGTTCCACGTATAGTGACATGGATATTGAGATCATATCTCAAATCCAGATCGCGGGCCTCTCATAGATGCTTGATTAAATCAAGACTGTAAATCTAATCTTCTCATTGTATCTGAATCATATTCAGATCAATGTCCAACACTTGGACCAAGATCAGATCACTTCTCTACTGAGAGGAGCCACTAAAATCCAGACCCGTTTCATCACTCCCTAGGAATGGAAGCGTCATGGTTATACAATCGTTTATGATCAAATCACCCTCAGGTATTCCCAATACCTGTACATCCTGCATACTGGAAGACTCAGACTAAACCCGAAGTATCGGATCAACTTTATACCGTCTACTTCATGGTTTATCAGTAAGTTTCTCATTCGATCATTGGGAGTTGGTATCGATCATACACTTTCCAAAAGTGTATATCATACCTAGGTCTTGATCATATACTAAAAGTATATATCAAACCTACAAATTCAGTCAAGCTTCCAAAGCGAGACGACCATGCGCATGGAATTTGATTCTTCCCAATATCTCATGAGTGAGCTCATGTCTTCCGATTCAGTATCTGAACCTGTATGATCCCTTTGAGAGATCGTATTACTCATATGCCCTTATGTGCACACCAGCGCGCCGGTGTATAGACCTTGATTAGGTCATCAATCTATTGGTCTGCCAAATGTACACACTCAGACATATAGTAACACATCTGTCTCCGGTCAGAGGATGCGTGCCTATATCATGACAGCATATGATATAGGACTTTGGTTATCTCGATCTCGTTAAGTCAACTCTTTAACCTAACTAATCTGACACCTCCGAATCTCTATTCCTATGCAGAGGACCTGCATCAAGAGGTCAGTCAGATATCAGCCTTCAGAGATAGGATTGCCATCTCCTACTCAGGCTGGAGATCATCTCTTAACAATCATTTGACGGTGCTTGATGAGTCCTCAATCTAACTCTTTAGATATTCATCCAAGCACCAGCCTCTATGATTCAATAGTTGAATCAACAGCTGTATGATTATTAAGATGGCCATGGTACATAACCCTAATTGTACTAGGGACCTATTATACAAATTATTCATTCTTCATTTCAGATCAGGGAATGATATGTGCAATAACATTTATTGCATAATGGCTCGCCGTGGGCTCGCATTTCCAACAATCTCCCACTAGCCCAAAGAGCCATTAATGGGCTAATCATTTAAACCCGCACTCATGTGACAATCATAGACTATTTGGAAAATAGCTAGGTAAGCTGATCAGTCACTCTGTTCCCGCGAGACTACGCCAAGTCCTTTTACGGTACTTGCATATCCCCAGTAACAGTGCTCGCATCCATTGCGAATGTTGCATCTTATGCAACCAATACTCAATCTAGTTAGTTACAGTGTCTTTGACACTACAGCTTAACAATTATCATAACCAGTATTTCCATAATCCTTATCGGAATATCCTTATTCCTGGAGATCTCTATCTCCTAAGGTATCTTTAGTTAAGACCTTTTAGATCACTATCTATAAAGTCTTAAACTTTTGAAGATAAGACTTTGAGATCACTATCTAAAAAATCTTGTCATCTATGAAGATTTTGTCATTACTGCAACCAAGTGTTTTATTTCTATAGTAGGACTAGTAACACTTTACTACTCCCACTGCATGGCAGCTACCTGGCTTTTGTACACATCTAGCACACACCTGGCTTCTCAGAACTGATGCCCAATGGCAAGTAGTTCCAGCATTCACTTCCTCAACTCTTTGAGGTGTTATCCCTTTAGATAGGTCGTTACCATATCTTAAGGGTTAGAAGCCTTTCTTGGAATTTCTATGAATAGAATATGTCCAAGGTGTACTACAAATGTGACAGTCCCATTATCCTCTTCTCTTTGCTTCTGAACAACTTCAGAACTAAGATCTGAGAGGCATCTTTGAAATCTTATTTCAAGTTATGGAACAACCAGATTATAAAACACTAATTATTATCCTTATATCATTTTTAAATGATTAGGATATCATCTACATTTAGCACGATGAACACAAAAGCACTCCCACTAAGCTTCATATGGTTCATCAAGATTCTATCTGAAATCATAACATTTATAATTTCATCAAATCTTATGATCCAACTTCAAGAAGCTTATTTGAGTCCATAGATGGATTCCTTAGCTTGCACACCTTGCTTTCCTCAACCATGAAGCCCTGGGGCTACTTCATATGAATATCCTCAAAGAGATATTCATAGAGGAATGCAATATTGACTTACATCTTGAAGATGCAATAGTCAAGTTGTGTAGCTAAGGTTAGCAATATTCTGACGGTTTTAAGCATGGTCACCGAAGAGCAAGCCTCATTGCAAGCAATGCCTTCTCTTCCAGTGTGTAGCTTATGGCTACGAACCGTGCTTTGAAGATCTCTACCTTCTCATCAGGTTCCCTGTCTCTTGAAGATCCATTTACACCTTTACAGGTCTTACCCATATAGGTGGATCCTCGAGGGTCCATATACAACACTTGTATATGAAGTCTACATTAGACTTTTATTGCTATCCATCTATCCATGCTATGATCTTCAGAAGCTTCATCACATGAAGTTCGATCATTGTCAGATTTCTCTAACACATGGAATCCATCCTCAAACTCATTTGAAGAGGTATTAATGTTTCATCTTTAATTGTCTTTTTAGTTTCCAATTTCAGGAGTCTCATTATAAATGAGTTCCTACACTTCATTTTCATCTTGATTCTCAAGAGTCTCAACCTCTAAGAATCACATTCTCGGAGATGAGATATTTTAAGAATCTCAAGGTCATAAAGTAGGTATCCAATACCATCCTTTATTTTCCTAATGAAGCAACACTCTCAAGTGTTAGATTCCAACATACATGGAACCTTATTAAGGATATACATTGTAGTCTCTACTACACATATATACCTGGAAACTAAGGGATAATTATGCTAAAATTCAACATTGATAAGATCATGTCACACATGATCCAATTGTATCTACCTATAACTCTTTTGAGTTAAGGTGTGTCAGGAGGATTGAGATAGAAATGATATTCATATCTCCATAAGGTATTCTTCGAATTTATCTAGTAGGTACTTGCTACCTAGATCAGATCAAATTCATTTTATCTTCCTTCAAACTTTGGTTCTAAACCAAAATTAATGAAATCTTTGAACATTTCAAAGGTTTCTTAGGTGAAGAGAAGAAATCTCATATCATACAATCATCAATAGATATCACATATCCACAATATTTACTATGATATAGATGATCTGCATACATCAATATGTATGAGATCCTGAATACCTTGGCATCTTACACCATTCCCGAAGAAGGGTGTATTGGACATTTTTTACTTTGAATACAATATTCATAAGTATGTAAGTTTTGAAATTTTAGACATTCTAAAGTTTCATCTCTTACTAGTCTATTGATCGAATCGATAGACAAATGTCCAAGGCTTGATGCTAGATCATTATCAAATGATCTTCATCCTCCTATTGATCTTAAGGTTTAATTTCAGTATTCAGAAATGTTAATGAACCATTCATTAATTTTTCTAATTTAGTGGAGTCCACTAGATTATTAGATTACTATCTGAAATATATCCATCATAACTTTTTATGATAGTTCTATCTCAGAATTCATGTTTATTTCCAACATTTAGAAACAAACAATGAGTGTATTCTTATATCTAGGTCATAGAGACATTCTCCACGACTAAGGGCTCTCCCACTGAAATCAACAAGTCTATCAATCCAATAGGGATTGTTGCAATAATTGCATTAATGTCCATCTGGATAACTATAAACCTTAAGATCAAATTTTCTGGTCTTCTAAAACATATGCAACCTATTGCAAATGTCATCAGAAGATTGAGATACAATTATTTGACTTTATCTTATTCAATAAGTAAGTCAATATCAATGATTTATGTAGATTACTCTGATGCTCCATCCGAGTCCTTTTCTAAGGATTCTAGACAGACTTGATAGTCATACTATCAACACATCAACTTATTGCAGTATTGGCATTCATCCAACTCTTTGGATGTCA
The DNA here is from genome assembly GCA_037367405.1 of Ottelia alismoides. Classification (NCBI taxonomy): domain Eukaryota; kingdom Viridiplantae; phylum Streptophyta; class Magnoliopsida; order Alismatales; family Hydrocharitaceae; genus Ottelia; species Ottelia alismoides. Next base: position 116,925 of record JAZKJV010003688.1, on the reverse strand, counting down.
TATGGAAGTCACAGAAGTCCAGTCAACTCTTTGACTTTCCTTCTTTCTTGGGTCCAACCCATGCTTCCATTGCGCTCCCTTTATCTATAAGCAACCATTGCTTAAGATTAAGGATCTCTTACAATAAATTCAAAAGAATTCAAAATAAGAGTATTTCAACATTTATTTATGCTTCATTAAATTCACACAATATGAATACTATGAAGCTTCATGAATGACTAGAGTATAGACAGTAGAATAATGACACTCATCATCTACATCCATCTAAACTCATAAAACATAGGTTCAGGTAGGTACTCAAACAATTTGAATACATCATCTCTTATAGAGCTACCATTCTGCATGATGCAGAGAACCATGTCACTCATGATCAAATGTCAAGAGCACATATGCATGCCATAATATCTTCATTGATTTTTATAAGGATTATTTGACAATTGCGATCATCATCGACATGATACTTCCAAAGTACATTCGATGAGATCAATACTATAGAGACATACAAACCCTAGGGTTGTAGTCCTATTATCTATTTAATTGTCATTCCTCATTATTATGAGGAAACTTGCACATTGCAATCACATACATTATGTGTTCAACTGCAAGTAGAATATCTGGATCATTGAGTCCAATCCAAGATATTTCACTGGTTATTATTGAGTATATCGTTGAGTAGGTTTTAATGAAGGATTATCTGAAATAAGAATTTTTGCATAGATGTATGTATTTATATATACATATTTTACTTTGATTTAGGAATTTTATATCAAAGTTGTCTTGCCATGTCAACATTGAAAGTTCATTCCCTTAATCACTTTCAATGTAAGAGATATACTTACCATTATATCTCAAGCAAGATCTGGGATCTCCTTCCTTATCTTTGTTGCATCCCAATAATATGAGAACCTACAACTCGGATAAAAAGAAGCGGGAACACATTCCGCCTTGCAAGTCCAACTTGCATCTCCCAATTCGGTCTTTAACACCCGGGCCCACCACCCCTAAGGCGATGTTGACCCGTCATTAATTGAACCAACCGTCAACAGGAATACAACTCGCTATGCGCAATCCAATATCGCCCCAATAATATGAGGACCCGATACTGGGGTCACTACGCATACGTCCTTACTCTTTCGAGAAGCGACGAGCCCGATCCAGATGCGCTTGCATACAGGAGCTGTCACTTCGGACAGGCGTCTCCCACATGCAATCCCTGGCGACGGAACCCTCCGCCTTGACGGGAGACCATGGATGTCACTTATGTGATCCTCCATATCATATTCAAATTTTAATTAATTATCGTGAATCACATTCACATAATTAATTCTTCCAAGGGAATTATTAGCTCTAATCATATTAGAGTATTTCGATTGGACACAATCAATTTAATCATATTAAATTAATTATCAATCCAATTCAATCAATCAAACTTGATTATTTTACTTGAATACATTTATGGTAATATCTCAAAATACGTATTAATTCGAATTTTAATAATTATAAAAATACATCTTAATCCCTCGGACATTATCCCGGCCCTACCCGTTGTCATGGCCAGTACCGACGAGAGTGGGACGGACCACATACGTTGCAACCCGCAACCCCAATGCTCTCCGACTAGGCACCATATCCGCCTCGGGAAAGGATAATGCCAAATTGATTAATTTGTACTTGAGATGATTATCGGTTCTTCAACCGAAATTGTACCATATAGTAATAATCAAAACATTTTTGATTATAAAGAAATTTGCTAGACAAATTCCCAAATCCTATTCAAGCATCAAGTTTGAAAGATTGTGGTTTCCAATTATGATTTAGATCACATCTTAATCAATTATTGGTTAAGGCAATGTCATTTAAGGGAATAATTATCATCAAATATTTCACAAATATTTATGCACAATTATTTTAGGAAATTAAACAATTTAATTTCACTAAATGATTAAATGACAATCACCAATCAAACATTAAGTTTGATGAATGTGTTTCCAATTAAGATTTAGATCAAATCTAATCAATTAATTGGTTGAGGCCAAGTCAATTATGTAAATAATCATCTTCAAATATTTCACAAATATTTTTCATGATTATTTCACGAAATTAACAATTAATTTCACTAATTGACAATCACTTGGTTCTAGATTATGACTGTAATTTCAGCAGTGACCCCTTCTTACTAAAATTAGCATATCTCAATCATATTAAATCCAAATTAGACAAAATCAATTTTTCATAGATTTCTAATTTGATTTAGGATAGAATCCAAGTGATGTTGCACGCATTTCGAGGCAAGTCTAAACAGTAATTAACATTTTAATCACGTTCAGATCTACAGTTCCTGCAACAGTGTATACATGTTCATTAAAACAACCATATCTAGAGCATACGAAATCCGATTTACGTAAACTCAGATCCTATGGTTTCCTTATTTAATGGGGAACAAAATCCAAGTATTAAATTCGTGTTTAAACAATTTAAACAGTGCCGAATTTATTTACTAAACAGATCTGCGAAATCAAATGCGGTAAAAACTTTCGCGACCTTAACGAACCCAAGTCGTCCTCGGTCTTTCGAATCATATTCGAAACCGTCAACCTGGCTCTGATACCACTTGAAGGATATGGAATTATCCTCAAGCGCATCACGGAAGCGTGATCGTCGTATCGGATACGACGAGGAACGACTAGTCGTACTAGTTGTTCGGTGCAGCGGAATTTAAAATTTTTATTTGATGAAACCACATGATCCGAGAACCATTCTCAGATCGTTTCATCTATAACCACAACAAGTATAATGCAATACCTCTTGAAGCGTGGTTGATCAAGTCTCTCAAGAAAGAGACCTCCTGTCTCAAGTCCGATCGTCGGCGAGACTGCTTGCGAGCGCGGGGATGAACCGCGTTGTCCTCGCAATCCAAGAAGATGATCCAAGCATGGTTGCTCCTGATCTCGTCGCACGAGATCAAACGTCTCCTTCGTGAGAGGAACTCTCCAAGAAGACGGAGAACCGAAGAACGTCGAAGCGGCGGCGCGGTGGCGAAGGCGACGACGGTTCTCTCCTCTAGGGCATGGTGGACGGCCACCAACAAGAGAGGGAGAGAGGGCTGGCGTGTATGAAGAAATGAGGGAGAGAGAGAGCTCCAATCTTACAAGTTCTTAGAGAGCATAGTATGCCTCTCTATTTATAGGGTTTTGGGATCCATGGATCTCAATCCATGGGACACATAAAATCAATGGGTGAGATTGATTTGTGTCAATCCAATGGCCAAGATTGTTGTTGTCAAAAGCAACAAATTTAGGTCAAAATATATTTGACAAAATCAAATATAATTTATTCCTAAATCATCCCAACAAATAAGGAGAGAATACACATGAAGATCAAATCTCCATGTGCAATCAAGAGGGGACGGCCACCCATTCCATATAGGAATTGGGTGCCGCCCACTTGTTTCCCAATGGAGAGCAATCTCATGGATTTCCATGAGATTGCATATCTCCTTGGATTTCTCTCCTATTAATTTGCAACAAATTTTGTTGGGTTTTATTCTTCAAAAATAATTCACAATTATCTTTGAGAATATTGCATTCTTGCCATGGAAAAAATTGTGAATCATATTCACAACCCAAAACAACATATAATTCATATTGTTAATTAATTACACAATGTGTATCCAATACACATAATAATTAATCAACACATATAAATTATAATTAGATCTCTCTAATACATTATAAATCATATTTATAATATATTATGAATAATTGGATATTTCTATCCACATTATTCTTATCCACATTAATTAAATCACATTTAATTAAATTGGATAATTTCTTCACACATCAAGATGATTAAATCACATTTAATCATTATTTCTTCATTGCTTAGATCTTATGGAATTATTCTTGAACCCTTCAAGAATAATGCAATCTCTCCGCAGATACTTGGAGATAAGGACAGGGCGATTGTATTGTTCCACGTATAGTGACATGGATATTGAGATCATATCTCAAATCCAGATCGCGGGCCTCTCATAGATGCTTGATTAAATCAAGACCGTAAATCTAATCTTCTCATTGTATCTGAATCATATTCAGATCAATGTCCAACACTTGGACCAAGATCAGATCACTTCTCTACTGAGAGGAGTCACTAAAATCCAGACCCGTTTCATCACTCCCTAGGAATGGAAGCGTCATGGTTATACAATCGTTTATGATCAAATCACCCTCAGGTATTCCCAATACCTGTACATCCTGCATACTGGAAGACTCAGACTAAATCCGAAGTATCGGATCAACTTTATACTGTCTACTTCATGGTTTATCAGTAAGTTTCTCATTCGATCATTGGGAGTTGGTATCGATCATACACTTTCCAAAAGTGTATATCATACCTAGGTCTTGATCATATACTAAAAGTATATATCAAACCTACAAATTCAGTCAAGCTTCCAAAGCGAGACGACCATGCGCATGGAATTTGATTCTTTCCAATATCTCATGAGTGAGCTCATGTCTTCCGATTCAGTATCTGAACCTGTATGATCCCTTTGAGAGATCGTATTACTCATATGCCCTTATGTGCACACCAGTGCGCCGGTGTATAGACCTTGATTAGGTCATCAACCTATTGGTCTGCCAAATGTACACACTCAGACATATAGTAACACATATGTCTCCGGTCAGAGGATGCGTGCCTATATCATGACAGCATATGATCTCGATCTCGTTAAGTCAACTCTTTAACCTAACTAATCTGACACCTCCGAATCTCTATTCCTATGCAGAGGACCTGCATCAAGAGGTCAGTCAGATATCAGCCTTCAGAGATAGGATTGCCATCTCCTACTTATGCTGGAGATCATCTCTTAACAATCATTTGACGGTGCTTGATGAGTCCTCAATCTAACTCTTTAGATATTCATCCAAGCACCAGCCTCTATGATTCAATAGTTGAATCAACAGCTGTATGATTATTAAGATGGCCATGGTACATAACCCTAATTGTACTAGGGACCTATTATACAAATTATTCATTCTTCATTTCAGATCAGGGAATGATATGTGCAATAACATTTATTGCATAATGGCTCGTCGTGGGCTCGCATTTCCAACAGGATGTACAAGTATTAGGAATACCTGAGGATGATGTAATCATAAATGATTGTATAACCACGACGCTTCCATTCCTAGGAGTGATGAAACGGGTCTGGATTTTAGTGACTCCTCTCAGTAGAGAAGTAATCCGATCTTGGTCCAAATGTTGGACATTGATCTGAATGTGATTCAGATGCAATGAGAAGATTAGATTTACAGTCTTAATTTAATCAAGCATCTATGGGAGGCCCGAGATCTGGATTTGAGATGTGATCTCAATATCGAAGTCACTATACATGGAATAATACAATCGCCCTGTCCTTATCTCCAAGTATCCGCGGAAAAAGCGCATTATCCTTGAAAGAGTTCATGGATAATTTCATTGTTGATATATGTATCCGAGCATCAAGAGAATTGATAATTACATGTGGTTTACTTATCATGGATAATATGAATTTAATTCATATTACAAGGAGAGTTATCTGAGATATTAAATATGATTTTATTATCAAAAATGTGAATAATGTGAATGTAATTCATATTATTTTGGCACATGAGAATAGAGATCCAAGATGATTAAATACGATTTACTTATCATGGATATGAATTTTATGGATAGCGCTATCCATAATCATATATATTGTAAACACTACAAGAAAGAGTAGAACATGCGACGGTCAACATCCGTCGCTACAGATAACATGACCGTCCCCATTGATCAATGGGGACTGTCATAAGACCGTCCCCATTGATCAATGGGGACTGTCATAAGACCGTCTCCAAAGGTCGCGTCCCATTTGGTATACGCGACGGTATTACAAACCGTCCCCAATACCCACACATAGGGGACGGTCAGGACCGTCCCTAAAAGTCTGGCATAGGGGACGGGCGTGACCGTCCCTTAAAGGATCTTATTGGGGACGGTCATGATCGTCCCTTGAAGTTAGTCAGGGGGGACGGTCGTGACCGTCCCAAAAGAGAGAAAGTGAAGACGGTCATAACCGTCTCTAGGAACGAAGGGGACGGTCGCAATGACCGTCCCCTTTGTTCATCTGCTAACAAAAAAAATTTACATTGCCCCCTATTTGATCCTCATTTTGCCTTGTTACAAAAAATCTGTATTCATAATAAATACTACGATCACTAGACAAAAAAATGCAATCCACATTCATAAAGTCCTCGTCCAACAACACATGCATTCAAAATACTACAGTATCCTACAATAATTGTTCAAAATAGTTATACAATATACTAAAGTATCCTACAAACTAAGTAAGCTATCCTAGTCGTCGTCCTCATCATCCTCGTCGTCGTCATCAGCATCATCTTCTTCTTCGCCGTCATCGTCGTCGCCTAGCCTCGCAGCGGTATTATCATCAACTGTTGGGTGGCTAGTCGACGCTCCACCTTGATGTGCCTGCATGAATGCATTGAAAATCACCATTTGTTGGCGCAAATCCTGAATCTCCATATTCATGCTAGACACCTGACTCCCTAGTTCCCTCTCCTTTTGTGTCTTCTGAGAGGTCGAGCCGGTCCCTACTCCATACCAATCCCGTATGGTGGCACCACGACCACCACAACGGACGCATCCCTGATGCTCTGGACCGGTCGTCTGGAGGAAGGCCGCATCAGGAGTAAGAGGTGGATGACTCGTTCCGGTGTGGTCTACAGAGCCAGTGGTTGTGAGCCTCACCATCTCCTCCTACAAATTTATTTAAGTAAGTTCAAATTCATTTAATTTGTAAAAAATATGCAAATATGTTACGAATAAGTTACATGAATTGGACCATAGGCAGGATCCACCCAATGAACTTCCCCACCCACATCGCGGCTCTTAGACCTCACGAAGACTTCCATTCGGCTGGACACTCGCTCGTTTTCCACTTCCTAATGACAAAAGATTAGTAAACTTACAATACCATTTTAATACATATATAATGGTTATAATTTTAACACTAATCATAAAGTAGATTACTTACGAAGTCATCCTTCAGTTGATTTGTGTTTCTTCTCCCCATTCTATGGGTAGACTTGAAACCTTTCCTCCGATTTTCAGCATTTTCCTTGAGATGCCCTATACGAAGATAGTAATTTTAATAAAAGAATTCCAAATGATATATGTATAAAATGCACATATATATGTCACATACCGTATGTTCTTCTCCCATCCAAATAGTGACCATCGCCCTCCATTGTTCTGCGGGTACATTCAGAGGACAATTTGCCAAATTGGCTTCCAATGGAAGCTCCGGATCGAAGTACTTTAAAATATTAAGAAAATTAATTATATACTTAGATGATGAAAAACAAATTTGTACTTAACTATAAAGAAAGGTACTCACTCGGGCCTTCAGACGACCTCGATATTTACGCAACATCTCCCCTCCATGGCCTAAAATCAGAGCATCAGTGGCCGGGTCATGGTCCCAGGAAAAACTAGACTGCAAAGTGAGGAAAGCAAACATAAATAAGTTTATATATATATATATATTGAAGAAAAAATTTGGTTTGTTAATATTATAAATACCTCCAAATCATGAAGAATGGCATCTTTTATTGACCGCTCCACTAAACCCCAGTGTGTAATGTGGAGAGGGACCCTGGCTCTGCACACCTGTCCCAAGTAACTCTGGAAAACAGCTGAGTTCTCTCCCACCGCATCGCCTCCAACTATCCGCACCCTGAGTGTCTCACCAGGACGAAGACGGTCCAACACTCGGCACTGAGATGGGCCTCTATGTCTGCCTGAGCTACTCGATCCGTCAGGATCGGAGGTCTCACTCCCTCGCTGTGGTGCCGGCGGTGCATCCCGAATGCGTCTAGGACGTGGAGGCATATCTGCATATTATGAAACATTTAAATTAGATATAACAACAACGATATAATTCACATATTACATCAAAAGATTGGAAAAAATGATGGTAAACTTACATTTTAAAAATCCGCATTTACAATTTCTGTTGGATGTTCTTGTATTTCAGCTTGATATGCCTCGTTTATATTTAGCAACTCATCATCATCATTGACATCAAAAAAATCTCTTGGTACTGTTCTCACGGGTATGATCCATCCATCACTTAAGTTGTCTGGAATATAGAAAACTTGTTCTATCTGACTGGCTAGTGTAAAAGGCTCATTTATTTGCAATTTCCCAGATTGTTTCAATGAAATGATCCCATTTCTGTCTCTTTGGTATCCTATCCCCTCGCGACCAACATCAAACCAATTGCACATAAAAAGACGCCAACAGAGGCGTATTGGGGACGGTCAAAACCATCCCCAAAGGACCTGTTAGGGCGGAGGGGACGGTCTTTTGTGACCGTCCCCTCTGGTCTCCCTTTAAGGGAAAAAACCGGAGGCGACGCCAACAGAAGCGTATTGGGGACGGTCAGAACCGTCCCCAAAGGAGCTGCCAGAGCAGAGGGGACGGTCAACACTGACCGTCCCCTCTGGTTGCTCCCTTAGGATAAAAGACCAGAGGCGACGCCAACAGAGGCGTATATGGGACGGTCATGACCGTCCCCAAAGTCCCTCGCAAGTCAGATGGGATGGTCGTTGCTCACCGTCCCTTCTGGCCATCCACATAGATCCATTACCGGAGGCGACGCCAACAGAAGCGTATTAGGGACGGTCAAGACCGTCCCGAATGGGTCCCCTAGGCAGAAGGGACGGTCTTTCTGACCGTCCCTATTAAGCTATTACAAAAGGGGACGCCAGCTCGCAGAGCGTCTCCTGATATTAAGTATTGGGGACGGTTATGTGATGACCGTCCCTAAAAGCTTTCATTAGGGATGGTCATTCTATGACCGTCGCCAGTTGTCGTCTCCAAAGCAGGAACTTCCTGTAGTGAAATGTGATTTATAATATATTAGAGAGAGCATATTATGTTTTATATTTGTTAATTAATTATTGATGTGAATTGGATTCACATTGGATGATTAATTAAAATATAATTACATTTTGTTTTGGGATGTGAATGTGATTCACATTTTTTCAATGGCATGATTGTAATATTTCACAAGATAATCATGAATTATTTTTGTGAAATAATTATAACAATTGTTGTTGTAAATCCTGGAGATATCATGAGAGAATGGTATCTCATGAGATAATGAGATCTCATGAGATGTTGCAACCGTCCCCCTTTTTAGGGGATATGGTTTTATCTCCTCATTATCTCCAAGGATAATTAATTGATTTAATTTGAATTATTGATTTATCGATATATATTAAATTAAATTAAATTAAATTAATTATTGTTGTGTTTTTACAACAAGATCATAGCCATTGAAAGAAACACAAATCAATTTCAACCATTGATTGTGTGTTGTCCATGGATTGAGATGCATGGACTCCCAAAACCTTATATAAGAAGAGTCACCCCATGCTCTTCATATGATATGAAAAATGAATGCGCTCTCTCTCTCTCTACACAACCATTCTCTGTATCTCTCATGTGGCCGTCCACCATGGATGCCCTAGAGAGATCCTCCATCGCCGCAGTGTCGTCGTTATGCTGCCCGATCGTTTGTTCGTGGATCTCCGTCTACTTCGAGGTGCCTTGCTCGTGAAGAAGACGTCTTATCTCGTTTGTCAAGATCAGGATATCCGTGGCTTGGATTATCAACATGGATTGCGAGAAGCACACGTCTCATCCACGCGCTCGCAAGCGTCTCCTCCGACGGATCGGACTTGAGACAGGAGGTCTCTTTGTTTAGAGACCCGATCACAACCACGCTTTGTGGTTTAGACGAAACGATCCAAGAAGTGTTATTGGATCATGTGGTTTCGTCACATAAAAAACTTTTAATTTCTGCTGCATCGAGCAACTAGTGCGACTAGTCGCTCCCGATCGTATACAATGCAATCATCACGCTTCCGTGATGCGCTTGAGGATTTTACCCATATCCTTCAGAATAAAGAGAGAGAAAATAGAGAGGAAGAAGAAGAAGAACGAAGGGGTAAAAGAGGGGCTGGAGGGAGAGGGGTCAATGGGGAGGGATTGGAGGGGGCGGCGACGGAGGAGAAGGAAGGGGTGGAGGGGAGGAGGAGAAAGAGTGGAAGGAAGAATAAGAAAAGAAGAAGGAAAAGATGTGTCTACCCCTTTTTTTATCCAATTACCTCGTGTTTCTAAAGTTAACGTCCGTTTGGGATGAGGATGGATGTTAACTAACTTGAGGGACACAAGTGGTCATCGTGGAAGAAGTTAGGAGCAGAATTGATATTACAAAAAAGAAAGTGCATAACTGATATTACAATATCTAAGGAGGACACAACTAATAAAATTCCTTTTCTTAATACATGTTTCTATCTTTACGAATCGTTCTGGGTCTATCAGTATATGTATGTCTTTGTGAATCACTGCACATAACTAGTTAAATGGTATACTTATTATATATGACATGTGCTTGAGCTTTAGTTTATTATTTTATCTGACGAGTGCACGATATGTAATTAGTGGGTAATAATAACTGTATGAATATAATCACGAGATATTAAGGATAAACAAGAAGCATAAGATTAAGTTCCTAGATTTAAGGCATGATAATGGCATCAGAGTTGTTAAGATAATCATTTTCCTTCTAATTTATTCAATGAACATTTTTAGGGTTTTTATAGTTATGTCCTCTTAGATATTCCAATATCAATTATGCCTTTTTTTGCAACATCAATTGTTCCCCTATTTTTTGGGCAATTAACAATTGTATCCCTCAAGTTAGTTTATGCCTCCTTCCCAAATGGATGTTATTTCATGGTTACATGTGTAAATGAAAATAAAAAAGCAGAGTACAAATGCATTTTTTTAAAATTGTGAGGGCATAATTGTAAGAAATATTTCACTAAATCAGGTTTTGTCATGTATAAACCATGGTTGGTTTATCTCAAACGGTAAAATTAACTCGAGGGACACAAATATTATGCCTAACAAGGTTGAAGAACAATCGATATTGCAAAAAAGAAAAAAGCATAACCGATATTGCAAGATCTAAGCGGGGCACAACTGTAAAAAAAAATTATACACATTAACCTTACAAATTTTGTATTGTTAAAATGTGGCTCAACTTAGTCTCTATTTTGAACTCAATTAAGTGGTAACGGACTATGCTAATTGCATTATGTTGAGTTTAGACCCGACCTACGGGCTAGGGGTCCACCGCTCAACTTTTTCATGGGTCGGGCTTGAGCTAGGAGAGTTGATGTATGGGTCGGTTCGACCCGGCCCATCAAAAATAAAAAATATACATGTAGAAGCTAGACATGATGTTTATTAATTTGATAAACTTCAAGTTTTTCAAATTTGATTCTGGTTTTAAATAAAATTTAATAATTTACATGTCAAGTAACATGCAAACTCTTATATTAGTTACATAAAGTATAAATGATTGTAATAAAATCATTCATATTTATTAAATAACATTAAAAAGTCAATAAAAAATAAAAATGGGTCATGAGCTAACTCATGACGAGATTTGGATAGAGATTTTAGAAAGTCGACACGTTCAATCTGACCCATGGGCCAGCTCGTCGTGCATTTTTGCCAATTCTAGTTGAGTTGTGCATTGGACGGAAAGCTTTGTCTCTCCTAACTAGGGAGTTTATGAATACCGTGTGTGACATAACATCGTTATTGTTAATAATTATTAGACTTTGTACACACATATGTGTAGCGCATGGGGTGCATTTATTCATCCCAAGAGCTTATAGGTATTCCGTACCAGTGACTTCAGTATCTTTAGTTCACTCTTTCTTTCTGATTACCTTTCGAGAGGGAGCTAATTTGGGTCTCCCGAGCATATTTTTCTCAAATTTTTTTTTAAAATTACTTCTGTGGATTTTCATTAATATATCTCTATATTATGTCACTCAAATTTCGTGGGAAACATAAATTCTTACGACTTCCATCCAGATGGGGTCGTTTTTAGCAATTTTGTTACCGTTAAAAAATGACTGTCAGGATGGAGGTCGTAGGAGTCTTTCTTTCGCACGAAATTTGAATAGCATAATATAAAAATATAATGATGAATACTCACGAAAGAAAATTTCAAAAAAATAAAAAAATAGGGAAAATGGGCGAGAGAATCAAGTCAGCTCCCCGTAAGAGGCAGCCCCATTTAACTCTTTAATTTAACACAAGATATTTGATATACTACAAGTTAAACCTTCTAACTTCAGTTCTATCTAGCAATCAATAATATATTTTCCAACTTATTTATTGATTAATACGGAAAATCCAATTTCTAAATAATGGGATTTTGAAATTATTTCCATGAAATCTAACGATATAGGTAGATAAATTAACGAAGTTCCTTTCGAGCTTACGAAATAATATCAAAATCCATATTTACGGTCGTGCTCATTTAAATTTGCTAACTCTTGTATAATAACTCTTTTGGGTTTGACCATTGATATCAACAGAAAAATGTTAAAAGTTTCAAATATGCCTTTGAAGTATGTTAGATTTACCTAATATATAATATATTGCATATTCCTATTCTCATTCCTCTAAACACTCACCACCAATATTACGACACTGTTGGAGAATGATCAAGGTAGGTAATTGGATCTCTCTCAATTACCACACCATGAAGAGATACTCCCACATCTACTAATGATCGGACTTTAAAGAGTCGGTGGGGCTATATAAATAGCCCCACATCCATATACTCATTGAGAGAGTGAAATAGAAGAAGCTACCTTTTAAGACATTCTTCTGTAGTTTCATCCAGCTCCACACGGAGTAGGATTCCACATAAAATCTTCTGTGTTCTTCATGATTTATTGCTCTTACTTTGTTTATTGCTTCCGCTTGTCAATTTCCATATGGTATCAGAGCAAGTCATTTTTGGAAGATTCGAATCATTGAAGCATTGTTATTCATATTATCATCGGAGATTTGTTCTTGAAAGATTATGCAGTATTGGAGCAGTTTGAATTTTTAATCAATCTTACTACATTCTTTTCAATAACGCCTCTATGGTTTGCTCTTGTCAAAAGACTGCAATGGAGATCAAGATTAGGAGTCTAGGCAGTGGTGCTGCCTCTCCAAATTATGATGCCAGCTCCAGTCTCCATGTGGTACATGCACAATCTCCAGGTTGTGCTACTACCACTTTGCGCAACTGTATAGGTCCAAGAGGATCTCCAAGTTCCTCCTCCTTCAATCCGCAAGAAGAGGATACGATCCCTCTCCTCTTCTACAGGAGAAGGTTGTAGCGTCCCTCTCACACGATGTGATAAAGGAAGTACATGTGATAAGCGAGCATCTGTAAAATCGTCTGTTGTAATTGGGTAAGTTGTTAGTTGAAGTACATGTGATAAGGGATGTAGAGTACATTACCTTTTCGATCTCTGTAATGTGAAAGTCAATTTTGGTGAAGTATATGAATTAGTAGTGATGGGGCCACTTGAAGAAAGGGAATCATTCTACAAGTAAGGTACATGTAAGGGAACTATGTCAAACTGAATAATGTGTGTGCTTTTGTATACAAGGGAGGTACCGGAAGCCTCAAGGGAATGTCATTGATGGACTGAGTAAAGTAGCTAGTTTGTTAAAAAAGATGACATAAACAAAAATGTAGTAGTGATGACCAGAAGAATCATAGCACCTCTGGTCCAGCCTAAAGCCCGGTCTAGCCTAACCCCCACGTGAGTCATTGCACATGAGTGGGGTATTTTACAGCATATGGACCCAAGTTTTGACAAATTTCATTTAGGTCCAGCGTGTGCGGAACGTATGTTGCATGGGAGAAATTGCAGATAAACCTTATCAACTTGTTTTAAATCTATTTATACCATTTGCATGAGTTAAAATTGCATAAACCCCAACAACTTTTATATATATATATATATTACAATTCAGTCCTTTTTGAACCTTTTTGTTATGTTTTTGTTAAGTTTTCTTTGCAATCATGTACCTGACTTGACATGATCATATCTTTTGTATACGTAGTCCAAATTTAATGAAATTAGTCTTGTTTCGAAGGTATTTGAAAGCTCTTTAATAGAAATCTCAAGTTCTCTCATAAAAAATTAAAATTAAAAGAAATAAGTAGGCCTTTAAACCTCAATTATGTGCTTATTACCATCTTTTTATGCATTGTTGACACCCTGATTTGCCTTGAATCCATAGAGTCTAATTAGAAACTTTTCATGATTTATTTATTTCCATCGTTAATTCCTAGTTAGACTTATTTTAGGGTGATATCATGTGTTAATTGATTATCTGCTCAATTAGTTGATGAATTGAATTAAAGAGGTGCATTGGAGCTAGTGATTAAGGATGAATGTGGAGAGTTTTATGCATCACGATTTTTGTTATTAAAACATTAACTCATGAGCATTATTTATGAGTGCGTGCTTGTGTTGTGTGCATTGTATCATATTTTGCATTTATTCTCATTATGTTGCATTTAAACTTTATGCATTGAAAAAATCATGAAAGACCCATGCATCCATTTATTTTGCATCATTTGACCTCGTTAATACATTAGAGTAGCTTGAGCACATATTTAGATCCTAATTGGATAGATTAGTCAGTAGTATCCTTGAGTTCGATCTTGAACTTATTTAAGAGATATTAGCCGAGCCACTCCTCGCGGAGATACTTACTCGATTCCAATAGATTGCTAATTTGCCATATTACAACGAGTCAAAATTAAGCTACCTATTTAGCTCTCGATCAAGGTGGTGAAGCTTCCTTTCAACTACTCCATTCTACTGCGAGGTATACATAAATGAGGTATGGTGAAAAGCTCCTTAAGTGGTAAAGAAGCAATCTTGTTGAGTGAACTCAAGAGCATTGTCAGTTCTGAAAGTCTGAATACAAGAAAGAAAGATGTCTCAATAAGATGAAAGAACGACTTGATATTGCTATTAATATCTAACATTTCCTTCATTAAATCGACCAACAAAGATATGTTGTAATCATCCACAATGACAACAAAATATCGGTGATCACATGTAGTACGGACCAGATAGGGACCCCAAATATCATAATAGACTAAAGAAAAAGGCAATGATCATCGTGACTCATAGCAAGGTGGAAAAGAAGCTTGACGATGTTTGCCGAATCGGCAGACTTCACACTCAAAATACTTCAATGATGACAGTTTCAGAAACATCTGAGAAAGAGGTTTAAAAGATGGGTGATCGAGCCATATATGCCATATGAACATATTCAAAAATATAGATAATGTCGGCAATGGTCGAATCAGCAGGGATATCAAGGTAGTAACAAGTCGTTCTTCTCATGTCCCTTACCAAAAATATGCATTATCTTGATGGCCTGAAAATGACATTAGAACTCATAAAAAATGACAAGGCAGTTCACTTCAACACATAGCTTATGAATCTATAATATACTCAAAGGAAAAAATGGGTGCGTTACAAACTCTAGAGCACTCGAGCTTGGAGGAAAACTCTATAGTCCCTATGGTGGTAGCAGGAGAGAGAGAGCATCCTCAGCTACCAAAACCAACTTCACAACGAAAGAGGGATCAGAAGAAGTCAGAAGTTTCCCTTCTCTAGTCAAGTGAGTAGACGTACCAGGGTCAATGATCCAGGTCGATACTGTTGCAGAAGCAGAGTTGGCTACAATACCTGAGGTAGTAGCTAGATGTACAGTAGAAGTAGTCTTGTTGGGAGCAGAGTTTAGCAGAAGCGTCATCAAGCGGTTGATAGAAGTCCCTTGCCCGTCTACTAGCACCTTTAAAGCCCGAAACCCGAACATGTAGTTATCTATGCTCTTGAGTTTAATAGAAGTCCCTTGAACATCATAGAAGATGTAGTGTATATCGACTTAGTCTGGATAGAAGTTGGTGCCATCACGGTTAGAGATAGAAAACATGGAGGTGCTACAGGAGTTTGAGCAATCACGGGCCTTATGTCGTATGGACCCAAAAACAAAGCCCTAGGCCCTGCGCACACGGGGCTTGGGTTGTCTGTTGCAGTGTTGTAGTCCTGTAATGCACTACAGTTGCTCGATCATGCTCGAGCATGATCTGAGCGGCTGTAGTGCATTACAGCACTGCAACGGAGGATCCGCACTCGTGCACATGAGCACTCTCACGCACGAGGTCTTCATGCATCTTATCATCGCACACAAGAGGTGTCGGCGGAAGAGGTGCCCGCACACTCGGTTTTCACACACGAGGGTCATGACAGAGGATTGTAGAGAAGGTCTTAGGCAACGTGTGATGGTTTGTGTAGACCTGGGCGATGGCATGAGCTATGGCCTATGAGGTTTGAACGGAGGCCCTCCAGTGCCGTGAAACACCTAGCAGCAGCAATGGCCTCCTATTTGGTTGTGCTGGGGATGTGCATGCGGGGAGCCATTACCGGCAGTAGGGTCAACATCCCCAACCTTTCGTGCAGACGATGGAAATGGAAAGAGGTTGCCCTGTGCGGTGCATGCAACTTACCTTAAATTTACATGTATTAAGATGAACTTATACGTGATGATATTCGTATCTGTATCCATATCCATTTTGAAAATAAAGATAAATGTCAAAATGTAAATAAACAAAGACGGTAATAAATCCGATATGGTTACCTAGGTGGAGCACTGGGTCAGGTTGGCTCGACTTGACCTAGAAAAAATCAGACCCAACCCAGACTAATTGTACCTATGGACCGATCACAAACATTCAATTATCCAAAACTTCAAACTCAGGATGGGCTCAGCCCAGCACGCAGGAACCCGACTTGGCTCGACCCAACCTACATCCCTTACATTAGGTATCACCCACTGATTTTGATAGCGTAAATGAATCAGCGTTCAATATACGATTATATGCGTAAAATTACTGCAGATTTGCTTAAGAAAATTCAGTGATTAGTAATGGATTTTAAGCTTTGAAAGCATAACGAAGATACCTGAAATTAACACATCATTTACTAAATCAACGATTTACCGATTCCGATGATATATTAAATGTTCGGTTGATATCAATGTTTAAATTATTTGATTTTTTTATTAGTAAAATACAGGATCGATTTAATAACAAATACATTTATTGCTATAAAATCGAAATTAAAAGATGCAATAACAAATCTAGTATTTATCTTCTAATATGGGAAAGATTTATTTGTTTATATTTTCTAATTGGAGGTATTCTCGAACTGGGTTCTGGAGTGACAAAACGTGGGTCAATCTCACAGGTCGCACCAGAAGAATGCGAACTCGGGTCCGAACTTGCGGGTCTTGAATTGGGTGCAAGCCCTCGATTTTAAAAAATATGGATCTCGATCCGGTTCACAGCCTGCAGAGGATTGACAAGCTTGTGTCGAGCTTTACCGGGTTGGGTCAGGTCGTGCGCATTGCTGTCTATCTTTATTCAAACGTGCCTGCAGTATCTTGGTAATGTCAACTCGATTCCACACGACCACGAATAAAAAGATTTGATGTAAATTTTGCAAACAGTAATTGATTTGAATACTTATGCAATAGCATAATAATTAGATTAATTAGTATAAATAGTCTGTCAATTAATTGAACAATTGAATATATTTCCTTGCTGGCATAGTTACCAGCATCCTCGCCAACGAGTCAAGGGACACAACAAGCGGATAATTGGAGTGATTACAAAATTACCATGCCGTGAAAATCAAGTTCGATAAATGAAATTTATAATAAATTATAATTTCACCAATCTTGTGCTTCTCTTTACTATTTATCTAATATATAATCAATTTCTTTTTATGATAAAAGTGATTTCTCATGGATACCTGTAAGTACCTGTTAATCATAGAAATAAACCGGACATCCGTTAAAACGGATCGGATCAACCCATGACCCAGTTATGACGGATCATAGTTAGAGATGCGAACGGCTACAGATATATCCATATCCTATCTGTCACCATATCCATTTTATACAGTTTTTGACATCTGTATCTGTATATGTTTTAAAATTGATACGGATACGGATATCGTTTTACCCTATATAACATAATTCTATACCTTCTTTTATCATATTTGTATACTATTTATGATACAAACACATTTAATAATTTTATATTATGTGTTTTTCATCCAATTCGTATATATTTAAGTCGATTCTATAGAGTATTTCTAGCATTACTCGTATGCGATCAGTATCCGTTTTACGTCTATATCTGTTTTTTAAAGATATCATAAGATAGTTTTAATAACCATCAATATTTATATCTATGTCTATATTCCTATTCAAAAATGAATAAAGATATAATAATAATACATGTATCCGTATCCGTCGCTTTGTATCCCGCTACAAGCAAAATGGGCAAGTTTACTAATCTGAATGTGATGTCCAGATCCAGTCCGAAATTGGATGCAGATGTAAACCTGGTGGGCCAATTTGGGCCCAACGAATATACCAACTTTTAGGATTTTTACAAACGGACCCCTGAAATATTGTCCAACTACACGATAGCTCTTGGACAGGGGCCTGTTTGAATAGAGTAAGATCATCGAGGTTGCCGTGTAATTTACAAGGACTATAGGGATCGTAGTGTAATAAACGCAGGACTTTATTAGGTAGTACTTATATATTTAATAACGGCTTAAGGGTCCATTTGCATCCCTACTTAAGCATTTGGATCAGTACTTAAAACACTTACAAAAAAATCAAATTAAATGGCCTCTTTCTAGCTTTTGAACAAGACAAGATTAAAAAAAGTATCGGTAAATCGATATTGAGACGAGACCGATACAAGTATCGATATGGCGATATTTCATCTTTTTCAGACATTTCCTTCACAAAAGAACGTCGATATGAGCGATATTTCAATGATATATCGTCGAAATATCGTCAAAATATCGAATCGACACGATATCGAAATCAATATGGCCTTCCTTGATTTCGATACAATCTTGTGTATACTTCTTAGTCAGATGAGGTTTAAGATGGATCTATGTTACTTGTAGACAATAACAACATGCCGTTGACCTTAAATAAATTATGATATTTTGCTTAATGCGAAGACATTCTCTTGACCTGTCATTTGCTGCCGTTAACTAAACACCAGGAAAAAAAGGTGGATCCATATTATATACTAGGTAGGACACACCGATAAAATAAATAAAAAATAAATAAAATAAAAATTTGTAAAAAATATGGATAGCAATATTTTGCATATGTCCTTCGATTCGCAATTACATTATTGTTGGATTGTTAAGGGTTGTTGAAAAACCGAACTTCTAATTCTCCTCCAGCTTTAAAAGAAAGACACACAATTGCAAATAATTACATGCACATAGAGCGGACTGTTAACATGCACTAGGGTCTCTTTGGTTGTTGGGTTGGAGTGGGTTGGGATAATCTAATTTGAATAGTAGCTGTTTGGAATGGTTATGAGGGTTGGAGAGGGTTGTAATAAAGAATGTGATGTGATGCCACTATGATTTGTGATGGATTTCCAACCCAAGAAAAGAGAGGAGTAAATCGGGTAACTCGGTTACCAAACGAGCCCTAGAGTTTGTGAGGGGGTTGACGGTGGGGACTGGGGAGCTCGTGCATGAGGGAGATAGGCGGCAAGCCTGCGAGGAAGGCACAGACACGATGGGCCAATGTGGCAATGTCGCTTTGACAAGCAGTGTTGCTAGGTGGGGATCGAGGAGTCGGTGCACGAGGGTGATGAGTTCGCGCCTTGTGGCGGTCAGACCGGGACTAGGTTGGCCAACACCCCTATCATGCATCGAGATTCAGGCATGGCGGGAAGTTGACACCAGAGGGAGATGAGTGAGGGTTCGCGAGGGGAGATAAGTGACGGATCCTCGCGGATGGTGAGGGTGCATGCGAGGGAGGCATCGCGTGTGGAGAGGGAATCAAATCCTCGGCAGAGGTGATGTGATTCTCTCTTTTTTTGCGATTTCTCGTTATAGCAAAGGATCCGCTTCTTGAGGAGAGAAGGTGCATGGTGTGGGAAGAGAGCGGGTGGGAGACATCGAGTGACAAAGGAGAACACATGATCTTTGGAGTGTAGGGGCATGTAGGGCTTAAGATATTTTTTCGATGGGGCACCATCTTAAATCAATTGAAGGGTTTGGATCAAAGTGGGGGCACATGCTCCCCTTTCTTCACGCGTGGGTCCGTTCCTAGTAGGAAAGTTGAAGGAACCCAATGTGCATACCCCTTTTTCCTAGTAGGGAAGTTGCATTAACTCAATATGAATGCTCATCTTATTCGTTAAATTTGAATTTCACTTAATAACTTTAAATTGCTATTTTAGCCATGTATAAATTTGGTATTTTCATTAATACCAAAATTTATCATTTTTCTAGTACGTTGTCAAGGAGATGGATTTAGGAATATGTTTGTAAATAAATAGTATATGTAAAATCTATATTCATCTTAGTAAATTTATACATACCTTTTTTAACATTCTTCAGCAATAATTTTAAGTAAAATATGTATTTTTTATTTGTAAAGTTAATCTCGTTTGTTGTAAAATGAATCAAATGGATCTTCGAGTGGTTGATGGAAACATTAACGACGACGACACCATGATGCATCTACGAGTTCATCGCCACCATGTTGGTCATGGAAGACAATGGCGGGGTCGTCATCCTTGATGTTTATTATCCTTCTAGCTCAAATTTAAATAACTTGTTTATGTGTGGTACATATAACCTACATCATGTCTATTATTTTATCTATTTTTCTAATAATTAAAAATCCTATAAAAACGACATAGATTTGTAGATATTGTACAATATTTATTATTTTCAATATCAAATAATAATAAAGAATTAAAATGAGTAATTTTATACATACAAAATATTCACAAGTATGTATATATATATCTGTGTGTGTACATATAGCATATTTTGATTTAGATTGCATCATTTTGCAGATAATTTAATTCTACATAATTTTAATGAAGGCAACTTTTTATTTTAACATCATGTACTATTCCTTTTTATTTTACTTGTTATATTCATTTTTAAATTTACTGATTGGGCCACATGGCTCAATCTCATTATGCCACCTAATTATTCCCTCTTTAATACTCGGCTTAATTTTGAGTCATCTGATCTTCAGATCAGACGGTTCGTGTTCATTCTAGCACGCCTTGTTCTTAGCCATATGATCAAGTCGATCAGATCTCATCTCATCTGTTCATCCGCATCGCGCTTAAGGCCGTTGGATCATTGTTTAGCCGGTCTCTATGAGGGTTTAAAAATCATCCTCACTGAAAAGCAAAGATAGAGTGTCACGGAGGAGACCTTTCACGTAAATCAATTCAAACAACAAGTACCCACAATATACAATTAATCAAAAAAATGATAAAATGTGAAGTACAATTTATTATACTCTACAAACAAATATATATAGCGTGTAAGCATGTAGAGGTCGAACCACCGAGAGCAAACTAGGTAGCTTAATGATTATTGCTAATCAAGAATGAATTATGTATACAAGTGTCTTTTTTGATGTGGGGTTTTTGTTTTTCTATTTTTATTTTATTTTTATTTTATATATTTTAATTTTTAATGTTTAATTTTCTGATATTAAATTTATTTTTAATTTAAATATTATATAATAATATATATATATATGTATATATGGGTATATAAAAAATACAAGATATGATATAAAATATATCTATACATTATACAATAAAAATAAAAATAAAAAATATTAATAAATAAAACCTATTTTATATTATATATATTGGTTTTAAAAAATCATAAGGTATTTATAATAATTATAATTATAATATAAACTACATATGTGCAATATAGGGTGATGTATTCATAAATATATATAAAAATAATAAAAAAAATTAAAATAAAATGCTTTTGTATTTTTTCATATTTTTCTAATGTTTTTGTGATATCATGGTTAATTTTCCTAATTTTTATTTGTTTTTAAAGTCAAAAATATCCCAAAATAGGAATTAAATAAATATGCCGAATTGTTTTGAGATTTAAAAATAGTAAATAAAGTCATAAATTCTCAAAATTAATTTTCATATGTACTAATATGTAGAAATAAAATTATCAAACAGAAACAAATATTTTTGGAATAGGAATTTATTTATTTTTATAGGATTTTGGAGCTTTTAAAAAAATTTATCATTTTTTTCTATTATTAAGGATTTTTGGTCTCAAACAAGAAAATACTATAATAGACAAAATATATTTTTTTTGGAATTTTTCAAAAAGATTATATATTTTTTAGATATTTTCTAAGTCAAACATAGGCAAAATATGCTCTTTTTTATTTTTTAAAAAATTGGCCAAGTGCATAAAATGCAAAAAAATATGACGTGAAAGAGCATGCATCCATGTACATTGTCCTATTTTTGCATAATTTTCGAAGTACGAATGATATTTATAAAAATCACACAAACATGCACAAAAATAGAATGCTAGCTTGGACCTTTTTGCAAATATAAAAAGTTTACATGCATTCCAGAACCCTAATACAAAATTCAGGAGAAAATATGGAATTTATCCATGAATATTTAAATCAAAAGCACCTAACAAAGGCATAAACACAATATATGAAAAGTTGGAGTCCTCTTTACAACTTTTCCATCAAAATCAACATTGATATACATTTTTTTGGACTAAATACAAATTAAAAAACTCGTGAGTTTATAGTTGCAAAATACCCACCTCACGTGGAGGGGCGCGTGAGGTGGGATGGCACGAACATGGATGTAATTCCACAAAAATGCGAGGGGCTCTATGCAAAACATCCACAATTATTTACGCTTCAAACCAAAATTTAAATACTAAATAAAAATATACAAAAAATGTGTGGGGGCATATCTGATCGCTAGCATACATCTGTGGTGGCACCACGTAGGTGCCACTTAACTGGATCAACGGTTGGGGGCGTGCATCACTTCGTCTGATGTAAACAACCCATATTCGATATGGGCCTCGATGAGGATCCAACGGCTCTGGAGGGATGAGGAAGAACATCTCCCCGACCCTCCTTCGATCGTGCATTTCTCCTCATCCTGACCACATAGGAGCTTGCTGGTGGTCGCCTAAGCTTCTTGGAAGCATCTTGCGTTGAATGGCACCATGAAGAAGGTCTGGGCCTTACTGGGGAGAGGACTGGAGATCAGGGAAGAATGGGGTGCCTGGGAACCTCCTCCTGATGTGGAATCAGACCTACAAGGGCCCCTGGTGCCGCATACCTGCATGGGAAAACTCAGGGACTCGAGGCAAGTTGTCTCGACCCAAAATGAAGCTGATGTGCAAGAGGAACGAGCGAGATGGAGGAACTCCGGTGAGAGGTGATGGAGGAGCTCTGATTCACTGATCCACAAAGGACCAGGTTGGGTCGATGCGGGAAAAAGATGTAGCAGTCGCTGGGGAAAGAAATGAGAATAATACGAGGGTCGGAACTTGGTGGAGTCATGGTGAAACATGGTATGAGCAGTGAGCTCCGGCGATCCAAAATTTTGATTTTGTGCTAAACTGTGGATCTATGTGCAAAATAAATGACATGAGTAAACTAACACCAACTAAATCTATCTAAAAATGAAGAAAATGCATGGTTTGAACTTGGTTTTCACCAAGGAGCGAAGACCTCTTCGGAGCAAAATCTTGGACCGCCTCCTCTCCTCCTAGCTCCACTCTAGCACCAGGAACACAATCACGTCAAGTAAGGGGAATCCAGGATCGAAGAGGGATCAAAATTGAGTTTGGAGGAGGAAGGTATTATTTATAGACAATGGTCCAAGCCGACTTGTGGATCGAATGGAGATCCACTCGAATGAGATTGATGGGATCTAAAGATTCTGCGTGAATCACAGAGATCCCATTTGCAAGTTTTGTTCAAGGATCAAGTCGATTTGATCATTAGATCGCTATGGGAAATAAGGAAAAGTTGAGTGCTCGAGGTTCTGACAGACGTCAGAGGCATCAGAGACCCAGTTGACCTGGGTCAACAAAAGGATGGTTATGGTTGGTCTACGTGGACCAACCAAAAAAAGCAAGGTAAAAATACATTTAAAATAAATAATAATAGTAAATGAATTTATTATTTTCTGTAGTATTTTATTCCTATTTTTATTTATTTTTATCAGACTATTTATTGCAGGTTATTATTTACATGTATAGTTATAGGTATATCTACCTATATATGTGTATTTTTTATTTTGTATTTAGATATTAATATTTTACATACATAATTTATATATTTATAACTTATTTAGATACACTTAAATATATTTGTGATGTATTTTTTTGACTTCATTTGTATACTTAAATAAAAAAGGTATTTAGTATATAGGTATAAGTATAGGTAATTCATCTATATGCTATATACACTTATTAGTTTATTTTTAATAGTTTTATTTTATTCTAATTAGGTATATATAATTTAAATAATATTTATAAAATTACAAAAATATAAAATAATTTAAAAATATAAAGAATAAATAAAATGAATATTTTATTTAGGTATATAGTACAATAGGAATCCAAAACCTAACTTTTGCATCTTCACTCTAAATTAAATGAAACTACCTTCATTAAATAGGTAATAAAAAGTTATGTAAAATTAAGGATTATTTTGATACATTTTGAGTTTTTTTGGAGAAGATATGTGTTAGGGAAGTTAGGATTTTGACTTTTTATTCAGAATGTAGAATAAACACCGTATATTATGTGATATAAATTTTGTATTTTTCTTTGTATTTTTATCAACTTTCATGTACAAATCTTATTGATTTGAGGTAAAAGTAATAAAGAATAAAATAGGTCCTAAAAATACATTATTGAAGAATAAATAATTAGGGTTTTTATTGTGCTTTTGACCCTTATCTCCTCCTACGTTATTCCTTGTCGATCAAAATAATTCTTGACTTGGTCTCGGGGTTCAGGGTCATAAAACACCTTTGGTATTTTATTTCTTTTTATTTTGTTTCTTTTATTCTCTAATTTTAGCTTTAAACAATGTCATTTATATAATATTTATACAATAAATAATCAATGTTAATTTAGAAAAATAATGATATTTACATGCATTTGAGTAAGATTAAAGGACAAAATGAAAGAATAAAGATGTTGAAATAGAGATTCATCACCTCTCGATACTTGCCTTTGGTAGTCCCTAGCAAACACTTATGCCCATAAGTGTAGAAAAGAAAGAAAAGAAAAGAAAAAGAAAGAACTTGGATCGATTAACTTTTATACTTGTCCTTATGAAATCAAAGTTTGGAGCTCAATCGGACCTTTGGAATTTAAGTTTGGTGGGAACCTTGTGTGGAAACCCGATTAAAACACAACAGCTTTTGAGATCCATGAAACTCTGTTCAACTCATACTTAAACCCTTATGACTATAAAGCTATCTCATAAAATGTGAGTGATATATAACTCTCCTCGATTGAAAGGGTAAAAGTCAGTCCTCTCCAACATGGTGACCCTAATTGCCCAATCCAACAACTCTTTCTTCGAGAAGCAAAGTATTCTCTTCTAAGTTCAAGTACAACCAGCTCAAGAAGAGGAGGTGGAGAGAAGAATAGATGGTAGCCATTGTAGCCACCTATCCTAGGATGCTTGACCAGTGTAGCCAAGTCATCCGGCTGCAGACTCACAAATATTTGACTTCGAAGCTCAAGCTTGCTTATAGGCTATATAAATATGTACATAATCCAACAAGCATTTTATTTTCATTCAGGCTTGTCCACTTTTTTGGAGTCTTTATTGCATTTTTTAATACTATATACAACAATATTTATATATGAACTTTTCCTCTTAAGCCATTAGATTATCCCTCTTTGAAGTATTATTTCAACCCACAACTTCTATCATAAGACCTCATAACTACTGGATCGGGTTGAAGTACAATGGACACAGACATGTGACTTCCGATGTTTCCATTAGCTTGTGTCTCGTGACACCAAATATAGCTCTCTACTACTTCAATTGAGGTGAGCAAAATGTAAAGTGCATGTGTGCAAGCTATGCCATTATCAACAAGAGTTGTGCGTGTGCTCTTAAATATTCCACTTAGGCAGTAAAGATGACACAGAATCGAGTCTCGTGTTCTCAAAGAATTAAGTCTAGTAAACTTGAAGTGTCTCAATTAAAAATCCTATAAGGTTCCTGTGATTAAGTAGATTTAAGATCTAACCAAGCTCCAATCTTCGGATTTTACTTAGACTAGTTCAATTATCAACATTAAACTGAAAAATGCAAATGTTATATACAATGCAAGAAAATAATTTGTGATACAATTTCTGGTTTTGAATTATAGATTTTTGAAAAAGTTTTACAATTTTTTATGCAATTTTTGAAAAGATTCATAAATGTTTATGAGATTTTTCATTTTGCAAAGATTTACGAATTTTCAAAAATAGAAAAGATTTTAGGAAAATAAATATGTGCAGTTATTTACACAGGAGTGCTTCTTTGATATTTACAAGAGTTGGGATTTAAGAATTTGCAGTTTTCTTATTCGTAAGTTTATTTATAAATTTAAAGACTTTTACTTACTTGGATTGTGTATATAGTTCTCAAAATAATTTGAAAATATTTTACAAACATTTTGAAAACTTTATATTACAAACTAATTTGACGCCTAATTTTTTTACAAATGTTTCACAAAATTTGAAATTCAT
The DNA here is from genome assembly GCA_037367405.1 of Ottelia alismoides. Taxonomy (NCBI): domain Eukaryota; kingdom Viridiplantae; phylum Streptophyta; class Magnoliopsida; order Alismatales; family Hydrocharitaceae; genus Ottelia; species Ottelia alismoides. Next base: position 90,256 of record JAZKJV010003688.1, on the reverse strand, counting down.
TTTGTAAAGTTTTTCAAACAGTATACATAGTTTTTTCAAAATATTTTTGCAACCATTTTTCCAAACCATTTGCAAAAAGATTATCAAAATATTTATTTCAGATAGAGAAAAGGATTTTTTACAAATAAAGTATTTTTCCAAAGGTTGAAATTATTTTACAAAATATTTTTCAAACAATTTTCAAAAGTTTTTTCAAAGAAAAATTTCCAACCATTTTTCAATCATTTTGCAAAACATTTTTACCTTATTTATTAGTTAGTATATACAATGAATTTTTAATGAATTTTATACAAGTGTGTCCTTTTGATTGTATTTTAGCCATACTTATTGAAAATACGAAAGTACGAGTTACGACTAAAGTATATACAATATATAACCCCCTATACTTTGTTTGAGTTATGTCCTCATAGATCGAAGAGAGAAGAAAAGACATAACTCGTACTAAATATAAATTAGCCTATACTACAATGACTAAAGAGTAGAGAATAAAAAAATGATAAGTCAACCGTCCCCTTTATACTTAAGTACATACATGGAGGATTGTGGGTGGGAATGAACAGATCAATGACTCATCCTGTTTCACCCTATACTTAGAGTGAAATATTCCCAAGTATAGACATGAATGTTAACTTGAGAGAAGACATATAAGGGATCAAAGAATTAACAACATGACCCACTCATCTCACTTATACTTAGGATGAAGTATATCCTTGATGAATCTCGTATTCATCATGTTAAAATTGGTCATTTAGGCTATGTTCCCCATCATTCACCTGTAATTAATCATTAATAGAGCATTATTAGCCATCATGCATGTGTGAATAATATCTGCATTTCATCATGCATAATTGCATTTAAAATCCCCAGTGTAAATTAGCCCAAAAAAAGCCGCTAACTTCTCACATTTTTAATAAATTCATCTTAACTCCGATTCACCCCAAACCACCTCCATTGTGTAGATATTACTAACTTTATTAGATAAAAAATACAAAAAAATTACTAACCCCAATAAGTGTCAAATAACCCCAAAGTCAAATTTCACATCTAACAGACTAAAATGAGCATATCTCCCACATACAGTGTCCAATTTTGGTCTACTCACTTTTAAAGTACTCCATTTTCAAATCCCTTCAAAATGAGACCAATTTCGTAAAATTCGGAGCTCATATGTGAAAGTTGGATTTTGGGCCTCTTTTGCGCATTTTGACTTTTTGCTATTTTTGACCTGAGTTTTTATGTTCTTAATTAACCCTTTTAATTTTATTTCTTTTTCATTTGTATCCTTTGATGAAAGTTTTAATAAGAAATGTAAAAATCCAAATCCAGATCGAAACTGAAATCAAAGAAACTGACCAAGTTCAAGTGTCTGTTGTCGGTCTGTACAAAAGTCGTGTGCTTCTTACTTTTATTTTATTTTCCTAATTTCTTATCCATTAAAAATCCAAAAAAATTAGATTAATGTGTAATGAATTTTTTTGTATTTGTCGTATTTTTTCTCTAATTTTTATCCCCTTTAAAACCACCAAAAAAAATACAAAACACCAAAAACCCGGTTTTCTTTACACATGGAGAATCATCAAAAATACCACTTCTCACAGATGACCTCTTTTGCTCATGGTCCTTCATGAAAGTTGTAGATCTCGTCGAGACGAACAGCTTTCGTGAAGAAAATTTTTCGATCCGAGGTCATCTTCTATCTCTTTTTCCCCTCCAAAAATCTAAAAAATTTTTGGTGCCACGTGGCAGCTCCAGGGCGTGCCACGTGGCACCCCACCTGCTGCGTCTCTCTCCAGGCGCACGTGCCGCCTTCTCCTCCCGCGCGCACGTGCGCGACACGTGCTGACCCTCCTCCTTCCTTGCGCCAACGCCCCTCCCTCCTCGTAACGGCCGCCGCCACCACCCATCTCCGGCCGTTACGACAGCAGCCTCTCCCTCGCGCGTAACGCTTCCCTTCCTCCTCCAATAAAGTTGTAGCACCTTCAGCTCCTTCAACCCATCCGCCTTTCTCCCTCAAGCACCGGTGACAGTGGTGGCTTTGGCCCCGGCGCGATCCAGAGGACCTTGCACCTCTGTGCTGTTGAAGCGCAGCCTCGTGCTCCCGCCAAGCACGGAGGCGAAGACCGGAGTTGAGCTTCTGCTCCTCCAAAAACAGGCGAACCTCCACCTTTTCCGATCACCTCCACTCCACAGCTCCGCCGCCCTCGCCATCGTCTTCGGCCATAACTTCACCACACCTCCGCCGTGCAACATCGCCACCTCCGCTATCGACCACGCACGGCTCCGCCTCTCCAACACATCGCGCCTCACCAGCATCGAGCCCACCGTCCTCGCGCCACCTCCCAGTCGCGCCCACTCGGCCGAGCTTCGTCCACCTCGCACCCCGAGCTCCTCCGAGCCCAGCGAACGCCGCCGTCGCGTCGTGTGTCGGCCGAGGGGCGGCGTCACCACCTCGCACCGCCTCCCGGTCGCGCCCACGCGCTCGGCCGACCGCGCCCCTTCGCCGACCGCCAGCGCCTCCGCCTCGCGCGGAGGTCTCGTCGTTCGCCTCCGCCCACCACGACGCACAGGCGCCGTTGGATCGGGCACTCCTGCCCTTGATCCAACGGTCATGCTTCCGACACGTGGCCCCACCGAGCTTCGCTCCCGAGTCATTGCCTCGGGATCTCCGAGCCCCGCCCGAGCCTTCGCCTCCTCCGAGCCTGAGCCAAGTACGCCGAAGCTAAGGTCCGCCACCCGAACCTTAGGCTCGGGCTCTCGAGCCTCTGCCTCCGCATCCAAGACTCATAGAGCACGTGCAACGCACGTGCTTCTGGGAAAATTGCACGGAAGCCCCTGGCCTTTTCAGAAATTGCAAGAAGGCCCCCGCCAAGGGTAAATTACGCAAGGACCCCTCCGACTTTTCAAAATTACAGATAAGTCCTTCCATGGACTGTTTTGAAGGAAAAACTTTATTTTATTTACAGTTTAGTCCCTGAAATTTCATATTAGCATAACTTTTTCATACGAACTCCGTTTTGAGCATATAATATGTCGTTTTAAAGCTATTTTCATGCTCTATAATTTAGCATTGTTTGTGAACAGATCTGAGGTGGTTACTTGATAATTATTATTTGAGGATCTCAATTGACTCTTGCAGGCTAAAATTTGACATATTTGTACTGCATTTTCGTGGATAAATTGATGAATCAATTTACACAGGGGTGCTCTTTTTAAGGATAGACATTGATCTCTCATTCTTTTACAGGATAATTTTATGGAGGCTTCGATCAGAAAATAAAGATTTATCAATAGAATCATTTTTCTTATCCAAGTAAATTGCAGGATTGTCTCTCAGAATTATTCTCCTTCTGCCTGCTGCTGAATTTATTTTGATAAATACTTCCGAACAAAATTTCTTTCGATCTGCGATAAATTTCGAGGATATTGATTAACATATTTTGGAGAAGAAATCTAAATCCCAGATCCTGTACTGAATTGTTACCTCTGTTTATTTGCATCTAATTGCATATCATTGTTTTGCATTGTATATTTTCTCAACTCAGAAATTAATCGAGCATTAATTAATTATTTAATTTGATTTAAAAATCACGTAACTAAAAATCACTGTTCCCTGTGTTCGACCTTGATAAACTTGCCAAGTAAAATATTCCACAACATTCAAAGCTTGTGCTATTTTGACGACCGAAATCCGCCTCCTATACTACAATTATCAACTATTAAAGAGGTGGATTTCACGTTCATCAAATGGCGCCGTTGCCGGGGAACGACGAATTTTTAGGGTTTTGAATCATTTTTTGTAATTAATTTTTGTAAAATTAATTTTTTGTGTCATTTTTTTCTCTTTCTGCATTTTATTCTGCATTTCTCTCTTACTTCATACACTAACCGCAATTTCTCTCTTTGCAGACTTCTAGGAGCGGAATTTTGGATATTCAGCAAGGATCTGCAAGGAAGATTGAATTTTGATTTTTGTGAGAGAGATCTTAGTATAGGTTTAAATTTCTGCATTATTCACGGGGTCCCTCTCTCCTTGTACCCTGTTAATTTGTAATATTCAGGACTGGACTCTCTGTGGCTTGACGTAGAATTTAGGAGCACATACGCTAGATTAGAATTATTTGATTGTGCTCGTAATTTTTAGGCCACACTCTCACTAATTAAACGCACTGTAGATCGTTCAACATTAGCCAAAAATTTCAATCAATTCTTCCCGCTAATAGAACTATCTGTTTAGGGCGTTTTCCAACTGTGCATATCATTTAGTGTAAATTTAAATTCCTTGTCTTGCATCCCACATGAAGAGCGCGAGGATTCACTGTAAGTCCTTCTCTTAAGCATGCATCATTGATTTACGCTTGCATTAGCTTTTTCGATTCTCCCTCCTCGAGTTTTACAACTTAGGAATTAACGGAATTGGGACTGCTCGTTAGGCGTGAATTTCTGTGCTCACATAAACTACAGTGATAACCTTAACTTAAAACTGGGACTGCTAATCAAGGTGACTGTAAATAAACTGACCTAAAATTAACTTTTGTTTGGTGGAGAGAAACCCACTCATTGTTTGTGTAAGGACAAGATCACACACCTTAGGGTAGAGCCAAAAACCGAAATACTTCATTCAGACTACTGATTTTAAAAACAATTAGCTACTTTTCAGTGAGGGTCTCGGGTAGCCGTTTACGATCTGACTTCCCTTAGCAGAGTAGGTGGTTTAGAGGACACCGCGGAAGGCACCATCCTCAAGTAACACGGGTAGCCGTTTAAACGGTCCGTACTTACACCTATACTGGCTGAAAGTGGGTGCAACTAGTTGTATGAACTCGGGATAGTCTTTATGAAATATTTCGGCACCTAACAGCTCCGCTTAATTTTTAAGACTGTTCTGTCATTAAATTAAAATTGAAAAGATAAGCGGCCGAACCCTAACGTGCCTTCACCAGTGTTGAGTGGGTGAATCAACGTGTTTGTTTTGTGTTTGATTTGTGTGCGTCAAAGGTCTTGCAATTGCAAGCAGATCGTGGTTCGCTAATCATTCCATCCATCTTGAGAAGATGTCGGCACAGTGGTCTTCTTTCCCGATCTCCTCGACCATGTCCCGATATTCTTCTTCCCCTCAGCCATCATTCTCTTCCCACCCATACATCCCACCCTTTGACCACACTTCTTCTTGGAATAGTCCTCTCTCCCATTCTGACAATTTTATGGACACGAGAGAGAGATCGGAATTGAGGATAAACAATAGAGTGACCGATATTGATAATAGAACACGATTTCCGGTCACTAGAATCTCACAGCCTCTTGAATTATCCCCTACTCAACATAAGTATCAATTTTCCTTTGACAACCCACGAGAAAACCAAACTCAAGGAAATTCAACTCATGACCAGCCCATAATGTTTATGAACAATCAACAGTCTACTCAAGATTACATTCTAGAATCACGACACATGGAGACTGATTATTCAATCACTGGTCATGAGATGTTTGAGGATGAGATTGCTCGGATTAATCATCGAGCAGACGCTTTAACTGAGAGAATATATGATCTCATCCAATCCATGTAAAATTCAGAAGAAGTGAGGCCACCACCATGCGAACCACTGGATCATCACAATCAGACACGACCACTGACCTCTGACCCCCCACTAACCTTATTATCGAAAATACCGAAAAACTTAAAAAATTCGAAAATTCAAAAAAATTGGACAATTCTGAAATGGAAGCATTTTGCAAGAGTCTGATCTTAGAGCTTCCATTGATCAAAGCCATAGAATATGTGCCCGGTCTTAAGAGATTTGTGAAGAGTCGACTGAACCTCAAAAAGATGGGCAAGAAGCGATCAAGGACTGAATATCATGTCATATCTATGGCTAGTTCTTTGGTGATGAATCATAAACTCAAAAGCCGCAAAGTCAAGCGATTGACTCGGGTCACATGTGAAATTGAGGATTCTATATTCACTCATGTTCGGTTGGACGACGACTCCACATTAAACATCCTCCCGAAGTCCGTCTTTAATCAACTTAAATTCGGACAACTCAAAAAGACCAGGGTGATCGTTCAATTACCTGATCGATCTATCAAAAGACCGCGGGGGATCGTTTCTTTCGTCGTAAATTTCCGAAGTAAAGAACATAAGGTGGACTTTATTGTCCTTGACATTAAGCACCCCGGAAGGATGTCTGAGTCTCCTATTATTTTAGGAAAGCCGTTCTTAGCCTCCGCTAAAGCGATCGTCGATTGCGAGACTCAGGAAATCAAGTTCCCGAACTCGGACCACGATGAACAAACCCCCAACGACACAACATGCTCTGAGGAAAATCAACTTGAAACCGACAGTTATATTTCACATTATCAGACATCTCCGCATGATACACTGAGACAAACCATAGGAGAATTACCTAAGGGACTGACTGTTGGATAAACTTCGGATTCTCACCACCCTATCACTGCTCCTAGGAAAAATCGTGATTTTGGAGCTTATGAGGAATTGGACCATATTATTGAAGATCAACATGATTATTTGAGTGGTCCAATCTTCGAGTCGGCAGTAATTCATGAGATACTTGAACCTTATAAGGAACCGACTCCAGAAACATCTGATGTCACCAAAATTCATGATCACTCAGAAGTGACATCAACACCCCCAGCCATAAACCACAAGATCCGCAGGAACACTCTCCCTCGACCGAAGCAGTGCATGACCCTTCAAGAATTGGTCGACTTTTATGGAGATTCATCTGATGAGGAACTCACAAATGCCACACCGGTTACTCAAGACAGGGAGATGAAGACTGTCCAACTTCCTCCCAATACTTTCCAAGGAAACAAACCGGCCAAGAAAGTCACCTTTGACCTTAGACATCAGGTGATTTCTGACGAGTCCTCGTCCGGTCCTGATGAGGTTCATCAGATAAGTGCAATAGGTACAGCTCTGATCCATGGGCACTTACCTCTGATCGACAAAAGTTGGAGATCCTCCGCAGACGACTACTATTCTCCTGAGGACGACTCTGACGATGGCTGGTCTTCTTCATCGGCCCCATCTTCATCACACTCCACATCTCCATACTATCTCCCTCCACACTCCCGCAAGAAGGTCCGTCGCAAACCTCCTTGATCTTGTACATCCGCAATTCTACCCAATTCCCCATCTGTATTTATCCGATTATACTTAGGATGACCTGAGCCTAAGTATAGGGGGACCGCTACCATTGTTTATACTTCACTTCTCTTATTTTGTTTTTAATACTTTTGTATTTAGTACGAGCTATGTCAACATTTCACTTTGTGCCATGGGGACATAGCACATGATAAGTATAGGGGGGTGTATTTGTATATATTTTATCTACTTTATCCATAGCCCGTACTTTAATCGATTTTATCTAACATCGGGGATGGGTACAAGTAGTGTGTATAATAGCTATTTTTCAAAAAAAACAAAAAAAAACAAAACAAAAAAACACAAAAAAAACTTTTGCATTAAAAAAATCATCACTCATGGTCTTGCATTTCATTAAGCATTTCATGCTTTCCTTGGTCGATATATTCCTGACACATTCACTATCACTCAAGGCTTGAGGATTTTTGAGGACACTTGATTTCTGAAATCTTGAGATTCTGAGTTAGCCTGCCTCAGTCATTAGGATTTTTAGAACTTAATAATCCACACTTCCCTAGTTTGAAAGATTTGAGCGCTATATTGCACTCTTCATCTCTAACATTCAAAAAGAATATGATCAACACAATCACTTTCACAACTGCATGATTGATGAGATGAGTTGAGATATCACTTGAGGAACTAGGACTAGAGATTTGAGTTTAGACCCGATCTGATGATATTCGAGGATGGGATAAAGTTAATGAAGGCTTTAGAAAACCTGAGTGTCAGCAAAACACTAGCCAGTATGTGAACAAGATTCATATGCTATCTTTTTGATATTGACCTAAGTGCCAGGGTGTGATGAAACTTAAGAAAAATTGTTGATCATTGTGCGCCAACTTTTGGTAAAAGCAGTGGAGCTAGCCAACAAAAGAAAAGAAGAAATGTCAAAGAAAAGCTCTATCATCCAAGTCAAATTCCAAATGAGCTTCCACCAATGGCGAGCGCTCCCAAACATTTTCAAAGTGTCCACTTGGACCAAGCGCTAATTAGGACCAAGGAGTCGGGCTGACACCATAAAAGGGATCTGCATCGTAAGCGATACAAGTCTGGGTGTCGAAGGTATCTTAGATACTCAAAAGAGACACACCCCAGTGTACTCCCAGAAAAACGAGTGCAGACGACTCCAAATTCTCTTGACGGACACATTGATCAACAAAATAAAATACACGTGTGTTGAGTAATAAGGCACTCGAGAGGCACCTTGTTCCAATGTGAGGGAGAGAAAATTAGACACAATCCTATGCCCTCCATCATCTGGCCGTCCATCTACACTTTCAAGTCTGACAAACTAATGAGACGGTTGACTTAAGCAAGAATAGACTTATTCTCTAGTGTTGAGGATTAGGTCTAGAGGAGGATCTTTGGGACTGGAACTTTGAGTGATGCCCCTACTCGACTCTCATGAAATGCAGTACACTTAAATCATATCCTTATATTATATGTACAAACAGAGAGTCTGAAAATTAGAGATGGATTCCTTTTGATTAAAGCTTGGGTGAGCTCAGAACTTTAGGATCACTCAAATTAAGGGTCTTCTCTGAATTAAGCCTTGAAAATTCACATACACAGTCAGGGATGTAATCAACTAAGTCATTCATTCATGCTCGGGGACGAGCATGGTCTAAGTATAGGGGTATGATGAATCTCGTATTCATCATGCAAAAATTGGTCATTTAGGCTCTGTTCCCCATCATTCACCTGTAATTAATCATTAATAGAGCATTATTATCCATCATGCATGTGTGAATAATATCTGCATTTCATCAGCATAATTGCATTTAAAATCCCCAGTGTAAATTAGCCCAAAAAAGCCGCTAACTTCTCATATTTTTAATTAATTCATCCTAACTCCGATTCACCCCAAACCACCTCCATTGTGTAGATATTACTAACTTTATTAGATAAAAAATACAAAAAAATTACTAACCTCAATAAGTGTCAAATAACCCCAAAGTCAAATTTCACATCTGACAGACTAAAATGAGCATATCTCCCACATACGGTGTCCGATTTTGGTCTACTCACTTTTAAAGTACTCCATTTTCAAATCCCTTCAAAACAAGACCAATTTCATAAAATTCGGAGCTCATATGTGAAAGTTAGATTTTGGGCCTCTTTTGCGCATTTTGACTTTTTGCTATTTTTGACCGGAGTTTTTATGTGCTTAATTAACCCTTTTAATTTTATTTCTTTTCATTTGTGTCCTTTGATGAAAGTTTTAATAAGAAATGTAAAAATCCAAATCCAGATCGAAACTGAAATCAAAGAAACTGACCAAGTTCAAGTGCCTGTTGTCGGTCTGTACAAAAGTCGTGTGCTTCTTACTTTTATTTTATTTTCCTAATTTCTTATCCATTAAAAATCCAAAAAAATAGATTAATGTGTAATTAATTTTCTTGTATTTTATCTTATTTTTTCTCTAATTTTTATACCCTTTAAAACTACCAAAAAAAATACAAAACACCAAAAACCCGGTTTTCTATACACATGGAGAACCGCCAAAAATACCACTTCTCACAGATGACCTCTTTTGCTCATGAGTCCTTCATGAAAGTTGTAGATCTCGTTGAGACAAACAACTTTCGTGAAGAAAATTTTTCGATCTGAGGTCATCTTCTATCTCTTTTCCCTCTCCAAAAATCTGAAATTTTTTTGGTGCCACGTGGCAGCTCCAGGGCGTACCACGTGGCACCCCACCTGTTGCGTCTCTCTCCAGGCGCACGTGCCGCCTTCTCCTCCCACGCGCACGTGCGCGACACGTACTGACCCTCCTCCTTCCTTGCTCCAACGCCCCTCCCTCCTCGTAACGGCCGCCGCCACCACCCATCTCCGGCCGTTAGTACAACAGCCTCTCCCTCGCGCGTAACGCTTCCCTTCCTCCTCCTATAAAGTTGTAGCACCTTCAGCTCCTTCAACCCATCCGCCTTTCTCCCTCAAGCACCGGTGACAGCGGTGGCTTTGGCCCCGGCGCGATCCAGAGGACCTTGCACCTCTGTGCTGTTGAAGCACAGCCTCGTGCTCCCGCCAAGCACGGAGGCGAAGACCAGAGTTGAGCTTCTGCTCCTCCAAAAACAGGCGAACCTCCACCTTTTCCGATCACCTCCACTCGACAGCTCCGCCGCCCTCGCCATCGTCTTCGGCCATAACTTCACCACACCTTCGCCATGCAACGTCGCCACCTCCGCTATCGACCACGCACGGCTCCACCTCTCCAACACCTCGCGCCTCTCCAGCATCGAGCCCACCGTCCTCGCGCCACCTCCCAGTCGCGCCCACTCGGCCGAGCTCCGTCCACATCGCACCCCGAGCTCCTCCGAGCCCCAGCAGCGAACGCCGCCCTCGCGCCGTGTGTCGACGAGGGGCGGCGTCGCCACCTCGCACCGCCTCCCGGTCGCGCCCACGCGCTCGGCCGACCGCGCCCCTTCGTCGACCGCCAGCGCCTCCGCCTCGCGCGGAGGTCTCGCCGTTCGCCTCCGCCCACCAAGACGCACAGGCGCCGTTGGATCGGGCACTCCTGCCCTTGATCCAACGGCCGTGCTTCCGACACATGGCCCCACCGAGCCTCGCTCCCGAGCCATTGCCTCGGGATCTCCGAGCCTTCGCCTCCTCCGAGCCTGAGCCAAGTACGCCGAAGCTAAGGTCCGCCACCCGAACCTTAGGCTCGGGCTCCCGAGCCTCTGCCTCCGCATCCGAGCCTCATAGAGCACGTGCAACGCACGTGCTTCTGGGAAAATTGCACGGAAGCCCCTGGCCTTTTCAGAAATTGCAAGAAGGCCCCTGCCATGGGTAAATTACGCAAGGACCCCTCCGACTTTTCAAAATTATAGATAAGTCCTTCCAAGGACTGTTTTGAAGGAAAAACTTTATTTTATTTACAGTTTAGTCCCTGAAATTTCATATTAGCATAACTTTTTCATTCAAACTCCGTTTTGAGCATATAATATGTCATTTTAAAGCTATTTTCATGCTCTACAATTTAGCATTGTTTGTGAACAGACCTGAGGTGGTTAGTTGATAATTATTATTTGAGGATCTCAGTTGACTCTTGCAGGCTAAAATTTGGCATATTTGTACTGCATTTTCGTGGATAAATTGATGAATCAATTTACACAGGGGTGCTCTTTTTAAGGATAGACATTGATCTCTCATTCTTTTACAGGATAATTTTATGGAGTCTTCGATCAGAAAATAAAGATTTATCAATAGAATCATTTGTCTTATCCAAGTAAATTGCAGGATTGTCTCTCAGAATTATTCTCCTTCTGCCTGCTGCTGACTTTATTTTGATAAATACTTCCGGACAAAATTTCTTTCGATCTGCAATAAATTTCGAGGATATTGATTAACATATTTTGGAGAAGAAATCTAAATACCAGATCCTGTACTGAATTGTTACCTCTGTTTATTTGCATCTAATTGCATATCATTATTTTGCATTGTATATTTTCTCAACTCAGAAATTAATCGAGCATTAGTTAATTATTTAATTTGATTTAAAAACCATGCAACTAAAAATCATCGTTCCCTGTGTTCGACCTTGGTAAACTTGCCTAGTAAAATATTCCACAACATTCAAAGCTTGTGGTATTTTGACGACAGAAATCCGCCTCCTATACTACAATTATCAACTATTAAAGAGGTGGATTTCGCGTTCATCAATCCTAAGTATAGCTGTGATGATTGAGAGGAACGAAAGGAATAATGAGAAGAAAGAAAATAAACAGAAGAAAATAACAAAAGAAAATATGAAAAGAAGGAAACTAAAGAAAGAGTTTTATAGGAGCATTATCTGAATCTTTTGATGCTGCTGGAGTCATGGGTGGTGCATTATAGAAATAATGAGAAGAAAGAAAAAAACATAAGAAAAGAAGAAAACTAAAGAAAGAGTTTTATAGAAGCATTATCTGAATCTTTTGATGTTGTCGGAGTCGTGGGTGATGCATCACTGGAGATCACTTGTACTGAGTTGACAACGGCTAGGAATGTGTCATGCTCAAGGTACGACTTTAGTAACTGACCATTGACGACGAACGGTTGTACATCAAATGACAACTTTGATATTAAAATGGTTTCGTTGTCATGCACTTCTTTCACTCTGATTGGCTATGTCCATTTACTCTTCAATTTGCTCGGGAATATATTTAACTTTGCGTCAAATAACCATACTTTCTCTCCAGTCTCGAAGGTCTTTCGTGTGATGTGCCAGTTGTGCCAACGTTTAACATTCTTCTTGTACATCAAGTTGTTATTAAATGCATGGTCTCGAAATTCCAGGAGTCTCTTCAGATCCACTTTTGTTGTCCACCTTTATGTGAGTCTAAGTTGCAACAGTTCAATGTCCATAATGATTTATGAATTAATTCAACGGGCATATGGTATGGTTTTCATATACAAGACGATAGGGCAACATGTCAAGGGAGACTTGTAGGCGGTATGGCCTCACAAACTTCTACAAGATTGTCTTGATTTATCTATTTGATAGCTATGCCATGCCATTGGTCTGTGGATGATAAGTAGAAGCAACTCGGTGCTCGATGTCGCACTCCTTCGGTAATTTTTGACCTCTTTATTTATGAAGTAGTTTCCCCTGTCTGATATCAGAATCTTTGGTATATCAAACCGTGAAATAATATTCTCTCTTAGAAACTCGACAAATTGTACATCTATCAACGACTCAAGCGAGAATAGCTTCAATCCAACGACTCGCATAATCATGACAAGAAGGATGTATTCAAATACGTGATTGTTGGGAATGGGTCCCATGAGATCAATGCCCTAAGCATCGAATACATATGAAATATGAATGAATTTTTAAGGGCATTGAGTCTCTAGCGGTGAGGGCTCCTCCCTTTTTCTGACAATCAATGCAGCCTTTGACATATGCTGCTGCATCCTTGGATAGTGTAGGATATCAGAGGCCACACTACAATACTTTCGTTGTTGTTCTATCTCCTGAGTGGTGTCCACCAGATTCAAGTAAGTGACAATGCTCGAGGACACTATGATGCTCCTCTTGAGGGATGCAATGATGTCAAATAAAATATGCTCCTTCTCTGAATAAGAACGGGTCTTCCCATTGGTAGAAATGGATTGTGGACAAGAAATTGTCCTTCTTGATCTTCATCCATTCTTGTGAGACTACACCAAAAATGAGGTAGTTCACAATATCGACATACCAAGGGAGAGAATCCTCGACGAGAATCGACTCGTGAGGGAAGGTGTATGTGATGGGTGCATTTCTCAATGGAGGTTCTTGATGCTCATTTCTAGAGAGGCACGTTGATTTCCAAGTCGAACTTCTGTAGAGAAGGATCCATCTGATCAATATAGGCTTTGCATCCTTCTTCTGTTGTAGGTACGGATAACATAGTGGTTAGTATAGATAGTGACTCTAGATTCAAGAAGATAGGATCTAAACTTCTCGAGGGTGAAAACCACGACCAACAACTCTTTCTCTGTAACAATGTAGTTTCTCTGTGCTTTATCTAATGTCTTGTTGGCGTAGTGAATAGCATAGGGCACTTTGTCTTTCATTCGTCCTAACACAACCCAACTGCACAATCTGAAGCATCCGTCATGATCTTAATTATGCTACCATTGTTAGATGGTGTTTTAGCCAATAGGCCTTATGTATCGTTTATAGAATTTGAGCGTTTATAAAATCGAGCACTTGATGCAGAATTCGTCATCCTTTGTAAAGTTTTGAATAGTTATTTGTAAAATGATGTGATTATTAGCAATATATTGATTGTTTTTTTTATTTTCTGCCAACATGATGTTTTTATAGTATAGTGCGTAAGTTTAGAGGGTGTAAAATTCTCATTTCCTTTGTAAAGGTAACATGACTTTCTGCAAAATAAAAAGGCGATTGTAATATATCAATTATCTTTTCTAAAATAAATGAAATTTAATAAATCGGTAAAAAGTACGTTAGATGCATATTCAATACTGTAAAATACATTGTTAACTATGTGAAAGAATATCATTTTCTTTCTCAAGATGGAGGAGAGAGAGCGTTTCCACGAAGTGATGGACGCGATGTCGAGGATGGCTATGGAAACATCATGCTCCATAGCTGACATGGTAGCGATGGACCTGGAAATCCATCATCAATATCGTCGCCATATCATCTCGATCACCTACACCAGCACCACAACCACTTTGTATAGAGCATCGCAATCATTTTCCCCATCTACAATACCTTCTATCGCAAAGCGATAGCCAACATCGCCAGCGCCCCCTCCTCCTGCAACATGTATTTTAGATAATATTTTATTTATTTACAAACTTGCATTTATTTTTACAAGTTATAAATTTATTGATAGATTACAAGTTAAAAGTTAATATTGTAACATCCCGGGCGGTCCCCCGTCCGTTATTGAGGAAAGCTAGTCCTGACAAGTTGTTCGGTACTGACCCAATTGGACCCGTTGACAACCACCCAAAATGTTTAAGCCCAAGTTGTCAAGTAATAATCCCCACTACATATAAACCACACACACTTCGTGAGTTTTAGGTATGGCACTATGTTTGGAGTTGGAGTGTTACAAATCTAATGTCTAAAAAAGAGCACAGATTTTACATAAGCTATTGGAGTTCGCATAGGACATTGCTGAAAAGTGTTTGGTTGAAAAAAGAAAAGATAAATGATATATTCTTAATCTACTTGTTATCTTATAAAGAACCCGACGAAATTTACAAAGATATGACAAACGTCACATAAGACCACTAACATTTACAGACATGAAAATTTATCATATGATGCAATTCATTTTACAATGAACCAGTTAAATTTTAAACAAATAAAAATACCTGTTTTACTTAAAATTATTGGTTGAGACGTTAAAAATGTAGCAACAAAATAGGATTTTACATATACTTATTAGACTTTACAAACATACGAAATAGGGTGACAAAACAACCCTTTGGATAATTCGATTGCAGTGGATCTGACTCAAGTATAAATGTAACAGAATGGGTCGTGACGACCGGCGGAAGCATGCAATTATAGATCGCACGACGGAACCATTACCGAACACTTGCATGGTATTCAATGAGCAGATAAATTAATCATTCTAAAAAAATCCATTACTCTATAGAGTTCCACTATTACATTCCAACAAGGAAAATGCAAAATGAACTACGAAATAAAATAACATAACAATGTTCCAGTGGGCATAAAGACATCCTTCTGTAAATAATCCATCAATGGTCCGTACCGGATCAACTTCACAAAGATGGGTAGTTCCTTGAAATAGAAGTTAAATCACAGCTCGTGTTCTCCTGAAAAAACAACAGCACATGTCGTGAGCTAACGCTCAGTATGTGCCGAGTTGGGGTCAAGCCGGCTAACGCGGAAAATAAGTCTCCCTATGCTAATTTTAAACCATTAAAACATAATCTCTTCTCTACAATCAATTATCAATACAACTATACAATTTGCATAATTGTCTTATTGCATACGATACTAACTTGTTCTCATATACTATCACTATGAGACTCATAATTCAAGTAAAGCATACAATGGGAATTCCTTCCGGATCCATTCATTAAAGCCATAATTTCATATATACTCTCAAAGTTTGCCATATTTGCATATACGCCTTAACATTTTCATGACTTTCACTTATACCCTCAGAATTTTTCATAATTGCATATATGCCCCAGTACCATCATAACACTTGTATAATGCCATTACTTGGCCATAGTTGCACACATGTGCCTTAGCAATTTCAGAAACTGTACATATACCATTGGTCTGTTTAGTGGTTAAAGTGGTCTTGATTGTTAATCCTTAATGGCTTTGATGGCTTTGCTGGCTTTGGTGGCTTTATTAGCTGGCACAAGAGGTCCATGAACATGACATACTTGACAGTGTAGTTACAACTGTAGAGGACTTATCTTTCGCCTCAACCGGTTCCTTGAATCGTACGCCCCCGGAAGGCGTTGGCCCCTTTAGGCCTACGATAATTGGACTCTAGAGGTGGCTCCCACCGTTAGGTGTAGCACTTAGCTCCGCTTATCGTTATCGTGCCATTATTCATCTTAAGGAAATTTCAATTCTGTTAACGGTATTTCCTTTTCCATATGCTAACTATGTAGACATATATATGTATATATTCTTTCTTCCCCGTACATTATTCAACTTTTCATAAGGGTGAAATTGACTACCTTAATCCAAGTCAAAGTCAAAAACCCATTATCTCAACTCATTAACGTCAACGGTTACAAGGTTATTTCTTTATATACTAATTCTAAGATTCTATGGAGCAGTTACGGTTTTTGTTTGTCTGTGAGCATTCTTGTACGCAAATAAGCACCTTTAAAGTCCTTAATTAATATTATCATATTGGATGCTTTCTTATGGAGGTGTGTTGCCCTATACATCCCTATACTTTCTGACATGCAACCTTATGCGTCTAGGTATTATGCTTCATAATTGGCTATGACTATATTTTTTTGTTTGCAAGACCCATGATATGAATGCAAAATCTGCCAAAAGGTGCAAATAGATTTAAGTACTTGTTTCTCTAATCAACAAGATTTAAGGTACACGCATAGTGATTTGTCTTAATTTGGTAGGAACGAGAATGTATTTACATGGAGAAATTTCACTTGTTCCTTATTATTAACAAATGGCATCTATAGAAACATTAATTGAGTTTTTCTTTTTTGCCATATATGGACAATCTCAATCCTATTCCCACAATATTATGGAACCTATTGTAAATGACAAAAGCAACAAAAACTTAATGCAAGAAAAAAACAATTGTTACTGTTGGAGTCCAATAATAGGATTCCTTCATATTGTTTATGAGAGGTATTTTTAAACAAGTCTAGCATTGCTAAGGAAAAACAATATAACTAGTTCCTATTCATGCAATCCAAATCATATAAACGATTTAACCTGATATCATCCATGCAAGTTTATGGAATACAATTAACGGTAAGGTAATGATTGAACGTGATCATCAATGTCCTTAATGCCCTTTTTTTTAAACAACTCATTGTGTATACGTATTAACCTAGGAATCAAACTCGCATTTATTTAGTAATCTTAAGCCGATACATACACATCTATCAAGAATAAACTTTGGAAATAATATATCTTCGATTTAAGGTATTACCATATGATACGAGTCCTAGGGGTTCGACACATACCTCAAGTTGACGAATTCGTATCTACCAGATTGTTATGCCTTCTTATTGCTCCCGAACCCACGTTCTCCTCCACCAAGACGACGCCGACGTTCTCTGCGACGAGAACACTTCTCGGTGAGATCTCTCTCTCTCTCTCTCTCGCCCTTACTCTCTCCTTCTCTCTCTTTGAAAAACAAGTGACGGCTAGGGGAAATCCCTTGGGATTTTATGCCTCCAACAAGGCCAATTAATGGGATACTAATGCCATTAATTTTTTAGAAATAAATCACATCTTTTAATTGGAGAAATACAAGGAAATTATGGCTGGAAAATAAATGGGAGAAAAAAAAAAGAAATAAGGGCTGGGAAAAAAAATCGGCCGTTACAATAAAATTTGTAAGTACCTCATCTGGAAAATATTTCATATGTCATAAAAATGTGGTCACAGGAAAGGACATCTAACAACACACGATACATCGAATTGGACCATCTATTGTTTCCCACGAGACATGGGCATGGGCCTGGCTACAGACTCCGAGAGCCTAATTAGCTTGTGTACTTAACCAGAATCCGGTTCGCGCCGCGAGGTCATTACGTTCGAACCCAGCCCCACCCTTGACCGATCCAATCCCCACTCAGTTATGCAATCGGACGTGTCGAGTGTCGACCGGTGATTATGCGAGTCATTCGGGGGAGGATATATGTACATTGCGCAATAAAAATCGCAGTCAATATCAGAGCTTTCAATGACAAACATACACACTAACTTCTTCCGTTGGTCCCAACAATAGGTCAATGTGCTAGTGTTCATCTATTTGCAATTGATCTCCTATCGGAAAAATATACCACAAGTTCCTCAACTATGCATCTAATTTCAATATCGTGCCATAACTTTAGAAGTTAATACTATTATACTCGATCTTTGAGATTTGTTTCAATATGATCTGAAGCTAGAGAGATTGCAAAGATTTTAGAGTTCAAAATGTAATTATAACATATCAAAGGGGTTAATATGTAAAAATTGCTTGCTTCTATCTATCTCGTAACCCGTTCATGAACGGATCGGGATATCAGGACAACCAATGTAATCGGGTCCGGGTCGGAATGGAACGGTTTGACCGTTGACCCGGGTTTAAAGAGATGGGTCGGGTCATCATCTATGGGTTCCGATCGTCTGTTCCGATGCGGATCCGATGACGCTCAGAGGGGGTTGGGATAGTGGGTGCGCATGTCGAGGTTGGGGATGCACATCTCGAGTTTGAGGAGAGACGATCGGACGGCTGTAGCCCGTACAACAAAATCTGCTACAGCATGGCTACAACAGACGATCCAAATTGCACCATCTATAAAAAATATTTCCAGCTCGCAATATAAATAAGGGTAAAATGGGGTTGCCCCCTTGAGGGGGAGCTAACTTGACTCCCCCGCCCCATTTTCCCTGTTTTTTATTTTTTTTGAAAATTTCTTCCGTGGATTTTCATCAATATATCCCTATATTATGCTATTAAAATTTCGTGTGAAACAGAGACTCTTACGACCTCCATCCAGACAGGATCATTTTTAGCAATTCTGTTACCGTTAAAATGACTGTCTGGGTGGAGGTCGTAGGAGTCTCTATTTCGCACGAAATTTTAATAGCATAATATAGGGATATAATGATGAATATTCACGGAAGAAATTTTCAAAAAAAATAAAAAATGAGGAAAATAAGGCGGAGGAATCAAGTTAGCTCTCCCGTAGAGGCAGCCACATTAAACCCTATAAATAAACATTCACGCCTACGTGTAAATATCTGTTCATGTTTACCTCACTACCACAAAAATTACTTATACCAACGTTTAAAAATGTCGGCAATAGTTGGCTTTAACGTCCGTAAATGTATATGCCAACGTTAAAAAACGTTGAAATCTTTTGTCGGGTTAGCCTCGTCGGGACATGTCTTTATAGACGTTTATAAAAACATGTCGGCAGATCCTTTTATTATACGACGTTAAAAAACGTCAGGTAAAACATGTCTGAGTGGACGTTAACAAACAATGTCCACATACAATCAATATTCGTGGACATCAATAAACGTCGACTTACTTAATGTTTTTAACATCAACAATCGGATTATTTATCCAAAATTTATCTCCATTTTCTAGAGATCTCTAAGCATCCACAATCACAAACAAGTACATTGTACAAACAAACAACATACTAATAATTCTAAACAACATTTCTCAAGATACAAATATTACTAAATTCTGAAAGTTTAAAGTTACAACCAAAGTGTTGCACTACTTGAAGTAGACCTTCTACAAAGCAGAAATACATCGTTACATTCCCCAAAAAATAATAAAGTTCTTGACAAAAGATTGGCTCATTCAAGAATCATCTTCTGTTTCTGCATCAGGATCAACACCTCCAACTTGACGTACAAATCTTGACCTTGCCTGAGAAACATATGTATCTGCTAAGGAAAAAAAGGTAATGAAACAAGGTTAAATTTATGGTTGAATCCATGTTTCAACCATGGTAATCCAACGTTAAAAAACCAATTAACTTTTTTAAACATGCTTACTTGATGTTTTGGTTGAATCCATGTTTCAACCATGGTAATCCAACGTTCAATTGAAACATTTAGTGGCTTTGCTGCATCTCCTACATTCTCCCATTCTTTCTTTAAGTTATGTCGATGCTCCTTACGGTGTTTTGCTAAACGACGGTTCACTGCTTCTTTGACCCTCACATCAGAGTCAAAATCGACGATATCGATGAAGTTCTATTTAAAAAGTAATTATCAGACAAGAATCTATTGTGAAACTTTAAAAGATAATATTTATACCTTGATTCTATCATGTGCAGGCCGAAGATCTGCATCTGTTAGGCATCTAAAATCCGGTACTAATGGAACATCCTCCCTCGCAGCTATGCCACAAATCAGTTGTAGAGCACTCGCTTGCTCGGCATCTAGCGGTCTTCCTTCATCTAAGTCAATTATTACAATAGGTCTATGCCCTGTTACTGTCGCATGCTTGACCAATGTTATGCCTCTTGACTTTCCCCTACGACGCACTATACTTAATTTAACACAACTAGTTCAAGAGTTAATTCAAATATTACTTTACTAGTAACAAAATAATTACCTGATTTTATGGAAGTAGAGAGTGTTTCTTGCAAGTCAAATGGATCACTGCTCTGTGTTGATCTCAGTATGGCTTGTGATTGTGAACTCGGAAGTGCAGCTGGTTGCAAGCAGTTGCTCTGGTTCCCCTGTGGCTGTGGAGGATGACGCTCAGATAGTTGAGGAGGTATTGGTTGCGAGTCCAATGGAGTACTACTCTGTGTTTGTCTCGGCATGGCATGTGATTGTCGACTTAGAAGTGCATTCGGTTGCAAGCGTCTGCTTTGGTTTCTGGTTGTAGTAGGATTAAACTCAGATACTTGTGGAGGTGTTGGTTGGGCATGAGGTTGACTTCGTTGTTGTTTGTAAACTCCTGAATCAGACTGGCTACTTTGACCATTCAC
This sequence comes from Ottelia alismoides, assembly GCA_037367405.1. Classification (NCBI taxonomy): domain Eukaryota; kingdom Viridiplantae; phylum Streptophyta; class Magnoliopsida; order Alismatales; family Hydrocharitaceae; genus Ottelia; species Ottelia alismoides. The sequence continues at coordinate 69,441 of JAZKJV010003688.1, read as the reverse complement.
TTTTCTCTTATTCTTTCCAAAGGTAAATGGTCCAACCATACAAATAATAAACCCCATCACCTGTAGGAAATGACTGTAAAAAAGTGGCATATTAACAAGAATAGAACTTTCAGAATCCACATACAGATACATTAAACGTTACCTGGAATATGTAATTATAAGATGAAGTAAAAGCAGATAAATAACCATAACTACAATATGGAATTATCAAAATTGTTGTATCCGTTATGAAATCCATTGAAAGCATATGAAACTTAGATCAAATTCCATCTCATTTTAATCTAACATTTTACCCTCATTGATAAGGGATGGGACCAATAATAAAGGGTTCCTATTCGTTCTCCCAGTATGGTGAATATCAGTTCCAAAGGTAAAAAGTTCATAAAATAAGCAAACAGAAAATAAATGGTGAATAAATATTGGGGTTGTTGCACAGTGGTTCATATCCAGAACAACATGATGGAAGAAATCATCTGGGAATCACGCCTAACATGTTATATTGGACAACACCATGTCCTTGGAATTCAACATATACACAAATAGAGTACCAGGAATCCGATAACGTATGCCAAATTCCGAAAATCTATAATACCCATTCCTGACAACATGAAAACCAGAAACACGATAATAAAAAAACTAATAAGGCAAAACATAGCCAAGGAATCACGCCTAACAGAGTGGATCCTCCTCTGCGAGCGGTTGCGGAAGATCAAAGATCGTTCCATCTCATCCCCCGACTCCTCACCCCCAATACATAACAAGCCCTAAAAAATTCTGTAGGATGCAAATATGCCTTTAAGGAAGAGAAAGTCATGATATTTTACCTCCGTCATCCTGCAAACGGGTTGCCCAAAGACATGATGTTCTTCTTCCAGGGAGGATGAGCAGGCACCTAGACGAGTGCCGGTTGCCGCTAGCCTTATCAAAGGAAGGGAGAAACTGAGAGATTGGTCGCTGGTGGGAGGAAAAGAAAGAGAAGGGTTTTCGTCCGGGTTTCTAATTTTGGAAGGTATGCCAAAAGACGGGGGATGGCGGGAATGGATTTTTTTTCGTAAAACATGGTTGGACGTTTCATCAAATAACGTCGACATACGTTGACCATGTATCGACGTTTAAACTGCAATGTCGCTAAAGATTAAAAGGGTCGACGTTATAATTAACGTCTACTAAAACTAAACCTATCTGGACATTCCTAATGCTGCAATGTCCACAAAAGTATACTAAAACTAAACCTATCTGGACAGGCCTGTTAATCGGCACCACGATATCATACTCCATTAATCATTCAATCAGCTGTCACAATATAAAGAATGATCAAACAACCAAACAGATCCTACTGAAATATGATTTGCATGCGATGAGATCTTAAAACTGCAGCAATCGTGAACATGGATCACAACCTGCCCTGCACTTTACTTTAACAGGCACATGCTGCTCCATTAATATCTTCGCACAAAATGTAACCTTGTATTGGTGCAGTGGTGCTGCATGTTCCCACATCATAAACCAACAGAATAATCTAATTAATAAAAACAGTCAAAATGGTCATGTATACTTTAAAAAAAGGAGAGACGATGAATGGTCTGGTAACCTGATCCATCGCTTTCTTTGCCACCGTAAAGCATGCCTGCCGGGCTTTTGAATATCATATACCTGTGACACCAGCAAATGATTGACCATGATCATATCATGCAGTTATCAGGAAAAGAAGAATATTCTTTCTTCCAAAACCATGTACAGAAATCAAACACCCTACTCTCTGTTCCACGCCAGCAATGGACAGACATGTTAAACTCATCCTTAATTAGGCTTAGTTCGGATGATCAACTAAACATTCAATTCTTCAGTCTGTTGCAACTCCATCACTATGTGCGATAATAATCAGCGATATGATCATGTATGCAGAAAACTATGTCCCCCGGGGGATATATATAAGATATATAGCATGATCATGATCTGGAGATGGGAAAGAGGAGAGCAGAGGCAGTCCACCATACGTCAAGTGGGAAGTGGATAGGAGTAGGAGCCCCCACGGGGTTGACCACATGTGTAGCTTTCAATCTTTTTTGCATGGACATGTCATTCCACGTGAGGCCCTCCTTCTCCACACCCATCTCCGCTGGAGCCATCACGTCCACACCTGAGATTGGGGATGGGCATACAACCCTAAATAATCACAAGGATTTTTACCTTATGAATCCTATAAACTTTGCCAATTACTTCCTTTACCTTTGAAACAACCTAATTCCCCTTTCGACCTTGTAAACTTGCTTCATCTTGCCTCACGAACTTTGCTATTAAATTAACACATCTTGAGTTAACTTGATTGAATTAAAAATGAGTTGATCAAATCACGTGAAATCCAACGGTTGGATTTCTTCTTCACTCCATCATTCCTTCTTATATCCCCTTTTTTATCTTCATTTCCCCTCTCCAATCTATTGGTGGCGGTCGAGCAGTGCGGGAGAGGAGGGATAGCAGGGAGATAAAATCCAGAAGCTTCGTCTAGTCAAGGGTTTTGAGAGTAATAAATGTGCTGATTTGGTTAATCGATCAACAATCACCCATATGGGGTTATGACGATGCTTCTCATCTACTTGTAATTCATCCAAACCCATGATTGATCGATAACCACGAATGCAATAAGTAGGACAATCTTGTCTACAATCACTCTGATAGTATCATAATGATGCATCCTGATCTTAGATAAATCAATAACGAAATTCATGTGATATGCTTCAATTTCAATCTACTATATCCAAAGGTTGAACATGACTTGTTGTTTTCGGATGTTCAGTCTCAATATATTGACATATTAAGATTTTGGAAATAAATTCTACAATCATTATCTTAATTGTTGGCCATGATGAATACCCATTCATCACTCTTTATTCTTCTATTTTAGCTACAAAAACCTTTGCAAATACATGTAGATATGTGTAAATACAAATAATTACCAAAAGCATGCATTGTGTAAAAACCTATAATTAGCATGTTTTTGTGCACAAAATAAAAGAATAAAGAGCAAAAAGAAAAAGAGGGAAATATTTAGAATAAATATTGAGCAACCTAACCCAAGGGAGGGCTCAGCATGGGCCTGACCGCATAAAAGCCAAAGTAGAGGGAGATAGGAGCTCATGTGTATATACTTCTGTAAATGAATAAAATTATATTTTCCTCACCCAAAAATATGTTTGTCCATATTGTGTGTATATTTAGAAACTATTAAAAATAAAATCAAAAATTAAAAATCAAAAATTCAAAAATACCCTTCTTTCACCATGTGTATAGACCATCATCTTGTATTTATTTAACCTTGTAAATAAATTCAATTATTTTCTAAACTTTTTGTAAATATTCTATGTTACATATTGTAAATACATAAAATAACAAGAAACAAAACAAAAATCAAATAAAAATTACAAAATTAAAAATACAAAAATACATTGTATAAATACCATGTATATAAATGTATTCAACCATTTATTTCACCCTTGTATATAAGTGATAAAAATAAAATAAAAATATTCTTTTATTCCTCATTTTATCTTGTAAATAAATAAAATACAAAATGAGCATAAAAATACATAAAAATAACAAATAAAAAATCAAAAATAAAAATCCATATAGTGTACATATACCTATATATATAGCTACCCTATTTTTATTCCCAAAAATTAATTAAAAATCACCAAAAAATAGAAAAAAATAAAAGAAAAATATTTCATGTTTTGAGTTTTCCTTAATTCGGCCTATTTCTACCCTAAAATAAATAAACAAAAATCGGGCACACGTGGCCGCTCCTGATTGGTCCACGGGGGACTGTTGACCCCGGTCAACTCCCCCGCGGACTCCTTCCTATTCTGGACGACGCGCGCCGCCCCGCCTTCTCCGATTTTCCCACGCGCCTCCAGGCTGTCTCCCACGCATATCCCATGCCCGGATTCTTCGCCGTTCATCCCTCTCCCTCGCCGGATCCTTCGCCGCGCGATCCATGCTTTCCATCGCTGTCGCCCCTCAACCCTAAACGCCCCTGTCACCTTATATATTCTTCCCTCCGCCGCCTCCGCGCCCCATCTTTGGATCGCCATCCTTATTCCCGTGACCTCCAGAGCAAAGCCCGAGGTGACAGCTCGAGTTTGACCCTGTTGCAGTGAGGTGAGGGTGTCCCTACCATCGATCCGGCGTTTCTCGCCGCCGTGCTCCGCCACCAGCGTCGAGCATCGAGCCTCAGGCCTTGACGCCCTTCGAGGCTACGACCAGGAGCAAGAACAGCTCCAGCATAGTCTACTGCAGCCACCAGGTATCCGATTAGATCTTCCATTTAGCGTAATTTTGGATTTCGCCCAATTCATATCTCCGACGCATCCCCTTGATTCCGATCATCACGCGTAAAATCTCGACCATCCGACTCGACCATCACCTTCGCCATTCCCTCACGCATCTTCTACGCCCTCTCACTCAACCCAGATCGCACCGGATCTGGGAGTCGAGCTCCACCGTCTCCGTCTCGCCGGAGCTCTTCCGCCCCACCGCACCGTTCACTGTCACCTCGCTTTCTTGGGTCGAGGCATTTTGCCCTCGACCCGCGAAGCTTCTTGTCCACTTTGCAGGTCCAAAGGAGGTGTCTGAGCCTCCAGTCCATTCAAGACCAGAGCTTCGTTCCGCCAGGCCTCGCCGGAGCCCCTCCAGGGCTCGGCTGGACCATCAGCCATCGTCATCAGCTGCGGGACAGTGCAGCGGAGCTTCTCCGATCAATCGCAGCAGCTGAGGAGGACCGGAGTGCACGCAGGAGGCCGGCGAACTTCGCCGGCGTCGAGTTCTTCCTCCATCATCCAGAGCCGTCCGATGACGCTCCAGCTCCAGTTCTGATCGTGAGCGTTCATCTGTTGAGGAGCAGCAGCCGTCGATTCACCCGAGGAGCGCATCTGGACCATTGATAGCAGAGGAGAGAGGCGCAAGCGTTTCAGACGTCAGATCATCCACGTGGGCCTCTCCCCACCGTCGATCGAGCCGAAGGGACGAAGAGAGGAGTAGCGCCGCCCATCCCAGCCGTCCGATCACCACGTGGCGCACATCCGACCGTCGGCGAATAAAGGGGTAAATATCGTAGGGCCCCCTCGTAGTTTGTTATTTTCTTTTCAGTCCTGTAAGTTGTCAAGTCAGTTGTTTATTTTCTGGGATATTTGCATAGAGACCCTCGTGCTTAATTTTATTTGCATTTATACCCCTGCCAGTAGAGACCCACGTGCTTCGTCACGTGTTTTGTTGGGATAATTGCATAAGATGCCCTGTAGTTCTGGATGTTATTCATTGAATAAAATATTTTGGTTATTTGCAAATATACCCCTGTGAGCATTGATTATGCGCATGTGCGTTTTATTTTGGGTAAATTGCAATTGGGCCCCCTGGACTTTTGATACGAGTTATCAATAGGTCCTTGGGACTTAGTTTTATTACATTTGGGTCCTTGAGTGCCCCAGGCACGTGCTTGGCACGTGTTTCGCTGGGTATTTTGCACCAGACCCCCAGAACTTTTGGGTATTTGCACTTAGGTCCCTGTGGACAGTGCCCCACCTTTATTTTTGAATAAAATATCAAACGACCTCCAAATCCAATGAGATTTTGACACATGGCTCCTGCCATGTTGTAGGAATTTCTATGATTTTTGAGGACATTTTTGATTTCATTTATTATTTTTAAAAATTCAAAAACACATATTTTTGCCACTGTTTGACTTTAAAAATACCAAAAAAATATAAAAACTCCACCAAAAATTCTAAAAAAATTAGGTATTGTAGTTTACTTGTTGTTTGATTTTCCAGCCATTTTTGGTGATTTTTCATCACTTAAAAACCCTAAAAATTGAAAAACCCCTAAAAACTCATAAAAATTGTAATAAATAAATTAAAAATCCAAAAACAATAATTAGGGTGCCTAAATTTTCCTTATTCTTTCTAGATTATAGGAAAATTACCTTCAGGGCTTTTTGAGATCCAAAATTATTTTATTTTTGGGTCTTAAGCCTTGCTGGACAGTACCCTCTGTTTGTTGCATTGTTTGATTTTTAGTAAATAATTTACCCATTAGAAAAATTCCAAAAATTCACCAAAAACAGTAGAAAACTTAAAAAACCTAAAAACCAATTTTCTGGAATTTTTGCATCATTTTTTTGTGTGTTTAATAAATTGTTGAAGTCCCTTGTATTTGCCTTCTTTCATTTTCTCATCTTTTAAAAAATCTAAAAAATATAAAAACAAATAAAAACCACTAAAAAAGATTCCCTTGGATTTCTGACTACATCGTAGGCCGCAAGGCCAATCTGTGCTCCTTGTGTTCGACCCTGGGAGCTATACCAGGTTAATCCTATAGCTAGACCGCTCTTTCTTGTGCTTGCTTGTTTTTATCTCTGTGAGTGGTTGATTCTTCTTGATATTCTCCGTCTTTGTGTTTGAGGTCGCAACGACCATTTTTCGACCTTTACCTCGATCATATTTTCGGGTTATCAGAATGGCGCCGTTGCCGGGGAGCACGGCTTTGTAGTCAGTTTTCAGTCTTCTATTTTTGTCTCTCTATATCATAACTGTTTTCTGACACTCTCTCTTTCTAATTTTTGTGCGAGGTACTGCGTGGAGAACTTGGAGTACACTTTTTGAGGACCCGCACGGGAAGAAGAGCAGGGAGAAGAAGAAGAATGTCATTTATTTGAGAGAACAATATTGTTGTAATAACATAGGACTTGGACATTTGTGGACATTTGTAACTTAGCGGGTCTGTTTCGCCGAGCACCGGTGTGCTCGGGGGACCCATTTGGATTTTCGCGGCTTTTATCGTGGTTTTTATAGCTAGCTGCCTTTTCCGGTGTTTCTCGCGGTTTTAGCCCCTAGACATAGGAATTTTGATTGATTGTGACGTAAATTTCTAAGGCCCGACACCTAATAGAATATCTGTTCCTATAGAACGTAATTGGACCTTACTAAAATTCACTGAAAAAGTTAGTTTAATTGGATTTGAGACCACGTGCCGTGAGGAGTCACATACAGCGCTGGCAGGACCCGTTGTGGCGGGCACCGAGTGACTCCCAAGATCGGACTCCGGACTCGATTCGGTTAGCTAACTATTGTTCTTCACGATCAATAGAAGTTGCTTGTCTAAGGCCGGTTTTTCCCGCTGCACCATTTAGGTAGTTTTATTCTGTCTTTAAATTCTGCGCGGATCACTTGCATGTAGAGTGCTGGAGACAAGGTACGCATTTCTTTCTCTGCATGCATCATTGATTTCTTCGCGCATCGGCTTTTTCGTCTTCTCCCTCTGTTTTTGGCTTAATCATCAGGAGAATCGGAAAAACCGTTAGGCCGCTTGTATTTATTTTGAAAAAAATTAAAAAGAAAAACAAAAAAATTGGGACTGGATAACATTATAGACCCTAAAAGACACTCACATTAAAAATTTGTCTTGGGGAGAGCAACCCCCTCATTGTATGGTTTGGATGCGCGAGAGAGTGACCCGCACCCTAGGTAGAACCCTCCGGTGCTATTTCTAGCTGACTACCGACTCTTCCGTGCGGGCCAGTCGGTTGGAGTAGCATCGGGTATCCTAACAGGTCACGTAAGCGCTCTGATATTTTGTATGTTCACCAAATAAAATTGACAAGATAAATTGACCGAGCTTTCACGGTCTTCAGATTGTGTTGCGTTGGTGAACCAGGGGTTTGCCTTGCGATCATATTTTCTCCAGATCCCATCCGCCCAACTCGCCAAGATCAAGATGATGGGTAGACGATCTCTTAGGCAGCCTCTGGCTGCACCGCTTTCAGGCGCGTCTACTTCATCATCTAGGTTGGCCCGTGAGAGTCTAGACCAGCTCTCCGGGCCCGAGTACGATTCCACCCTGTTCCCCCTCGACCCCCTTTCTTTTGCTACTGAGAGACATGAGCCCGAGGAAAGACGAATTGATTTGACAGAACCTGAGTTGGGCTCATCTGATTTTGCAGACGTCGGTATGGCCGCCAGATCAGAAGATTACCCCGGAGGTCAGCAGGGAGAGCAACATGTTGTATTTGACCAAGGGGCAATCAACTCCACCCTGATCGCATCATTAGAGACGGTTCAGCAGCAGTTACGCGATCAGGGGGCTTTTATGATCGAGATGAGAAGGGAGATGGAGCGACTCCGAAGAGAGCGAGACGAGCCGAGCGAGCCTGAGGACATTCCTGACGCTGATGCAGAGGCAGCAGCCGCAGCAGCAGCTGCCGCAGCGGCAGCCGCGGCCGGAGCAGGACCACCGAGACCGATGCGGGAGTTACACAACCCCGGATCTACGCTGATGCACCATTGGGTGGTGGTACCTGCCATCGTGGGGGATTTCAAGTTCCCTCCGAACACTCTGCAGATGCTTCCTCACTTTCACGGACTTGCCACTGAGGAACCCCATCTCCATCTCCAGGAGTTTTTGATGATCTGCAGCACTGTCCACGACCGTCATGTGGACCAAGATACGATTCGGATGATGGCCTTCCCTTTTTCACTGGCAGATAGAGCAGCCGCCTGGCTGAAACATCTAGGGAAGTTTGTTTACACCTGGGAGCAACTCCGCACCGAGTACTTGAACAAGTACTATCCACTCGGGCGGACGAATGCAGCGAGGGCCCTGATCAATAACTTCTCCATGCTCCCTAACGAGCAATTTCACGAGGCATGGGAGAGGTTCAGAGAGCTTTTGGATAGATGCCCACACCATGATATCTCCAAGCCGAACCTAGTTCAGAGCTTCTTTAGTGGGATGACGCCAGAGCTTCAGGGTCTGGTGAATGCTTCTTGCGGCGGGTCCTACTTTGCCAAGGACCACAACCAAGTTTGGGCCATCTACGAGGAGATGGCAGAAAATTACATGGTGATGTCCCAGACTCGGTTGTACACACAGAGATCTCAGCAGCCGCCAGGACCCGTGCAGTATCAGCGGATAGCACGGGTTGATGCAGGTCCATCCAGTTCGTCCACAGTTGCTGCCGCACAGGCAGAGTCGGCCGCTGCGGACATGGGGATTATCAGCGAGAAGTTGGACCGCATGGAAATCATAGAGAAGAAGCAGTGCCAGGGCATAACTCAGATGGAACAAATGGCACAAACTCTGAGCGACATGAAGACCCAGCTCTTGTGTCTTCAGGAGGCACAGACGGCTCCTCAGCCCCGTCTTCTGTCGCGAGGCGATTCCGGCGGCAGCCGCAGCTCGTCCCAGCGCTCCAGCTCCTTGCAGCAGCCTAGACAAGTCCATCTTGTACAGGCGGAGCCGTACCAGCAGCAGCAGCCCTCTTACCAGTCACCACCATCTCCAGACTTGCAGATGGTGGTATATCAGCCGGATCAGCCTCTGGATGTACTCCCACCAGCCCCTTACGATGCGGAACCGTTGATGGATGTCAACGGGATTTGGTATGACCGTCCTCAGCCTGGAATCCGACGAGACCATCCCGGATTCAGGTGGGGGAATGGGGGTAACCAGTCCCAACAGCAGCCAGCCGGTCAGGGAGGGCAGTACTCCCAGCAGAGAGATCACCAGCAGCCCCCAGCATACCAGCCACACCAGCCATCATCCTTCGTACCTCGTCCCTACCAGCAGCAGGGACAGAGTTGGAGACGTGAGCAGCAGGCTCACCAGCAGCAGCATCCTTCCTCTTACCCCTCTCAGCAGCAGCAGCACCAGGTCCAGCAGCCTCATTATCAGAGAGGCAACCCGTCGGGCTCCCATGAGAGCCCCGCCATGGATGATCTAGCCCGCCTCTTCACAGAGCAGCAGGCTACATTTAGACGGGAGATGGACGAGTTCCGCCAGGAGATGCGGGACTTGATGAGAGGGAAGGCCGCCATCCCTGCACAGATCGAGCCTAATCCGAATAACTTGAAGAGGAAATCTGAGCAGGTAGTTCACACTGAGCCTACCACTCCTAGTAACTCTTTTGATGATATGTCATCGGATATATTTGATGCTGATTTTGTTACACTTAGGAGCGGTAGAAGACCAGCAGGCGGCGCCTCATCTGAGCGACATCACGAGGAATCATCTAGAGCGCCAGATGAGGGAGAGGAGAGCGGTACTGAAGCCGCACATCATGATGACGGTGGTACTGAGGCCACCCGAGATGCTGATTCCACCGGCGGTACTGAGGCCGCCATTTCACCACATCGAGGAGGTGGTACTGACGCCACCAGCAGAGCCGAGCCAGCCCGCGGTACTGAGGCCGCAAGACGTCTAGATATAGAGCCAGCTAGAGGTGGTACTGAGGCCACCAACATTTATTCTGATAGAAATGTTGTCTTTCCTCGCATGAATGTATCTCAGAACTCTAGTTTGAATAAAGGAAAAGGTTTAGTTTCTTCTGATCCCACTGTGGTGAATGATGTTTGTGAGGATCCAGTCATCGAACCGTCTAGGCCTATTCCTAGTCCTTCATCTGAGAAGGACCCTGTGATCCCCTTTCCTAGAGCCCTTGAGTTGGGGAAGGGGAAGAAAAAAGAAAAAGATCCAAAAAAGAGAGAGCAGGAGGAGTTCAGCCAGGGCATGATAGACCGATTCCACATCCAGCTGACCCTCAATGAGGCTTTGCAGCACATTCCTCTTCTTCAGCGATCCCTAAGAGATAGGACCACAGTCAGGAGGAAGAAGAGGAGCAAGACCGCAGAAATTCATGTGCTAACAAAAGCCACGTGTTACGCGATCCAGAACCATCTGCCGACTAAGAGGCCAGATTTAGGGGCCCCGTATGTCAGATGTCAGATTAGTGAGCAGAGGTTCGACCGTACTCTCTTAGATAGCGGATCATCGATCAACCTTCTTCCGGCAGCCCTTCTCGACCACTTAGAGTTGGGCACTCTTAGACAGAGCAGGACATACCTTCAGTTTGCTGATCGGTCTGTCAAGAGGCCAAAGGGGTTGTTGCGAGACGTTGTCGTCACGATTCAGGGTTTGCAATTCCCCGTGGACTTCGTAGTGCTGGACATGGAGACCCCTGAATCGTTGACCGATTCCCCCATCATCCTCGGTCGCCCGTTCTTGGCCACAGCCAAGGCAGTGACTGACCATGACAGTGGCAAGGTGTACTTTCGCGTCCGGGGCGAGAGTATACAAATAGAGACGGTTAAGGACCACAGAGCCAGAGAGAGATCCCGCTCACATGGCAGTACAGATTCAGAGCAGCTGACAGACGCAGAGCCAGACATCCACCAGGACTGTGATTTTGTGATCACGGATGATGAGGCAATTTGGGCAGATCCTGCAGCACAGACAATCCTCTCATATTCAGATACAGCTGATGCAGAGATAGCAGAGGATAGTCTGGAGAGCACAACCCTGGTTCAGGATACTATTGAGTCAGCAGAGTCGGACCTTGATCGCGACACGATTTCCAGTGATGGTGGTGTTGATGCCACCTTGTTCTCCGGTGGTACTGATGCCACCGAGTCTGATATACATCCCTCGGATTCAGAATCTGATTGGGCAGATTGTGATGATCAGATGCCAGATCTGGATCCACCTGAGCCTACAGATGAGGAGGAGGTAGAGGCAGAGCAGAGCAGAGACAATGTAGAGGACCCGCCTTCTCCAGATCCAGTTTGTGAGAGTTCTTTATCATTTTCCCAGGCAAATTTGGCAGAATTGTCTGCATACACACATCTTCTTCAGAAGCCAGATTTGCCAGCACCCAGCTGTCCAGAGCTAAAGCCGCTCCCTACTTCGCTGAAGTATCGATTCCTTGCGGGAGAGTCTGAGATGTACCCAGTCATCATCTCTGCCGATCTGACTGGAGAACAAGAATCCCGTCTGATGAAGGTTCTTGAAAAGAACCGCAAGGCAATTGGATGGAGCGTAGCAGATCTCCATGGGATTAGTCCCTCGTTGTGCTCCCACCATATCTATCTCGAGGAAGGGGCAAAGCCGTCGCGTGAGTTCCAGCGGCGACTGAACCCTAACCTAAGAGAGGTTGTTATGAAGGAAATATCAAAATGGTGGAGTGCAGATTTTATTTATCCCATTTCCGACTCCAAGTGGGTTAGCCCCTTGCATGTGGTGCCCAAGAAGACGGGCATCACGACTGTGATCAGTGAGTCGGGAGAGGAGATTGCTACACGAGTACCCACCTCTTGGCGGGTCTGTGTTGACTACAGGAAACTCAACCAGGCCACCAAGAAGGACCATTTCCCCCTGCCTTTTATTGACCAGATCATAGAGAGACTGGCAGGGAAGAGCCACTACTGCTTCCTGGATGGGTACTCGGGCTACAACCAGGTGGCCATCGCTCCTGAGGATCAGGAGAAGACTACCTTTACCTGTCCCTTCGGTACTTACGCCTTTCGACGCATGCCATTCGGGCTATGTAACGCCCCTGCGACTTTTCAGAGATGCATGCTGTCGATATTTTCGGACATGGTAGGGGAGTGTTTGGAGGTCTTCATGGACGACTTCTCGGTTTACGGCGACGGATTCGATTCCTGTCTTGACTGCCTAGACCGAGTGCTCCAGCGATGTATTGCTACCCGCTTGGTTCTGTCTTGGGAGAAGAGTCACTTCATGGTGACTCAAGGGACGGTGCTTGGCCACATCATCTCCAACAGAGGCATGGAGGTTGATCCAGCCAAGGTCGATGTCATTAGGAAACTCACACCGCCGTCCAATCTGAAGCAGTTACGGTCATTTCTGGGGCACGTTGGTTTTTATAGAAGATTCATTCATGATTTCAGCAAGATTGCCCGACCGTTGACTGACCTCTTGACGAAAGACACCGAGTTCCTTGTCGATGACAAGTGTCTTTCGTCCTTTGAGACTCTCCAGCAGTGTGTAATTGAGGCTCCTGTCCTTCAGCCACCTGATTGGTCTCTCCCATTCGAGATCATGACGGACGCCTCCGATTTTGCCGTAGGGGCCGTGCTAGGACAGAGGAGGGATGGAGTACCATTTGCGATACACTATGCTAGCCGCACATTGGATTCCGCCCAGCGGAATTATACAGTCACAGAAAAGGAGATGCTAGCAGTAGTGTTTGCCCTAGATAAATTCAGATCGTATATCATTGGATCTAGAGTGACTTTGTATACTGACCACACCGCCATCAGGTACCTCATGTCAAAGAAGGATGCCAAGGCCAGACTTACTAGATGGATCCTTCTACTCCAGGAGTTCGACATTGAGATCAAGGATAAACCTGGAGTCAAGAATGTGGTGGCGGACCATTTATCCCGATTAGAGCAGCCTGAGGATTCTGAGCAGATTGATCCCATTTGTGATACCTTCCCAGATGAGGCGATCCTTGCTATCGCCTCACTCCCGTGGTATGCCGATATTGTGGACTTTCTCGTTGCTGGGAAAGTCCCACAAGATTGGCCCAAGCAGAGGATTGAGACCTTCCTTGCGAAGGCCAAGTCCTACCACTGGGAGGATCCCATCCTTTACCACGAAGGAGGGGATAGCATCTGGCGTCGGTGTATTCCTCAGGAGGAGCATCATAGTGTCCTCACTTACTGCCACAAGCTTGAGGCAGGAGGACATCATTCTGGGAGGAGAACGGCACAGAAAGTGCTCCAATCCGGCTTGTGGTGGCCTACACTCTTCAAGGATTCTGATGAGTTCGTGAAGAGGTGTACTGACTGTCAGAGGATGGGCACTTGTGGACAACGTGATATGATGCCGATGCAGCCCATTCACTTCTGTGAGGTTTTTGACGCATGGGGCATCGATTTCATGGGTCCATTCCCTAAGAGTCAGGGATTTGAGTACATTTTGTTGGCCGTAGATTATGTTAGTCGTTGGGTTGAGGCTATCCCCGCCCGAGCCGCAGATGCGAAGACAGTTTGCAGATTTTTGAAGAAGCACATAATCATGCGGTTCGGGGTTCCACGAGTTCTGATTTCTGATGGGGGGTCTCACTTCATCAACGACCAGGTGAAGGCACTTGCTACCGAGTTCGGCATAGACCATCGTGTTGCTACACCATACCATCCACAGACAAATGGTCTAGCCGAAGTGTCGAATAGGGAGATCAAGACTATTTTGCAGAAAGTCGTCCGCCCTGACCGAAAGAATTGGTCACAGCTTTTGGACTCGGTCTTGTGGGCATATAGGACATCTTTCAAGACTCCATTGGGTACATCTCCCTTTCGCCTCGTTTATGGCAAGCCATGCCATCTACCTGTTGAGCTGAGGCACAAGTCACTTTGGGCAGTCACAGATATTCTTATGGATCCAGATGGTATAGGAAACCAAAGGAGGGCAGAGTTAGCCGCCTTGGAAGAGCTTAGAGATGCAGCTTTCTCAAACAGCCTACATTATAAGGAGAAAGTCAAGGAGTGGCATGATTCTCATATCAGCCACAAGCATTTTGAGATTAGACAGAAAGTATGGCTGTTTGATGCGAGGCTTAGATTATTTCCAGGGAAGCTACAGAGCAAATGGAAAGGACCCTATTTGGTCAGAAAGGTACACGATAACGGTAGCATTGATATATCTGAGTTATCTTCTGAGAGTACCTTCCGAGTGAACGGCCAGCGGCTCAAACCATTTCTAGATCATGAGCCGCGGGACGTTATTATTGCCGCTATTCATTTTGCGTGAGATGTGGTCTTTTGACTCACATCTTTTACATCTCACGCCTGATTTTCACTGTTCCTCCGCCTGTATAGATCCAGTTGTCCATATCATTCTATTCTTTAGTCCCACATCCCATCTCTCATCCTATGATTATGCTATACTTAGGGTGTACTTTACCCTAGGTATAGGGGGGATGTCGGACCTGTGAGTATTCTTTTCATTCTTTCTGCTCTTGTTTTTGCTGCCTATACTTAGGGATATTTTACCCTAAGTATAGGGGGGGCAGATTCTGTATATTCTTCACTCGGCCTTCCCTTCATGTACAGCTTTCTATACTTAGGATTAGTTAATCCTAAGTATAGGGGGAGACCACCGAGTTCCTCTCATTCTATTCGTTCCTGTACTTAGCCATTCCTTTTCACTTCCCTTTTACTAAGCACGAGTTATGTCTTCTTCATCGCTCTTGATCACTCTGAGGACATCGTTCGAGCTAAGTATAGGGGGGGTGTGTATATATTTCATATATACTTTAGCCATAACTCGTACTTTGTGTGAGTGTGTTAATAAATAAAATGGCTAAAAATCACAAAATGTTTAAAAATTTTTCATGTACATAAACCTCTTTTATTCTTGCACATACATAGCTAGTGTATAAAGTATTTTTGTAAAAATGATTTCAAAAATCTTTTGTGTAAAGCTTGTGTAAAATATTTTGTATCAAAATTATGTATATAGTACAAAATTTTTCCAAAATGTTTTGAAAATCAAAAGTTTGCAAAAATCTTGTGTAAATGTTTGTAAATATCTTTTTGCAAAACTTGCACTTCATGCATCATTCATTCATGATTTCAAAACATTTTTCAAAAATTTTTGCATGATTGTAAAATATTTGTAAATAGCATCTTGTGTACATATATGTATATAGTTTTTCCTGGATGAGAGTTGACATTTAAACTAAGCCTGGAATTAAATTGAGAAATGGAGCTTGAATAAGATCTTAATCCACTTAACTTCAAGAGGAACCTTGTAGGACTTAGGGTTAGGGCTTTTCAGGTCCATAAGGACTTAATTCTTTGAGTCCACTAGGCTATGAGCATATGTCATCTTGATGAGCCTAAGTAGAGCACTTAACAACACACGCATGATTCTCATAGACAATGGCTTCACTTGCACCTGCACTTTACACATGGCTCTCCACGGATGAGGTGGTAAGGAGGCAGTTTCCTTTGGCTTGGGGTAGCATATGAGGGTAGTACTTCTAGGCGGAACCTCTCTTCTTCTTATAGTGAAGGAAGTGCACCTCAACTTGGTCTAGTGGTGTTGAAAGCTAAAGACAGAAGCTGTGGGTTGCAATAAAGCTTCAAAAGAGGGATAGTCTACTGGCTCAAAGGGAAATTTCTTATATGCTGCACCATGTAGATATGTTGCACAGAAGTTCTTGAAAAAAAAAATGCAAAAATGCAAAAAGAACTCCAAAAAAGTGGTGGGTCGGATTGAAAATTTAATAACCCCACCGGAGTATAAAGCAAAAGCTTATGGTATCCATGTTACATCTCATGAAGCTTGCAGCGGGAGACTTAGCTACACTGGCTAAGCTTCCAAAACTCTATACTTCTACCCCCTCTCCTTGAGCCGGTTGCACTTGAACTTAGAAGGGAATACCCCGCTTCTCGAGGAAAGAGTTGCTAGACCGAGGCATTAGAGTTACCAGGTTGAGGGAGGTTGTTTCTTTGTTACTTCTGAGGTGGGGAGCCACATATCACCTACACCGCAAGAAAAGATTCATGGTCATTAGAGTTTGTGTATGTAGACTTGTTCTGATCTGGTTTATTGAGGAGTCTTGCCCATAGATTGGTGGAACTTGGAGGCTGTTGAGTTTTAGGCTTAAGTCCAAATAAGGTTCCGACACATTAATAATCCAAAGATCTGATCGAGCTCCATATTTCAATTTAATGAAGGAAAATTTAATAAGTCAACCTTGATCCATGTACATCCTCTTTTTCTTTTTCTTTCTTTTTCACTTCTTTTTCAAATAAGTGTTTGCTAAGGGACTAGCAAAGTTAAGCATAGGGGAGTGATGAATACCCATTCATCACTCTTTATTCTTCTATTTTAGCTACAAAAACCTTTGCAAATACATGTAGATATGTGTAAATACAAATAATTACCAAAAGCATGCATTGTGTAAAAACCTATAATTAGCATGTTTTTGTGCACAAAATAAAAGAATAAAGAGCAAAAAGAAAAAGAGGGAAATATTTAGAATAAATATTGAGCAACCTAACCCAAGGGAGGGCTCAGCATGGGCCTGACCGCATAAAAGCCAAAGTAGAGGGAGATAGGAGCTCATGTGTATATACTTCTGTAAATGAATAAAATTATATTTTCCTCACCCAAAAATATGTTTGTCCATATTGTGTGTATATTTAGAAACTATTAAAAATAAAATCAAAAATTAAAAATCAAAAATTCAAAAATACCCTTCTTTCACCATGTGTATAGACCATCATCTTGTATTTATTTAACCTTGTAAATAAATTCAATTATTTTCTAAACTTTTTGTAAATATTCTATGTTACATATTGTAAATACATAAAATAACAAGAAACAAAACAAAAATCAAATAAAAATTACAAAATTAAAAATACAAAAATACATTGTATAAATACCATGTATATAAATGTATTCAACCATTTATTTCACCCTTGTATATAAGTGATAAAAATAAAATAAAAATATTCTTTTATTCCTCATTTTATCTTGTAAATAAATAAAATACAAAATGAGCATAAAAATACATAAAAATAACAAATAAAAAATCAAAAATAAAAATCCATATAGTGTACATATACCTATATATATAGCTACCCTATTTTTATTCCCAAAAATTAATTAAAAATCACCAAAAAATAGAAAAAAATAAAAGAAAAATATTTCATGTTTTGAGTTTTCCTTAATTCGGCCTATTTCTACCCTAAAATAAATAAACAAAAATCGGGCACACGTGGCCGCTCCTGATTGGTCCACGGGGGACTGTTGACCCCGGTCAACTCCCCCGCGGACTCCTTCCTATTCTGGACGACGCGCGCCGCCCCGCCTTCTCCGATTTTCCCACGCGCCTCCAGGCTGTCTCCCACGCATATCCCATGCCCGGATTCTTCGCCGTTCATCCCTCTCCCTCGCCGGATCCTTCGCCGCGCGATCCATGCTTTCCATCGCTGTCGCCCCTCAACCCTAAACGCCCCTGTCACCTTATATATTCTTCCCTCCGCCGCCTCCGCGCCCCATCTTTGGATCGCCATCCTTATTCCCGTGACCTCCAGAGCAAAGCCCGAGGTGACAGCTCGAGTTTGACCCTGTTGCAGTGAGGTGAGGGTGTCCCTACCATCGATCCGGCGTTTCTCGCCGCCGTGCTCCGCCACCAGCGTCGAGCATCGAGCCTCAGGCCTTGACGCCCTTCGAGGCTACGACCAGGAGCAAGAACAGCTCCAGCATAGTCTACTGCAGCCACCAGGTATCCGATTAGATCTTCCATTTAGCGTAATTTTGGATTTCGCCCAATTCATATCTCCGACGCATCCCCTTGATTCCGATCATCACGCGTAAAATCTCGACCATCCGACTCGACCATCACCTTCGCCATTCCCTCACGCATCTTCTACGCCCTCTCACTCAACCCAGATCGCACCGGATCTGGGAGTCGAGCTCCACCGTCTCCGCCTCGCCGGAGCTCTTCCGCCCCACCGCACCGTTCACTGTCACCTCGCTTTCTTGGGTCGAGGCATTTTGCCCTCGACCCGCGAAGCTTCTTGTCCACTTTGCAGGTCCAAAGGAGGTGTCTGAGCCTCCAGTCCATTCAAGACCAGAGCTTCGTTCCGCCAGGCCTCGCCGGAGCCCCTCCAGGGCTCGGCTGGACCATCAGCCATCGTCATCAGCTGCGGGACAGTGCAGCGGAGCTTCTCCGATCAATCGCAGCAGCTGAGGAGGACCGGAGTGCACGCAGGAGGCCGGCGAACTTCGCCGGCGTCGAGTTCTTCCTCCATCATCCAGAGCCGTCCGATGACGCTCCAGCTCCAGTTCTGATCGTGAGCGTTCATCTGTTGAGGAGCAGCAGCCGTCGATTCACCCGAGGAGCGCATCTGGACCATTGATAGCAGAGGAGAGAGGCGCAAGCGTTTCAGACGTCAGATCATCCACGTGGGCCTCTCCCCACCGTCGATCGAGCCGAAGGGACGAAGAGAGGAGTAGCGCCGCCCATCCCAGCCGTCCGATCACCACGTGGCGCACATCCGACCGTCGGCGAATAAAGGGGTAAATATCGTAGGGCCCCCTCGTAGTTTGTTATTTTCTTTTCAGTCCTGTAAGTTGTCAAGTCAGTTGTTTATTTTCTGGGATATTTGCATAGAGACCCTCGTGCTTAATTTTATTTGCATTTATACCCCTGCCAGTAGAGACCCACGTGCTTCGTCACGTGTTTTGTTGGGATAATTGCATAAGATGCCCTGTAGTTCTGGATGTTATTCATTGAATAAAATATTTTGGTTATTTGCAAATATACCCCTGTGAGCATTGATTATGCGCATGTGCGTTTTATTTTGGGTAAATTGCAATTGGGCCCCCTGGACTTTTGATACGAGTTATCAATAGGTCCTTGGGACTTAGTTTTATTACATTTGGGTCCTTGAGTGCCCCAGGCACGTGCTTGGCACGTGTTTCGCTGGGTATTTTGCACCAGACCCCCAGAACTTTTGGGTATTTGCACTTAGGTCCCTGTGGACAGTGCCCCACCTTTATTTTTGAATAAAATATCAAACGACCTCCAAATCCAATGAGATTTTGACACATGGCTCCTGCCATGTTGTAGGAATTTCTATGATTTTTGAGGACATTTTTGATTTCATTTATTATTTTTAAAAATTCAAAAACACATATTTTTGCCACTGTTTGACTTTAAAAATACCAAAAAAATATAAAAACTCCACCAAAAATTCTAAAAAAATTAGGTATTGTAGTTTACTTGTTGTTTGATTTTCCAGCCATTTTTGGTGACTTTTCATCAAAATTAAAAACCCCTAAAAACTCATAAAAATTGTAATAAATAAATTAAAAATCCAAAAACAATAATTAGGGTGCCTAAATTTTCCTTATTCTTTCTAGATTATAGGAAAATTACCTTCAGGGCTTTTTGAGATCCAAAATTATTTTATTTTTGGGTCTTAAGCCTTGCTGGACAGTACCCTCTGTTTGTTGCATTGTTTGATTTTTAGTAAATAATTTACCCATTAGAAAAATTCCAAAAATTCACCAAAAACAGTAGAAAACTTAAAAAACCTAAAAACCAATTTTCTGGAATTTTTGCATCATTTTTTTGTGTGTTTAATAAATTGTTGAAGTCCCCTTGTATTTGCCTTCTTTCATTTTCTCATCTTTTAAAAAATCTAAAAAATATAAAAACAAATAAAAACCACTAAAAAAGATTCCCTTGGATTTCTGACTACATCGTAGGCCGCAAGGCCAATCTGTGCTCCTTGTGTTCGACCCTGGGAGCTATACCAGGTTAATCCTATAGCTAGACCGCTCTTTCTTGTGCTTGCTTGTTTTTATCTCTGTGAGTGGTTGATTCTTCTTGATATTCTCCGTCTTTGTGTTTGAGGTCGCAACGACCATTTTCCGACCTTTACCTCGATCATATTTTCGGGTTATCAGGCCACTAATAAGATCATCGGATATCTTAGACATTTTTATCATGTATGGATGAATAGTGTATATCGATCTCTGAAATTCATATAATATCTCCCACGTTAACTTATTGTCACCAAGAATCCAAAATCTTTAATAGTATATCAAATCATCATTGATTCCATTAATAAAATCATATTATTCCTTCTTAAGTTTTCAATTATTTTTGAAAGATCCGCATCCTTTCTGCTACTTTGATCCTTCAGATTACCTGAAAAATTTCTCGTTGTATCGATAATTTCACCAATCTATTAGAGAAAATATTATCACTACTAACTCGAAGTCATAAGTAGGATACTCCAAGCGGAAAGTTGGATAGTTACTCTCTTATGCTCTTAGTTGGCTTGATGCATAATCAATACCTTTTCATAAAGTATACCTACTTTCTTTGTCAGATATATCAATGTGAACTACAAAACTCTAATGCATAATAGTAAACTTCATGTCAGGGTCATGGTCAACATTTACTCCTTTTTTTTTTGAAAATTTCAATCATGATCCTACTTACAAACTTTGCATCCTTCCCAATGAAGCTTGTCATCATTCTAGTAATGTATAAGAAAGTTCTACATGAATCACCAATATACCTTGTCACCCTAGAGATCCATGAATCTCTAAAATATTTCTCAACAAACTCCAAGGTAATATAACTTTCACCTTAATTCACCATCTTTAATGTCATCAATCATTATATAAGATAATACTAAGGAATGTGATTTTGTCCACTCCAATGTTACATTTGTAGCACTTTTCATAGAGCTAATGATGACAAAAGATTATAAATACAACATTAAGATGTAATTGGTATTTCTCCCGATCACCAAAGTATATAACATTGTCATTCGCGATTATGATCATGATCTTCTCGAAAATCTCTATTCATAAACTCTGTAAAAGCTATAAGAGTACTTTTGAGATCAAAATGCGTGATAAAATATTTCACAATGACTAATCCTTAGTCTGGAAGCTATTTCTAGAATGTCCTTCTTTTTCTTCCACTTATATGGTAACCCGGAAATATATTTATTGCAGAAAATATCTTTTCTCTCCATAATCAATGAACAAATCATTTATCCAAGATAGTAGGTATCAATCCCTCAAAATTACCTTATTCAAAGTTCAATAACCAATGCAGATAATATGTGACCTAACTTTCCTTATTCACAAGGTGAAAAATATTCCATGTGGAAACCATCAAATCACAAAATCTCTTATCCAATTGATATTGCGATCGATTCTCTTTGAATTCAATAGGTGTCATTCAATAAGGACTTTTCAAAATTAATGCAATCCATGTGATAACAACAGTGGAGAATCCTCATGATGTGATAGAATGATAATCCGGAAAGGCGTCCAAAAGAAATCTGAAATATTGGAAGTTTGATGATGTAACCAAGATGACTATGTACTAGGAGCTAATTGGGTATCTGGTGTAATAATTAACTATAGTTCATTGGCTTCTCGTTTTCTCTTATCATATTCTCATTCTTCTCCAACTCCATAACTTTATCGCATACTCTTTGATAATGTTATTACCACGTCTAAGGTAAAATCACTTCAATCAATGGAGAATATCTCCGAAAAGTAGATTCTATTATGCTCAGTCGGTTAATCTTTTGCCATATCCTTTAGATAAAATATCCCAATTATTCTTCTCCTTGTGGTAGTATGTAATTTCAAATGTCATCTCTATTGAATGCATCAATCCAATGCTTAACTTTTCCATACCATGTCTACCCTATAGGATGAATGGATTGTTGAGAATAACGACCTTCAGTATAAATCCACCAAAGCTTTATGCATTTCATTGCTGAGTCACAATTATTATCAACTCTAGTAATTATTGACATGTGTACTTAGCAATCTCATTATTCAATGATGACTCGCACTCTCATGTCACCTTAAGTCCATAATGATAGATCCTCTTTTAGAAGTCAAAGGGGAACTAGTTGCATGTAATATGTAGGTTTGACTCTATTCATGTCAGTCTTGGGTCACTATCTATTGTGGATATCCTATGCCCAGAGAAACTCTAGCTCTGATACCATTTGTAACGGAACGGGTCGGGACGACCGGCGGAAGCATGCAACATTGGGTCGCACGACCGAACCGTTACCAGAAACTTGCATGGTATTCAATGAGCAGAGAAAATAATCATTCTTGAATAAAGTCCATTACTATATAGAGTTCCGTTATTACACTCTAAGAAGGAAATTGCAAAATAGACTACGAAATAAAATAACATAACAATGTTCCAGTGGGCATATTGACATCCCTTCATAAACAATCCCTCCATCGTCCATACCGGATCAACTTCACAAAGATGGGTAGTTCCTTGAACTAGAAGTTAAATCACAACTCGTGTTCTCCTGAAAAAAAACAACACATGTTATGAGCTAACGCTCAGTATGTGCCGAGTTGGGGTCAAGCCGGCTAGCGCGGAAAACAAGTCTCCCTATGCTACTTTAAACCGTTAAAACATAATCTCTTTTATACAATCAATTATCAACACAACTATACGGTTTGCATAATTATCTGATTGCATATGAAACTAACTTGTTCTCATGTACCATTATCATGAGACTCATAATTTCACATAAACATGCATACAGAAGGTATTCCTTGTGAAGACTTTCGTTAAAGCCATAATTACATATATACCCAATAAGTTTGCCATATTTGCATATACGCCTTAATATTTTCATAATTTTCACTTATACCCTCAGAATTTTTCATAATTGCATATATGCCCCAGAACAATCAAAATAATTGCATAATGCCATTACTTGGCCATAGTTGCACATATGTGCCTTAGCAATTTTATAAACTGTACACATACCATTGGTTTGTTTAGTGGTTAAAGTTGTCTTAATTGTTAGTTCTTAATGGCTTATTTGATGGCTTTGGTGGCTTTACCGTTGGCACAAGCGGTCCATACTTGACAGTGTAGCTACAACTGTAGAGGACTTATCTTTTGCCTCATTCGGTTCCTTGAACCGCATGCCCACTGAAGGCGTTGGCCCCTTTAGGCCTACGATAATTGGACTCTAGAGGTGGCTCCCACCAATTGGTGTAGCACTTAGCTCCGCTTATCGTCATCATACCATTATTCATCTTAAGGAAATTTCATTTTTTTTATAGCATTTCCTTTCCATACAATATTCATATACACATATACATATCCCACCAATTGTTTCATTTTGTTCCACTAACAAGGGAGGTCTTCATTGTTAAACAAAATTACCTAACTAATTTTATACGTATATACTTTCCAACAATCGGTCTTTTCCATAA
The DNA here is from genome assembly GCA_037367405.1 of Ottelia alismoides. Taxonomy (NCBI): domain Eukaryota; kingdom Viridiplantae; phylum Streptophyta; class Magnoliopsida; order Alismatales; family Hydrocharitaceae; genus Ottelia; species Ottelia alismoides. Next base: position 45,831 of record JAZKJV010003688.1, on the reverse strand, counting down.
ATTCAAAAATAATCTCTTCATTTACCAATGGCACCAGAGGCTTTGATGACTTAATGGTCTTGATAATCACTATTTGATGTATATATTTCTAAATACAACTTATCAGTGGAGTACATTCAATACGATATTTTCTCTTACTTTTTTTTAACATAAATAGCTTTGACAAGCATTGTACATTTGATAATTTCATAACTAAGTATCATCTGTTATCCGGAGTACATATATATGTATATATATATATATATATATATACCTTATACAGTCGGTTTACGATTCTAAGATATGATAAGTAGGTCTTGTTTGAGTTGCATTGTGCCAACCAAATTGTTATTTGAACAAATACAGTATAATGTTAAATTCAATTTTAACGTAATATATTCCTTAGTTTTAAACCATGAAAGGGCATCATCATAAAATACCTCATTTATACTATTGTAATATTAGTTTATCTAAGATGGAAGAACCAATCATGAGATATTTTTCTTTTATTTTTCTTTCACGTAAGTGCCTGAATTCTGCTCCAGATATTTATGTATAACGTATATATACCTTACATGTTAACTCATAAGTTAGATTGAGAGCATGTCAAAACACATATGACTTCTAGGTTATCGGAAGTCTGAAAATTAAAGTTACGAAAATAATAAGATGGCATTTTGATTGATTCATTCACATAAATATATCATATTAACCAAAGGCCATGCCATTCAAATCTACAGGCCACGAGTCAGAGAGACTCACATGCAACTACACGAGGATAGTGATAATGATATAAAGAGGAACCAACTTAAAAATGATCTAAATCTTATGTTGAAGAATATTCTATACAATAATTAAAAAGGTTACAGTACACGGCCAAGAATCACCGTTACATAAAAAGATATATGATTGTTAACGGTAACAGATCACAAAGGTTCTTGACGCATAGGGTTTAAATCGAAGGCAATGATCGACAATCGTTTTTTTTAAAGCTATTAGGTCCGACACAAACCATTGTAGATCATAATCGTAAATAGATATATACGTTTTGAGATTGTATTTTGTACAACTACGTAAATATTTATCACAGTTATGGATGGAAGGCATACATCGATTCATTAAATAGTACTCCTAAGGGATCGACACATATATTTAAAAATCATGATCTTAAACCGATGCCTACATCATCTTGAGATCATATATTGTGCACATTAAGTAAATACTTATCACAAAGGCATATGTCGATTCATCGAATAATATTCCTACGGTGTTCGACACATACCTCGAGTCCGACGGATTGTATCTAATGGATTGCTACGTCGGCCCTCTCCCTGCTCTCGAGCCGATGTTCTCCTCTAATGAACCGACGCCGGCGTTCCTACGATGAGAATGATCCCCCAATGAGATTCCTCTCTCTAACTCTCCATCTCCCCTTCTCTCTCACAATCCTCTATCTCTCTCTCTTTTTGCAAAGACATTAGACGTGAGGGGAAGGGAGGGTGATTTTATTGGGTTTTTTTGATACCTCTCAATGAGGCAATCAATGGGGCACTAATGCCCATTAATTTCATAAATAATTGCATGCTATTGATTGGAGTATTATAAGGCAATATGACTGGAAAAAAAATCTCCAGCCGTTACACTATCAAATGTGGTAGATGCCAACATATTTTTTTATTTCTTATTTTTGTGGCTCATGATTATTAATGAAGGGATGCATCTCTTGAGAAGTTGCTTTTGGTGGTTACCTTAATGGATAGGTAACCATCATGTATTATAAATATATAGATTGGGGTCCCCTCTCCCTTAACTAATGAATGCAAGAGGATCCATTACTCAAGCATGTTAGGCAATTGTTGAGAAGGAGAAGGAAATCCCATCTTCATTGTTGAGAAGGAGAAGGAAATCCCATCTTCATCCCTTCATTTCCGCTGCAATGGCTTTCGGTAACTATTTAGTATCTTAAAATCTATTTTGATTAAGTTTATAGATCTATCAGGTTGTTAGATCTATCAATTGGTATCAGAGCTTTTGTATTTACTCGATTCTTGGGATTTAGAGATATGAATATCTTATTAGTAGGAGAAGGAAATCCCATCTTCATTGTTGAGAAGGAGAAGGAAATCTCATCTTCATCCCTTCATTTCTGCTGCAATGGTTTTCGGTAACTATTTAGTATCTTAAAATCTATTTTGATTAAGTTTATATATCTATCAGGTTGTTAGATCTATCATGAAGACTTTGGCCACAGAATTGTAGCTATGAAAAACTAATGGCCACACAATTATCGTGGTCACAAGTTTTCGTAGCCACATTCTGTAGCCACAACTCATTTTTCTTGTAGTGAATTGGATTGCGAAATTATCTTCTATTGTTGTAGTTCATGTCGGTTGTCGTATTTGCTGCTAAATGTTCATGTAAAGATGATTATTCCTCTGATTTTCCGTTAAAACTAGTCTTAATTAATCGTCACTATTTTAGCAACGATTTCATGAAAAAGAACATAGAAACAAATAATGTCGGTTAACATAAATCTACCGAAAGACATGAAATACATAGTAAATTATTGTGCTTCTTACACTTGCATCCCTTCGAGATTCTACAATTATAGTTACTCCTCAACCTTTTTACAGTAGTACAGTGTGTCCCTCTATTCTTACAAAATCCGAAGTTCTGACCATTTGTAATTACGCCTATGGCCCTATCTTACCTCAACGAAAGGCCATAATTGTAAACCTTGTAATAATACAAGGGCACAAGTAACTGAATTTGCAGAATCTCTGAAGGACACAAGTGTTAAAAACCCTAAAACATTTGTTACCATGGATAAATTCGATTGCAGCGGATCTGACTCAAGTATAAAATTTGTAAGTACCTCATCTGGGAAATATTTCATATGGGTGTCATAAAAATGTGGTCACAGGAAAGGACATCTAACAACACACAATACATCGAATCGGGCCATCTATTGTTTCCCACGAGACATGGGCATGGACCTGGCTACAGACTCCGATAGCCTAATTAGCTTGTGTATTTAACCAGAACCCGGTTCAGCGCCGCAAGGTCATTACGTACGAACTCAGCCCCACTCTTGACCGATCCGACCCCCACTCAGATATGCAATCGGACGTGTCGAGTGTCGACCGGTGATTATGCAAGTCATTGGGGGGAGGATATATGTACATTGCGCAACAAAAATCGCAGTCAATATCAGAGCTATCAATGACAAACATACACACTAACTTCTTCACTTGGTCCCAACAATAGGTCAATGTGCTAGTGTTCATCTATTTGCAATTGATTTCTTTTCCGAAAAAATATAGCAGAAGTTCCTTAACTATGCATCTAATTTCAATATTGTACCATATCTTTAGAAGGTAATACTTTTGTACTCGATCTTTGAGATTTGTTTCAATATGATATGGAGCAAGAAAGATTGCAAAGATTTTAGGACTCAAATGTAATTATAACATATCAGAGGGGTTAATATGTAAAAATTCCTTGCTTCCTTATCTATCTCGTAAGCCGTTTATGAACGGAACGGGATATCCTACAGGACAACCAATGTAATCGGGTCCGGGTCGGAAAGGAGCGGTTTGACCTTTGACCCGATTTTAACGAGATGGGTCAGGTCACTATCTATAGGTTCTGATCGTCTGCTGTCACTACAAGAAAAATGAGTTGTGGTCACGGAATGTGACTACAGAAATTTGTGGTCATAATAATTCCGTAGCCACTAGTTTCTCGTAACTACAATATGTGGTCAAAGTCTTCCTACAAGAGTTGTGGCCACGACAAGTGTTGTGGTCACTTGTAGTAGCCATGACATATTCGTGGTTAGAGAACTCTCGCGACAAGACTTGTAGCTACGACTACTTTCCACGATATATTGTGGCAAGAACCCAATTCTCTGGCCACAAACCCCTTATCTGTATGCATAGTTCTGTTGTCACAACTTATTTTCCTTGTAGTGTGTAAATAGCTTTTACAGCATCTGCTGCAACGAATGAGAAACGTCGGATGTGGATCCAATGACGCACAAAGGGAGCTAGGGATAGTGGGCGTGCATGTCGAGGCTAGGGACGTGCATCTCGAGACCGGGGAGAGACGATCGGACGGCTGTAGACCTTAAAGCAGAATCTGCTGCAGCAGGGCTAAGATCCAAATTACACCATCTATATAAAATATTTCCAGCTCGCTAACAATATAAATAAACATTCACGCCTACGTGTAAATATCTGTTCATGTTTACCTGTTAATCGGCACCACGATATCATACTCCATTAATCATTCAATCAGCTGTCACAAGATAAAGAATGATCAAACAACCAAACAGATCCTACTGAAATATGATTTGCATGCGATGAGATCTTAAAACTGCAGCAATCGTGAACATGGATCACAACCTGCCCTGCACTTTACTTTAACAGGCACATGCTGCTCCATTAATATCTTCGCACAAAATGTAACCTTGTATTGGTGCAGTGGTGCTGCATGTTCCCACATCATAAACAAACAGAATAACCTAATAAAAACAATTTAAATGGTCATGTATACTTTAAAAAAAGGAGAGACGATGAATAGTCTGGTAACCTAATCCATCGCTTTCTTTGCCACCGTAAAGCATGCCTGCCGGGCTTTTGAATATCATATACCTGTGACACCAGCAAATGATTGACCATGATCATATCATGCAGTTATCAGGAAAAGAAGAATATTCTTTCTTCCAAAACCATATGCAAAAACCTAACACCCTACTCTCTGTTCCACGCCAGCAATGAACAGACATGTTAAACTCATCATTAATTAAGCTTAGTTCGGATGATCAACTAAACATTCAGTTCTTCAGTTTGCTGCAACTCTATGACTATGTTCGATAATAACCATCAAAATGATCATGTATTCAGAAAACTATGTCCCCCGGGGGATATATATAAGATATATAGCATGATGATGATCTGGAGATGGGAAAGAGGAGAGCAGAGGCAGTCCACTATACCTCAAGTGGGAAGTGGATAGGAGCAGGAGCCCCCACGGGGGACGACCACATGTGTAACCTTCAATCTTTTTTGCATGGACATGTCATTCCACGTGAGGCCCTCCTTCTCCACATCCATCTCCGCTGGAGCCATCACGTCCACACCTGAGATTGGGCATGGGCATGCAACCCTAAATAATCACAGGGATTTTTACCTCATGAACCTTATAAATTTTGTCATTTAGTTACTTGACTTTTGAAACAACCTAATTTCCCTCTCAACCCTGTAAACTTGCTTCGCCTTGCCCCACGAACCCTGCTATCAAATTGACATGTCTTGGGTTAATTGATTGCATTAAAAATGAGTTAATCAAAATCACATGAAATCCAACAGTTGGATTTCTTCCCCACACTACAAGAAAAATAACTTGTGGTCACGGAATGTGGCTACGGAAACTCGTGGCCACGATAATCCGTGGCCAAAGTCTTCATACAAGAGTTGTGGCCACGACAAGTTTTGTGGTCACTTCTAATGGCCACGACATATTTGTGGTGAGAGAACACTAGAGACGAGACTTGTAGCTATGGCTACTGGCCACGACTTGTCGTGGCCAGAGCCCAATTCTATGACCACAAACCCCATATCCGTGGGCATAGTTCTGTAGCCACAACTTAATTTCCTTGTAGTGCCACTCCCTCATTCCTTCTTCTATCCCCTTTTCATCTTCAAATCCCATCTCCAATCTATTGGTGACAGTCGAGCAGTGTGGGAGAGGAGGGCAGCAAGGGGATAAAATCCAGAAGCTTCACCTGGTCAAGGGTTTAGAGATGTAAAATGTTGGTAGAAAGCATCGACAAGGGGGAGATCAACCTCTACTCGCAGGAGAAGGGGGCTAGCATGTGGGCAGTGTGCGAGGAAGGGGCAATGCCCGAGAGGTAGATAGCATCTGTGGGGGGTGTTGGAGATCGAGCAGTCGCATCTTCTCCGGGAAACGCACGGGGGAGATTGGGTCGACCTCTGCTTGCGGGAGAAGGGGGTCAACCTTCGAGCAACGCGTGGGGGAGGGGGTCGGCCTCTGCTTGTAGGGGAGGTGCTCAGCCTCCGGATGGAATGCTGGGGAGGGGTGACGCCAGGGAGGTAGAAAGCATCTGCAGGGGCGGGAGGAGATCGGGCAGTCGCATCTTCTCTGGACGATGCGTGGGGGAGATCTGGTCAGCCTCTGCTCGCTAGAGAAGGGGGTCAACCTTCCAGCAAGCAACGCGCGAGGGAGTAGGTCAACCTCTGCTCGCGAGGGAGGGGGGTCAGCCTCTATTTGCGAGAGAAGGGGGTCGACTTTGAGCGGCGCACGGGAGAGGGGAGTGGTGATAACAAATGGGTAAGGGGAAGATGTTGTGGGGGAGTGGGAATGATGTCATATTTTGTAAATTTGCTAAATAAAGGGAGTAATGTGCATCTCTTTTTAACAGAATCTGGTTAGATTTAACGGGTAATTGGTTGAGGGTTAACTACAGGGTCTGTAAGGTAAAGGTTAGCAAGTTTATGAAGTCGGCAGGAGAATTAGATTGTTTGAAAAGTCGATGAGATAATTTGCGAAGTTTATACGATTCGTGGAATAAAAATCCCACAATTCTATATGCTAAATATTAATATCCTACATTTAAATATATACCTGCAGTACAAGCAAACTCAACGTGGAGAACTAAGGTTCATTCCCTCGGTGCGGTCCCCGCTGTGGAGACCCAAACCCTAAATCAAGTTACGTGAATGGATCGCCTCAAGTTCTGCATGATCGAGCTGTGATGGATGGTGGGATGATCCACTGACGACCAGCATTGATTGCGTGGATCAGTGATTAATTAACGCACCGGGATGATCTCTGCATCTCTCAGCCATTGGATTGTGTGGGGGAAGGTGTATATATATAGTACCTCTTTAATAAATGGGAGGGTATGGGATAAGGTGTGGGGGTAGATGAGCCCCACTGTAACCGTGGATAATATATACGTAATATTATAAGGTAATATATATGTATAGTGGTGAATACATAAAGACCCATTGGGATAATATTCCTTGCAGTCTTGCAGAGAGAGGGATTCTCCGCTGCAGTAAGGAATGCAACCGATCGAGCCGTTTCCACTAATTTTCTTGATCTGGGTCCATATAAAGTGCGAATTCGTAGAAACCGCTCGATCGTGATCGAACAACTCCAAAGATTACAACAAACTCTGTTGCATCCCTTGCGGCAGCGGAAGATCCAAACTCGCTGAGAGAGATTACAAACAGATGTTACAAATTATATCCAGAATTACTTAATCAGGAACAGGGACTTTTTTTGCTACCCCGATTCAAGTCTAAAACAGAAGCAAAACCTTTGGCAACTAATGTACGACTGTATAGTTCTTAAAACAAAGCAACTATGGTTCTTTAATGACTTAATTACATCAGAAGCACGCAGCCATTTTTGCTCTCATGGTGAGCACTGGATCGTGATGTCTTGCTGATCTAACGACGACCCACTCGAATTATTGCTGCTGCATCTGAAAATCCGGATCTAGATATCAAGATAACGACACTGAGTTAGGTTTTCCGCACTATGATCATGACGAAGATACATGCAGACGATCGGAGAGAAGAGGGTGAGTGCTGTTGTCGTCAGAAGGCGCGCAACGAGGAGAGTATACGCCTGACCGCGCACGTTAGGAACTTGAAGTCCAACAGAGCGGAGGATAATGCTGACCGCTCGCGAGCCGCTCGATCAAGATCGAACGGTTCATATGGTAAGAGCTTAAAAATACCTTGATTTCGTCTGAACCGCTCGATCCTTATCGAGCGGCTCATAACGTCCACTTTTTACAGTCCGCGCGCCTTGTCTCCCTTGCACCCATCTGTCTGCGACTGGGGGTATATTGGTGGAGCCCGCCCTTTTCAGAATTTCCCGCTTTTTTCTCCATAATTAATTATTTTATTTAAAATTATCCTCCGGTCTCTGGTCTACCACCCAACATGAACACATGGATTCGATTGGTTGTGTAAATAAATTATAAATTTTTTACACTTATACTATTCCGAGTTTCTAAAATTCACTCAGTTCCTTTGCTTTTATTGCAATAACACTTCTGTCCATATATTCTTACCAATTTTACAGCATCATACTTCCGATAATGTAATTAGGAGCATAAACGTAATAATAAAGGATAATACAACGAACTTTAAGAATATATGGACATAAGTGTTAGCGTAAAAAAGTTAGAAACATGTCTATTCGCATAATCTTGAAGGGACACACGTGTAAAAATCCTTGAAATTATATGGATTTTTACAGCTTGACCCCACATTTGTTCTATCTATTTCTTTACAATAATATGTGTTCTCCTATATTCTTAAAAAATCCGTGATTTTGATACGGATACTTTGCTTTCACGAAATCTTCGTTTTAAAACTTTCCATATAAATATGCAATTTAGCTAAGTCCTTATAACTCTTTATTGATATCTCTTCCAACTAATTAATTAATTTCTCTCCCTAACAAAAATCTCTTCAGCTCCACCGTGAACGTAAATTCTCTATTTCTCCCTTTTAAAAAAGTTATCATTTTTTAGTTTCTATTTTGTCTATACCGCAATTCTCCAAGGTCTGTTTTTCCTTATGTATGTTTTTATTAGTAATTTGAAATTTTTATATCCTACGAAATAGGAATTGTCTAGAAAGATTTTCAGATGGTCCATATTTACTATAACTTTTGAGCTATATAGGCCATGAGCCATAGTAGATTTTGCAAAAAGAAGAAGAAAATATGTAATATTTTATTGTTAAGAGCAATCATAACATGACATATTATTATTACTATGTTAGCATTAGTCACTTTAAAGAATCAGTAATTGAATATTTGAGAATAAAAATATATATGGAAAAATAATATGAACTATGGTCAAATACGAAATACCACCCAACATGAACACATGGATTCGATTGGTTGAGAGCTTGGGGACAATAATAAAATTGTAAATTATATAGAATCCACCCATTACAACCGCATCCCTAACAAATATACAAAATCTAAAAAGTCACACAAACACACAGACATATAGAGAGAGAGAGAAACAAGAGGATTTTAGAATAATGGATTATACCTACCGATCTTATTTTTTATACTTAAGTTTTTTTATTGTTTTCTTATTTTTAAATAATAAAATAAATAACAATTTATTTCATAAATTATACTAAATCATCACAATACAAGAATTGTATTGTTTTACTAGAACCAACTTGCAACAACTAGCAGTGGATTTGTGATCACAATAGCTAATGCGAGCACATTCCTACAATTAGCGGTTGCATAGGTAAATATGCAACCGCAAAATTTGAGACGGACGATTTGACGTCTCATTATGCGACCACATTGTGGTCATATAATGTAGTCGCGTATTCTGCTAACCAAAACAACATAACTAATAATCGCTCCTCATTTCCATTCTACGGTTCTACCTCTTCTCCTGGTTATTGCCCTCCCTCCCGCCTGACCTCCTTCCTTTGATAGCCTCTCCTCCTCCCTCCTCCCAAGACCTTCCCTTTCCTACTCTCCCTACCATCTCATCCTCTCCTCAACCTTATCCTTTGTTTTTGTATGTGGAGAAGAGGAGCCTTCATCCTTATGGATAAGCTCTTCCTCAGCCATCTCTCGCCACCAACGAGTGTCTCCCCCGTATCATCATCCTCTTCCTTAGGTATATCTCTTGTCTTTTAATTTTGTCATATAGTTTAGCTTTTGTTTTGATTTTGAGTATGTATGTTATCTTCAATTGCATTTTAGGTGTTTGTTGAAATGCCTAAGAGATATTATCTTCTTGAATGATGAATTAAATAGAATTTAAAATATAACTTTTCCTGTAATATGTGATTTTGTTCTCATGAGTTAGAAATATTTTTTTGTATGCGAGTGTCTACTGAAATGTGGGTATTAGTTGTATGTGTATTTACGTGTAAGTATTAATGTTTATAATTGTAGGTTGATGTGCATGTGAATTAGATATTATGTACATGAATTAGATTTGATCGACTACTTGTTTGTTAGATAGATCTAACATGTAGATTGTAATTTAGGGTATTGCATGAAATTGCACAAAACCTCATTCATACATGTATGTCCATCCACACTAGGTGAAGTGTGTCCCTACACAACGAGAGGCGTGTGCAACACATGTTGGGGAGTGATGCCCCCATCATGTGTTATACACACACACATTATTTTTTATAAATGTAGGGGTCTTAGTTTTACAAGTTAATAAATACCCTTCACGGCACAGTGCGACTCTTGATGTTTGTTTTACAAGTACATGTATAGGGGAGGGTAGATTAGGATACTATACTGAGTTGGCCCAAATGGAAATCAAATTTTCACAGGTGCTATTACATTTGAACGGTATCGCTCGTTTGCATAATTCAACATCTTATAAAATTACCAAGATAATTAAAAAACTTAATAAATACGACAAAAAGAGAAAATAAATCCAAACACAAGATCATGGGTAAACATGTATGTATTTATGTATGTGGTATGTATGTCAGTGTATGAGGTACGTATGGGTATGCATATGGGTAGGATACGAGTATGAATGTGGGTAAGTACGGGTAGGAGACTGGGTATGTGGCTATCTATCATTTGTTATATATGGGCGTGCATATGGGTAGGAGGCTATGTATGTGAGAATCCATGGTAGAATGTGAGTAACCAAGTATGATTTGAGGAATTTGGTTGGGTATGTAAGCATTGGGCATGTATGAATTAAGCACGTATGAGGTATTTGGGCATGCATTTATGCACGAGTGTGAGGAATATGGGTATGCATATGAGTATGTAAGAGTGTATGTATGTGTCAATGACTATAAGAGTGTATGTGGGTATTTGGGGATGTATGCAAGTGTGTGAGGAATATGTGTATGCATGTGGGTATGTGTGAGTGTATGGAGCAATATGAGCATGAATGTAAGAGTGTATGGGTGTAATTGAGGATATATGCAAGTGTGTGACGTGTTGGACATGCGAGCCCACGACGAGCCATTATGCAATAGATGTTATTGCGAATATCATTCCCTGATCTGAAATGAAGAATAACTAATTTGCATAATAGGTCCCTTAGTACAATTAGGATTGTGTATCATGGCCATCTTAATGATCATACAGCTGTTGATTCAATTAATTGAATCATAGAGGCTAGTGCTTGGATGAATATCTAAAGGGTTAGATTGAGGACTCATCAATAACTGTCAAATGATTGTTAAGAGATGATCTCCCTCCTGAGTAGGAGATGACAATCCTTTCTCACATAGGCTGATATCTGACTGACCTCTTGATGCAGGTCCTCTGCATAGGAATAGAGATTCAGAGGTGTCAGATTAGTTAGGTCAAAGAGTTGACTTAATGAGATCGAGATAACCAAAATCCTATGTCATATGCTGTCACGATATAGGCACGCATCCTCTGAACGGAGACAGATGTGTTACTATATGTTTGACTATGTACATTTGGCAGACCAATAGGTTGATGACCTAACCAAGGTCTATACATGTGCATATAAGGGCATATGAGTAATACGATCTCTCAAAGGGATCATACAGGTTCCTTATTGAACCGGAAGACATGAGCTCACTCGTGAGATATTGGGAATAATCAAATTCCGTGCACGGTCGTCTCGCTTTGGAAGCTTAACTGAATTTGTAGGTTTGATATATACTTTTGAAAAGTATATAATCAAGACCTAGGTATGATATATGATTTTGGAAAGTATATGATCGATACTGACTCTCAATGATCAAATGAGAAACTTACTGATAGAACTCTGAAGTAGACAGTGTAAAGTTGATCTAATACTTCGGGTTTATTCTGAGTCTTCCCGTATGCACGATGTACAGGTGTTGGGAATACCTGAGGGTGATGTAATCATAAACGATTGTATAACCATGACGCTTCCATTCCTAGAGAGTGATGAAACAGATCTGGATTTTAACGACTCCTCTCAGTAGAAGTAATCTGATCTTGGTCCAAATGTTGGACATTGATCTGAATGTGATTCAGATGCAATGAGAAGATTAGATTTGCGGTCTTGATTTAATCAAGCATCTATGGGAGGTCCGAGATCTGGATTTGAGATGTGATCTCTATATCCAAGTCACTATACGTGGAACAATACAATCGCCATGTCCTTATCTCCAAGTATCCACGGAGAAAGTGCATTATCCTTGAAAGAATTCATGGATAATTTCATTGTTGATATATGTATCTAAGCATAGATAAAATTGATAATTAAATGTGATTTAATTATCATGGATAATATGAATTTGATTCATATTATAAGGAGAGATATCTAAGATAATTGAATGTGACTTAATTATCAAAGATTTGAATAATGTGAATGTGATTCATGTTATTTCGACACATGAGAAAAGAGATCCAAGATGGTTAAATGTGATTTAATTATCATGGATATGAATAATGTGAATGGCACTATCCATATTAATCATATATATTATAAATGTGATTTATTATATATTAGAGAGAGCATATTGTGTTTTATATTTGTTAATTAATTATTGATGTGAATTGGATTCACATTAGATGATTAATTAAAATATAATTATATTTTATTTTGGAATGTGAATGTGATCCACATTTTTCTAATGGCATGATTGCAATATTTCACAAGATAATTATGAATTATTTTTGTGAAATAATTTACAACAGGTGTTGTTGTAAATCCTGTAGATATCATGAGATAATGGTATCTCATGAGATAATGAGATCTCATGAGATGTTGTAGCCGTCCCCCCTTTTTAGGGAATATGGTTTATCTCCTCATTATCTCCAAGGATAATTAATTGATTTGAATTGAATTTAAATATATTAATTTATCGATATATATATAAAATTAAATTAAATTAAATTAAATTAATTGTTGTTGTGTTTTTTACAACAAGATCATAGTCATTGAAAGAAACACAAATCAATTTCAACCACTGATTGTGTGTTGTCCATGAATTGGGATCCATGGACTCCTAAAACCCTATATAAGAAGAGGCATCCTTGTCCTTCATAAGAGATGCAAAAAAAATGAATGCTCTCTCTCTCTACACGCCCACTCTCTCTATCTCTCATGTGGTCGTCCACCATGGATGCCCTAGAGAGATCCTCCATCGCCGCAGCGTCGTCGTTATGCTATCCAATTGTTTGCTCGTGGATCTCCGTCTACTTCGGTGTGCCTTGCTTGTGAAGAAGATGTCGTATCTCGTTTGCCGAGATCAAGAGATCCGTGGCTTGGATCATCAACATGGATTGTGAGGAGCACGCGATTCATCCCCGCTCTCGTAAAGCGTCTCCTCCATCGGATCGGACTTGAGACAGGAGGTCTCTTGGTTTAGAGACTTGATTGCAACCACGCTTCAAAAGGTAATCCTATTACTTGTTTGTGGTTTAGATGAAACGATCCGAGAAGTGTTCTTGGATCATGTGGTTTCATCACATAAAATTTTTTTAATTTCCGCTGCCTCGAGCAACTAGTGTGACTAGTCGCTTCCGATCGCATTCGATGCGATCATCACGCTTCCATGATGCGCTTGAGATTATTCTCATATCTTTCAAGTGGCATCAGAGCCAGGTTGTCGAAGGTTTTGGATGAGATCCATGAACCTACGAAGATTTAGGCTCGTTTGGGTTCGTGAAGATTTTAGCATTTCAATTTTCGCAGCCCTATCTTGTGACAAAATTTCGACCCTATTTAAAATGTTTAAACACAAAACTTTAAATTGAATAATGTTCCCCATTAATTAAGGAAACAATAGGATTTGAGTTTGTGTGATTTAGAATCCGATAACTAAAGATATGATCTTTTTAATCACCATATGTCCACTGTTTCGGGGATGGCGATTAGTTACGTAATTAAAGAGTTAATTACTGGTCCTAAATGCCTGAAAATACATAATTATCTCTTGGGTTCTGTTTTAAATCAAATTGGAGAACAAAATAAATTTAGTTTGCATTAATTGGATTTAAATTAATCGAGTTATGTTGATTTTAGTGAGTAGGGGTCACTGTTGGAAATTAACAAACTTGATCATGAACCTTGTGATTGTCATTCAAATAAATTAATTTCCTGAAATGATTATTGATAAATATTTGTGAAATATTAAGACTGACTATTTTGATATCAACATTGGTTTACATCAAGGTTTAGCTTTGAGTCCATTTCTTTTTACTTTGATTATGGACGAGTTGACAAGTCACATTCAGGATGAGTTACCTTGGTGTATGTTATTTGTTGATGATATTGTGTAGATTGACGAGACTAGAGATGGAGTAAATGAGAAGCTTGAGGTTTGGAGACATGCATTGGAGACTAAAGGTTTTCGTATAAGTAGGGCTAAGACGGAATATATGGAATGCACCTTTGATGGAAGCAATGGTGAAGGAATCAAGGTGAAGATTGGTGACGATAACATTCAGAAGAGAGATTCTTTTAGATATCTGGGATCTATTTTGCAACATGATGGGGAAATTGATGGAGATGTTGCTAATAGAATAAATACAGGCTGGCTAAAGTGGAGAGGAGCCTCCGATGTTCTCTGTGATAAGAAAATTCCTTTAAAAATTAAAGGAAAGTTTTACAAAGCAGCCGTGAGACCTGCTATGCTTTATGGTTCTGAATGTTGGCCTGTGAACCATAGACATGTGCAGAGAATGGCTGTAGCAGAAATGAAAATGCTAAGATGGATGTGTGGACATACACGTAAAGATCGGATTCGGAAGGATGCAATCAGAAAGAAAGTTGGTGTAGCTCCGATCGAGGATAAGATGCGAGAAAACCGCTTAAGATGGTTTGGTCATTTGCAAAGAAGGTCAACTGATGCACCGATTAGGAGATGCGAGTGGTGGGATGTTGAGCCGGTTAAGAGAGGGCGAGGACGGCCCAAGAAGTGTTGGAAAGAGACTATACGAAGGGATCTTAGTTTTTTGGATATAAATCTGAGATTGACCCAAGATAAATCTGAATGGAGGCGAAGAATCCATGTAGCCGACCCTACTTAATTGTGGGAAAAGGCTTTGTTGTTGTTGTTTTTGTATTTAAAGATAATAATTATTTCCTTGAATGACATTGCATTAACCAAAATGATAAGATAGTTGATCTTGATCACAATGGGTTAACATGAAATTTCCAACAAACGTTGTTTTCATGAAAACTCTTGTTTATCCTACAATAGTTGTAGGACAACTTTTACATGAAAAACCCTCTTGCTTGAATAAGATTGGGGATTTGTTTAGTAAATCTCCTTATAATATTATCAAAATGGTTTTAATGAATATTATATGGTATAATTTCGGTTGAAAAACCGATGAGCATCTCAAAGTACACAATGATCTATTTAACATTATCCTTTCCTGAGGTGGATATGGTGTCTAGTCGGGGAGCGTTAGGATAGCAGGTTGCACCGGTTGCGATCCATCCCACTCCCGTCGGTACTGGCCATGACAGCGGGTAGGGACTTGATAATGCTGGAGAAATCAAGGTGTATTTTTCTAATTATTAAAATTCGAATAATATGTACTTTGAGATTATACCTTCTATCCAAGTAATAATTAAGTTTGTTGATTAAGATTGGATATATAATTAATTAATATGATTAAATTGATTATATCCAATTGATACACTCTATTTATGAATAGATGTGTATTTCCCTTAGAAGAATTAATTATATGAATGTGATTCATGATAATTAATTATAGAATTTAAATATGACATGGAGGATCACATAAGTGACATCTACAGTCTCCCGTCAAGGCAAAGGGTTCCGTCGTCAGATATTGTATGTAGGAGATGCTTGTCCGAAGTGATGGCTCCTGCATACCATCCATGGATCGAGCTCTTCGCTTCTCGAAAGAGTAAGGACGTATACGTAGTGACCCTAATATCGGGTCCTCATATTATTAGGGAGATATTGGATATACGTAGTGACCCTAATATCGGGTCCTCATATTATTGGGGAGATATTGGATTTCGTATAGCGAGTATTAATCATGTAGACGGTTGGTTCAATTAATGACGGGTCAACATCACCTTAGGGGTGGTGGGCTCAGGTGTTAAAGACCGAATTGGGAGATGCAAGTTGGACTTGCAAGGTGGAATGTGTTCCCGCTTTTTTTGTCGGAGTCACAAGTTCTCATATTATTGGAATGTGACAAAGGCAAGGAAGGAGATCCCAGATCTTTCTTGAGATATAATGGTAAGTGTATCTCTTACATTGAAAGTGATTAAGGGAAGGAACTTTCAGTGTTGACAAGGCAAGAGAACTTTGTTATAAAAACTCCTAAATCAAAGTAAAATATGTATATATATATAAATATATACACATGCAAATTTCTTATTTCAGATAATTCTTCAGAAAACCCACTCAATGTTATACTCAATAATAACCAGTAAAATATCATGGATTGGACTAATGATCCAGATATTGTACTTGCAATTGGACACATAATGTATGTGGTTGCAATGTGCAAGTTTCCTCAACATAATGAGGTATGACAATTAAATAAGACAATAAGGCATCACCTTAGGGTTCGTATGTCTCTATAGTCTTGATCTTTCATCGAGTGTACTTTGGAAGTGACATGTCGATGGTGATCGTAATGGTCGAATAATCCTTATAAAATCAAAGAAGATGTTTTGGCATACATATGTGCTCTATACATCTAATCATGAATGACATGGTTCTCTGCATTATGCAGAATGGTAGCTCGAAAGAGATGATGTATTCAAAATGTTTGAATACCTACCTGAACCAATGTTTTAAGAGTCTAGATGGATGTAGACATGATGAGTGTCATCATTTTACTATCTATACTTTAGTCATTCATGAAGCTTCATAATATTCATATTGTATGAATTTAATGAAGCATGTATAAATGTTGAAATGCTCTTACATTGAATTCTTTTGAATTTAACATAAGAGATCCTTGGTCTTAAGCAATGGTTGTTTATAGATAAAGGGAGCACAGTGGAAGCATGGGTCAGACCCAAGATGAGAAGGATAGTCAAAGAGTTGACCGTACTTCTATGACTTCCATATGACATCAAAAGAGTTGGATGAATACCAATATTGCAATAAGTTGATGTGTTGATAATATGACTATCAAATCTGTTTAGAATCCTTAGAGAAGGACTCGGATAGAGCATCAAAATAATTTACACAAATCATTGATATTGACTTTCTTATTGAATAAGATAGAGTCTTATAATTGCATCTCAATCTTCTAACAACACTTGCAATGGGTTGCATATGTTTTACAAGACTGGAGAATTTGATCTTCAGGTTTAATAGTCATATACATGGATATTGATGCCATTATTGCAACAATCTCTATTGGATAGATGGACTTCATATTTTCAGTGGGAGAGCCTTAGTCTTAGAGAATGTCTTTATGACCTAGATATTAGAATACACTCATTATTTATTTCTAAATGTTTGAAATAAACATGAATTCTGGAATAAGCCTATCATAAAGAGTTATGATGGATATATTTTAGATAGTAATCTAACATCTAGTGGACTCCACAAAATTAGAAAATTAATGAATGGTTCATTAAGATTTCTAATATTGAAATTAAACCTTCAAAAGATCAATATGAGGATGAAGATCATTTAACAATGATCTGGCATCAAGTTTTGGACATATGTCTGTTGATGAGATCAATGGACTAGTAAGATATGGAACTTTAGAATGTCTAAAAATTTCAAAGCTTACATACTTATGAATATTGTATTCAAAGTAAAATGTCCAAAACACCCTTCTCTGGGAATGGTGTTAGATGTCGAGGTATTCAAGATCTCATACATATTGATGTATGTAGATCATCTATATCATAATAAACATTATGGATATGTGATATCTATTGATGATTATGTATGATATGAGATTTCTTCTCTTCACCTAAGAAACCTTTGAAATGTTCAAAGATTTCATAATTTTGGTTTAGAACCAAAGTTTGAAGAAAGATGAAATGAATTTGATCTAACCTAGGTAGCTTGTACCAGTTAGATAAAATTCAAAGAATACCTTATGGAGATATGAATATCATTTCTATCTCACTCCTCCTGATAAACCTAAAGTCAATAGAGTTGTAGGGAGATACAATTGGATCGTGTGTGACATGATTTGATCAATGATGAATTTTTTTAGCATAATTACCTCTTAATTTCCAGGTATATATGTAGTAGAGACTACATTATATATCCCTAATAAGATTCCAATCAAGTAAGCTGGAATTGAGCACTAAAGAATGCTACTTCATTAGGAAAATAAAGGCTGGGTGGAGCTGCTACTGCTGGGATCAGCGCGTGATCTGGGGGGCTGCGTGGACGTCTGTGCTTCCTAAATAGACAAGATCTGTGTCTTCAGGTCACTCATGGTCTTCGTCGACTGGTCCATCTGAGCCAGCCCCTGGCTCTGCTTCTTCTCGAGGATCTCGATGCGACCCACCTTCTCACTGATGATCCCCATGTCGGCTGCGGCGGATTCGGTCTGAGTTGCTGCTGCTGATGGAGTGTGGGGACCGGCATCGATGCGTGCGATCCTATGATATGAACCTGCCCCTTGGGGGGCCTTCTGTTGTGTGTAGACTCGGGCTTGGGCCATTATTGTCGAGTTCTCTGCCATCCCTTCATAGATGGCCCAAACCTCATCTTCAACCTTGGAAAAGTATGACCCACCACAAGAGGCATTCACAAGTCCCTGCAACTCCGGTGTCAGCCCACAGAAGAAGCTCTGAACAAGGTTGGGCTTTGATATGTCATGATGTGGACACCGGTCAACGAGCTCTCTGAAGCGAACCCAAGCCTCATGGAATTGTTCATTCGAGACCATTGTGAAGTTGATGATCATATCTCGCTCTACGTTGGTCCGGCCGAGAGGGTAGTACTTATTCAAGTACGCGGTCCGGAGCTGCTCCCAAGTTGTGACATACCTCCCAAGATGCTTCAGCCAATAGGTTGCTCGGTCAACTAATGAGAACGGGAAGGCAATCATCTTTATTGTGTCCTCGTCCACCAGTCTATCATGGACAGTGCTACAAATCATCTCAAACTCCTGCAGATGGAGATGAGGCTCCTCGGTGGCTACCTCATGAAACTTGGGCAACAACAGGATTGTCTGGGGGCGAAGCTCAAAATTCCCAACAATGGGAGGAAGATGAATCCATCGGTGAGTGAGGGTTGCAGCTGGGTTGTGCAACTGACTCATGGTCGCCGGTGGTGTCCTCTCCGATTGTTGATCTCCTCCTGCTCCATCTCCTCCTCCTCCTTCAGCTCTGTCTTCAGGTATCTCTCCACCGCCCTCAGATCTGTCTTCTCGGTCTGCTCGCATCTGCGCCAGCTCTCTCATAATGTCGCCCATGAAGGCTCCCTGATCTCTGATCTGTCTCTGCGTCGTCTCCAGGGAAGCCAATAATGAATTGTTGATGGCAGTCTGATCGTATACATATGAAGGTTGTCCCTGCTCATCTGGGCATCCCTCACTACTGGCCATGTCTTGGGTCTCTGCAAAGGCAAAGATACCCATCTCAGATGCCGTCAAATGTCCAGAAATCTCTCTTGCACTGAACTCTGACACCTCAGGACTGATAGAAGAAGGGTGATCAAGGGAAAACAAGGTGGATGTGAACTCAGGCTCGGAGAGCGGGTCTAAACTCCCCGAAGCCGACCTAGATGAAAAGGGAGGAGTGCTCGATAGCGGTGCCACCAGACCTGGCCTAAGGGATCTCCTTCTCGTCATTGTGATCTTGAGAAAAAGGGTGGATGAGATCTGGAATGCAAACAAGATTGGAAATCAAACCTCCAATTCACCTACGCAACTCTCGAGCTGATGACCGTGAAGGTTCGGTCGTTTATCTTGTCAATTTTAGTTAGTGATCAATCAATCTATCAGAGCGATTAAGCAAGCTGTTGGGAACCCAACTCTCCTAGCCGACTGTCCCAATCCCGAATGAGATCTTTCCCAGGGAATTGCGGACCGTTTACCGTCTACCCGATCAATTCCCTCTGTTAAGGATGTCGCGGTCCGCTTTACCGGTTACCAGAGAGATCCTCATTGGAGAACGACTCACCAAGACCAGTAGTCAACTAGAATTTCGGGTGTAACTCTAGCCTAGTGTGCGGATCACTCTCTCATTGCAGATAAATCAAACAATGAGGGGGTTACTCTCCCAAGATTAAAATTTTTGGTGGGGTGAGTTTTAAGGTCAAGTTTGCATTAGCAGACCCAATTTTATTTGATTGTCACTTTTTAGATTTTTTTATAAAAACAACGCCTAACAAATTTTCCGTCTTCCTTGATTATTTTGAGTCCAATAAAACGGGGGAGGAAGTCGGAAAAGCTGATGCACAATCAAACACAATTATGCATGCAAAGATAGAAATGCACACCTTGCTCCAGCATTCTACATGCAGGGTGATCCGCGCATAAATTAAAAGACAGTAAATAAACTACCTATATGATGCACGAGGAAATCGTCCCTAGATAAGCAACTTCTATTAATCGTGAAGCACCAGTAGCTATGACTAGGAAGAGAGATCGGAGTCCCGTCTTGGGAGCCGATCGGTGTCCACCATAATGGATCCTGCACGCGCTGTATACGACCCCTCCCGACACGTGGTCTCTAGTCCAAGTCAAATAGCTTTTTCAATTGATTTTTAGCTAAGTCCAATTAAGATCTATAGGTACAAGCAAGATATTAGGTGTTGGGCCTTAGCTATTTGCGTCACAGTCAATAAAACTCCTAAAACTAGGGGCTAAATCTGCCTGAATCAAATAGGTAATAAAATCGGCAAAACCGCGAAAAGCCGTGAAAAACCGACGAGGCCCCCAAGGGAACAATCCCTCGGGCAATGGACCTCGTGAAGTGTAGAAGTGTCCAAGTTATTACAAATTAAGAGTCACTCTCTCACTTCAAATTACACAAATATATGCAATGAAAATGAAAACTAGAGCTAAGTCTATAAAATCTCTCTAAGTCTTCTTTGGTGCAAGAGTAGCAGGCCGAAGCTGGCTTCACGTGGGTGCGCATGCGCCTAGGGTAGAGCGCCTCCCTTGATCCGTAATGCCTCTCACAAAGTCAACAAAGAGGAGGGGTTAGACAGGTCAAACAATATATATCAACACTGAAGAAAAGAAGACGAGGCAAAAAAATGTAGACAAATAATCACAATCACACAAATAAATCAGATTTATACGTTGTTGCTCCCTTGCAACGGTGCCATTTGATGAAGCGGTTTTTCCACGGGTCTAAATATGCCTCACACAAGGCGGAGGCAAAGTCGCTGTGGCGACCCACGAGAAAATCCAGACTTCAGTCAATAATTAACCCACGACAATCAAATTAAGCAATGAAAGTAAATGTGGAATTAAAATTTATTATAACTCTACAAAATATGTGTATAGTGCAAGTAATGTAGAGTGTCGAACACAGGGAACAATTAGGATAGATCGGAAAAAGTGCTCAAGAGTGAATGTGATCAAATGCCTACAAGTTTGCTATTTTTGTGGGTTTTTTATTTTATATTTTTTCTTTTATTTTTTTTTGATTTTATAATTTTATATTTTGATTTTTGATTTACTGATTTTGTATTTCCTTTTTAAACTTTATATTTTTATATTTTCTTTTTATTTTAATAAAGTAATACAACTATATAGGATATATATGCACAAGAGAGATGGGATAGGGATATATATGTAAAAAGTCTCAAAATTCAGGAAGTAGAATATTTTTGTACTTTTCGTATTTTTTCAATATTTTTGCGATTTTTCTAAATTTTTTCTAATTTTTTGGTACTTTTAAAGTCAAAATACTGAAAATAGTGAACAAACTTAATGGTCGAAATTAAAATGAGGATGAAAAATATCAAACAGAATTTAAAATTCCTCAATTAATTTTAAAGTAGAGATAATAGAACAGAGAAAATTCAGAGATAAAAATTATATTTTTAGGATTTTCGTGAAATTTTTAAGGTTTTTATGAAGATTTTAGGGGTTTTATAATTTTTAGAGGTTTTCTTTTGAATTTTTTAGTGATTTTTGGTCTGAAGTCAAAACACACAGAAACACACAAAATAAAACTTTTTGGAATTTTCAAAAAATGTTTGTAATTTTTATGTATTTACTAATGTAAACAGTGCTGAAAATGCATGTTTTTGAATTTTTATAAATAATAAAACGCAACAAAAATGCAATATAAAAATATAACGTGAAAGACCAATGCAACAGAAATGTACGAATATTTTTTTAATGATTTTTTGAATTTTATAGATACATGAAATAACTAGAGACAATAAAGAGAAATTACACTACTGGTAAGGACATATATGTAAATATCCAAAACATCCAGGGCCAAAGTGCATTTTTTTCACAAAATATATAACTAATTAACAAAGTTCCAGGACCAATCACAAAGAGCCAAAAACCCAAGGGTATGGGTGCAAATATCCCAGACCTCACGTGCGTATGCACGCGTGCCTCGGAGGGACCTAAACGCAAATAACAAAGACCTGAGTGGCTACTTTGCAAAATATCCCAAAATATTATACGTAATAAAATATTCTCTGGACTTAATAGAAATACAAAAAAACCCAGGGGCCTTCGTACAAATCCATAGCCGAAGGCTAGTTCGAGTCTAGACTCGCCATGGCTAAGCTATGTCGATCCACGGATTCTGGTTTATCAACCAGAATCTTACTCAGGGGCTTGGGAATTCTCCCAAGACCCTTCGTTTTCAATTGTTGTTGTTGATTTACTATAAAGAAAGAAATAAAGAAGTAAGAAGTCAGCCTCTTTTTTAGCTTCAGACCAAGAAGGCTCAGGGCTGAGAGGGAATTTCAAAGTACCATAGAGACTTTAGTCGAACCCGATCCATCATAGACGATGCTGACCGCTTTCGTAGACGATGACCCCATTTATAGACGCGTAGAAAGTTGTATGTCCCGTCCCCTCACGCGTACTAGCACGTGAGGTGACGTGGACAGGGACCTAAGTGCAAAAATGAAAAGTACGGGGGTTTCGTTGCAAATGTTACACAAAATATTTAACTACACATGAAAGTTTTAGTGCTAAATAGTAAATACAAAAACGGTAAGGGTATTAGGCAAAATTACCCCCGCTATGCGGATCCGACGGCTGATTGTCTCTTACTTGCCACGTGTCGACGATCCAACGACTGATAACGGTTCGGCTTTGACGGCTGCGATTAGATCCTCCAAGGCTGATCGAACGGTGGAGGCGCACGAAGATCCAACGGCAGCTGTACGATCTGGGCTCCGGCCTTCATCCAACGACAGGGAACCTCGGACAAAGAACAGGGAAGAAGGTCGGCGGAACCGACCTTCCCTGACCAAGATCTCGACTCTCGGCGACACTTTCGAGCTCCAAAATGGCCGTGGCGATGCTTGAGGTCCTCCTCTATCTCCTGGCGGCTCCAAAATGGTCATGGCGATGCCTGAGATCCTCGCAAGGGCGCGGAGGAGTTGGAAGGTTCCAAGAACCTCGGTGAGAATCCAAAACGAGTCCCAGGCACTCCTTTACGTCACTAGACCTGCAAGAAGGGTGAGAGAGTCGAGGGCAAACTGCCTCGACCCGACGGTGAAGTAGAAACGGGCGGAGAACGGCGAACGGGTGCACGGCCAGAGCGTACTCCGGCGAGGGGATGATTAGGGTGGTCTGATGGACGAATCGCGAAGCGAGCGATGGGAGATTGATCATGTGACTACGGGGAATAAAGATGCACGAGAAAAATGAAGAAAAACTACACCTCGAAGGTGGGGTCACTTGAGGAAGACCTCAAGGGCGAGGGTGTTTGTCGGAGGTGGTGGAGCCGCCTTAGGCCCTCCTCGATCCTCCTAATGGCTTGGATGGGGAGTTGTCACCTCCCTTCACCTATGGCGCACGGAAGGTGGAGATGTTTTGGGCAAAAGGGGGTTCAAAATCGGATTCAGAATCGGGGGAGGTATTTGAATGGTTGACGAACGGCTGGAAAGAATGAAGCATACGGCGTGACGCAGCGATCCAAAGACCGAGGATTCACCTGTGCATGAGTCATCAATGTCTAAGGAAGAAAAGTCAAGAAGAGCATTACGTGAAATGGAGCAAGATGGAGCCTCGAAAAAATCGAGAAGGCGGGCCAAAAATGTGGTCTGACAAGGTGGCAGGGGGGTCAGACACTTGACCTTCGGTCAACAGTCCAAGTCACATGGTTGGTCCACGTGGACCAACAAGGAAAAAACCCCTGAAAAGAATTAAAAATTCATTTAAAATTATTAAACAATTTTATTGATTTTTTTATTATAAAATGACAAGTGTTTATTATTTTCTAAAATATTTTATTATGATTTTTATTTATTTTTTAGAGGTCTAAAATATGAGTTTCCTTTTATAGCTCATATATAGGTATGTTCACTTATATATTCTATTATTTATTTTTATTTTGTATATTTAATTTTATTAGTTTTGTTTATCATTTTATAAATATATATCTTATTTTTATATACTTAAATATATTTTTATTTTATTTTTCTGATGTATTTTGTACACTTAATAAAATAGAAGTATTAATTGTATAGGTATACTTATAGGTATTTCATCTAGGTGTTATATACAAGTATTTTATTTTTGTGTTTTCTTTGTAATTTTAGTCCTGTTTTAGTATCCATATATATTATACATGATATTTACAAAATTATAAAAAATATATAAGTATAAAAATAATGAATAATAAATAAAATGAATATTTTAATCGGTATAAGTATACAATAGGGGTCCAAAACTCAACTTTCAAGTTGTAGCTCCGCAAAATATGAAACTTCATTAAATAGATCACTGAAAATTATATACAATTAAAGTGATTTTGATCCATTTCGAGTTTTTATTTGAGAGATAAAGGTCTGGGAAGTTGAGATTCTGGAAAAGTATTCAGATCATAACTTTTTATCTGTATATTATTTTTGTATGAAATCAATTTTGTATTTTTCTATATTTAATTATCTAAACCTTTCATGTTCAAAGTTTCTTTATTTGATGTGTAAAAAGTAGAACCAAAAATAAATCCCAAAATGAATAAAGAATGAATTAAATAAAAGGGATTTTTATTGGTATTTTGGCCCTTATCTCCCCCTACTTTATTCCTTGTCGACCTATTCATCTAGATGCCTAGGTCTCAGGGTTTTGGGTCATAAAATGTTTACAATATTTTATTGTTTTTCTTTTCTTTTCTTTATTCTAGAATTTTGACTTTAAAAACCGCATTTTATACACTATTTACACAATGATGCATGGATGCTAAAATGCATGAATTAAAGGTATTTACATGTATCTACTAGGGTTTTTGAGGCCAAAATGATAGAATGAAGATGATGAAATGGAAGTTCATCAATGGTTGTTCCATAACTTGAGATATGATCTCAAGGATGCCTCTCGGATCTTAATTCTGAAGGTGTTCAGAAGCATAAAGAAGAGGATATTGGGACTGTCATATTAGTAGTACACCTTAAACATATTCCATTTTATGGAAAATTTCAAGAAAGGCTTCCATACCTTAAGATATGGTACTGACCTATCTGAAGGGATAACACCTCAAGGAGTTGAGGAAGTGAATGCTAAAACTAGTTGCCCTTGTGCATCAGTTACGAGAAGCCGAGAGTATGCTAGATGTGTATAAAAGTCAGATATCTGCCATGCAGTGGGAGTAGTAAAGTGTTGCTAATCCTACTATGGAGATAAAACACTTGATTGCAGTAATAACAATATCTTCAAAAATGACAAGACTTTAGAGATAGTGATCTCTAAATCTTATCTTCAAGAAGTTAAGACTTTATAGATGGAGATCTAAAAGGTCTTAACTACAAATACCTTAGGAGATGGAGATCTCCAAGAATAATGGTATTCTGCTAAGGATAATAGAAATTACATACTGGTTATAATAATTACTGAGCAATAGTGTCAATGACACTATAATTATTTTATCAAGATTGAGTATTGGTTGCATAAGATGCAACATTCGCATTGGATGCGAGCACTGTTACCAGGAGATATGCAAGTGCCGTAAAAGGACTTGGCATAGTCTTTTGGGAACAGAGTGACTGATCAACTTACCTAGCTAATTTTTAAATAGCCTATGATTGTCATATGAGTGTGGGTTTAAATGATTAGCCCATTAATGGCTCTTTGGGCTAGTGGGAGATTGTTGGACATGCGAGCCCACGATGAGCCATTATGCAATAGATGTTATTGCAAATATCATTCCATGATTTGAAATGAAGAATAACTAATTTGCATAATAGGTCCCTAGTACAATTAGGATTGTGTACCATGGCCATCTTAATGATCATACAGCGGTTGATTCAATTAATTGAATCATAGAGGCTGGAGCTTGGATGAATATCTAAAGGGTTAGATTGAGGACTCATCCAGCACTATCAAATGATTGTTAAGAGATGATCTTCAGCCTGAGTAGGAGATGGCAATCCTTTCTCACACAGGCTGATATCTGACCGACCTCTTGATGTAGGTCCTCTCCATAGGAATAGAGATTCGGAGGTGTCAGATTAGTTAGGTCAAAGAGTTGACTTAACGAGATCGAGATAACCAAAGTCCTATGTCGTATGATGTCACGATATAGGCGCGCATCCTCTGACCGGAGACAGATGTGTTACTATATGTCTGAGTATGTACATTTGGCAGACCAATAGGTTGATGACCTAACCAAGGTCTATACACTGGCCTAGTGTGCATATAAGGGCATATGAGTAATACGATCTCTCAAACGGATCATAGAGGTTCATTACTAAACCGGAAGACATGAACTCACTCATGAGATATTGTGAATAATCAAATTCTGTGCACGATCGTCTCGCTTTGGAAGCTTAACTGAATTTGTATGTTTGATATATACTTTTGGAAAGTATATGATCAAGACCTAGGTATGATATATGCTTTTGGAATATATATGATCGATACCGACTTCCAATGATCAAATGAGAAACTTACTAATAGAACCCTGAAGTAGACAGTGTAAAGTTGATCTAATACTTCGGGTTTATTCTGAGTCTTCCAGTATGCATGATGTACAGGGTTGGGAATACTTGAGAGTGATGTGATCATAAACGATTGTATAACCATGACGCTTCCATTCCTAGGGAGTGATGAAATAGGTCTGGATTTTAGTGACTCCTCTCAGTAGAGAAGTAATCTGATCTTGGTACAAATATTGGACATTGATCTGAATGTGATTCAGATGCAATGAGAAGATTAGATTTGCAGTCTTGATTTAATCAAGCATCTATGGGAGGCCTGAGATCTGGATTTGAGATGTGATCTCAATATTCAAGTCACTATACGTGGAACAATACAATCGCCTTGTCCTTATCTCCAAGTATCCACGGAGAAAGTGCTTTATCCTTGAAAGAGTTCACGGATAATTTCATTGTTGATATATGTATCCAAGCATCGAGAAAGTTGATAATTAAATGTGATTTAATTATCATGGATAATATGAATTTGATTTCATATTATAAGGAGAGAGATATATAAGATAATTAAATGTGATTTAATTAACAAAGATTTGAATAATGTGAATGTGATTCATGTTATTTCAGCACATGAGAAAAGAGATCCAAGATGATTAAATGTGATTCAATTATCATGGATATGAATAATGTGGATAGCACTATCGATATTAATCATATACATTATAAATGTGATTTATAATATATTATAGAGAGCATATTGTGTTTTATATTGTTAAATAATTATTGATGTGAATTGGATTCACATTAGATGAGTAATTAAAATATAATTACATTTTGTTTTGGAATGTGAATGTGATTCACATTTTTCCAATGGCAAGATTGTAATATTTCACAAGATAATTATGAATTATTTTGTGAAATAATTTACAACAATTGTTGTTGTAAATTCTATAGATATCATGAGATAATGGTACCTCATGAGATAATGAGATCTCGTGAGATAATGAGATCTCGTGAGATGTTGTAGCCGTTCTCCTTTTTTTAGGGGATATGGTTTATCTCCTCATTATCTCCAAGGATAATTAATTGATTTGAATTGAATTTAAATATATTGATTTATCGACATATATTAAATTAAATTAAATTAATTATTGTTGTATTTTTTACAATAAGATCATAGTCATTGAAAGAAACACAAATCAATCTCAACCATTGATTGTGTATTGTCCATTGATTGGGATCCATGGACTCCCAAAAACCCTATATAAGAAGAGACATCCATTGCTCTTCATAAGAGATGAAAAAAAAGAATGCTCTCTCTCTCTCTCTTTTCTCTCTACACGCCCACTCTCTCTATCTCTCATGTGGTCATCCACCATGGATGCCCTAGAGAGATCCTCCATCGCCGCAACGTCGTCGTTATGCTGCCCGATCGTTTGCTCGTGGATCTCCGTCTATTTCGATGTGCCTTGCTTGTGAAGAAGACGGTGTATCTCGTTTGTCGAGATCAGGAGATCCGTACCTTGGATCATCAACATCGATTGCGAAGAGCACGCGATTCATCCCCGCGCTCGCAAAGCGTCTCCTAAGTCGGATCGGACTTGAGACAGGAGGTCTCTTGGTTTAGAGACGTGATCACAACGACGCTTCAAGAGGTAATCCTATTACTTGTTTGTGGTTTAGATGAAACGATCTGAGAAGTATTCTTAGATCATGTGGTTTCATCATATAAAAATTTTTTAATTTCCACTACCTCGAGCAACTAGTGCGACTAGTCGATCCCGATCGCATTCGATGCGATCATCACGCTTCCGTGATGCGCTTGAGGATTATTTCCATATCCTTCGTGACAGACATGGGTATGCACGTAGGTGCGTAAGAGTGTATGGTGCAATGTGGACATGAATGAAAGAGTGTATGGGGGTGTATGGGCATGTATAGAAGTTTGTGAGGAATTTGGTACGCATGTAGGTATGGTGAGAGTGCATGGGGCAATGTATGGTGTGTTTATGTATGTATGCAACTATATGAGGAATATGGGTATACATGTAGGTGTGTAAGAGTGTATGGAGTAATGTATGGGTGTGTTTGGGCATGTATGCAAGTGTGTGGGGAATAGGGATATGCATATGGGTATTTTTGAGGGTATGGAATATAGGAACCATGCATAGTGAAGGATATGGAAAAAATCCACAAGCGCATCACAGAAGCGTGAGGATCGCATTCGTATGCGATCGGAAGCGACTAGTCGCACTAGTCACTCAATGCATCAGAATTTAAAAATTTTTTAAATGATGAAATCACATGATCCAAGAACACTTCTTGGATCGTTTCATCTAAACCACAAATAGGTACTAAAGTTACCTCTTGAAGCGTGGTTGCGATCGAGTCTCTAAACCAAGAGACCTCCTGTCTCAAGTCTGATCCAACGGGGGAGACGTTTACGAGCACGTTGGTGAGATGCGTACTCCTCGCAATCCATGTTGATGATCCAAGCGACGGATCTCCTGATCTCGTCACACGAGATCCATCATCTTCTTCACGAGCGAGATGCACCGAAGTAGATGGAGATCCACGAGTAGATGAACCGGCAGCATAACGACGATGTTGTGGCGATGACGACTCTCACAAGGCTCCATGGTGGACGGCCATTATGAGAGAGAGAGGTTTGACGTGTAGAGAAAGAGAGAGAGAGAGAGAGAGCATTCATAATCGTGTGCCTCGAAGAGCAAGGGGTGCCTCTTCTTATATAGTATTTTGGCAGTCCATGGATCTCAATCCATAGACAACACACAATCAATGGTTGAGATTGATTTGTGTTTCTTTCAATGGTTATGATCTTGTTGTGAAAACACAACAACAATTAATTTAATTTAATATATATCGATAAATCAATATATTTAAATTCAAATATAATCAATTAATTATCCTTGGAGATAATGAGGAGATAAACCATATCCCCTAAAAAGGGAGGACGGCTATTATTATCCCATGAGATCTTTATCCCATGAGATCTTATTATCTCATGAGATCTCATTATCTCATGAGATACCATTATCTCATGATATCTCCAGGATTTATAACAACAATTGTTGTAAATTATTTCACAAAAATAATTCATAATTATCTTATGAAATATTGCAATCATGCCATTGGAAAAATGTGAATCAAATTCCCATCCCAAAACAAAATGTAAAATATATTTTAATTAATCATCCAATGTGAATCCAATTCACATCAATAATTAATTAACAAATATAAATCACAATATGCTCTCTCTAATATATTATAAATCACATTTATAATATATATGATTAATATGGATAGTGTTATCCACATTATTCATATCCATGGTAATTAAATCGTATTTAATCATCTTGGATCTCTATTCTCATGTGCCAAAATAATATGAATCACATTTACATTATTCATATCTTTGATAATAAAATCACATTTAATTATCTCAGATAACTCTCCTTATAATATGAATCAAATTCATATTATCCATGATAATTAAATCACATTTAATTATCAAATTTTCTTGATGCTTGGATACACATATCAACAATGAAATTATCCCTGAACTCTTTCAAGGATATGCGCTTTCTCCGCGGATACTTGGAGATAAGGACAGGGCGATTGGTATTGTTCCACGTTATAGTGACTTGGATATTGAGATCAAATCTCAAATCCAGATCTTGCGGACCTTCCATATATGCTTGATTAAATCAAGACCGTGATCTAATCTTCTCATTGTATCTAAATCACATTCAGATCAATGTCAATATTTGGACTAAGATTAGATCACTTCTCTACGAGATGAGTCACTAAAATCCAGACCTATTTCATCACTCCTAGGAATGGAAGCGTCATGGTTATACCAATCGTTTATGATCACATCACCCTCAGGTATTCCTAATGCATGTACATTCCTGCATACTGGAAGACCCAGATTAAACCCGAAGTTTTAGATCTCTTTTAGACTGACTCCTTCAGGGTTTATCATTAAGTTTTCTCATTTGATCATTGAGAGTTGGTATCGAATCATATACTTTCCAAAGCATATATCATACCTAGGTCTTGATTCATATACTTTCCAAAAGTATATATTAAACCTACAAATTTAGTCAAGCTTCCAAAGCGAGGACGACTGTGCATGGAATTTGATTATTCCCCAATATCTCATGAGTGAGCTCATGTCTTCCGGTTCAATAATGAACCTGTATGATCCCTTTTGGAGATCGTATTACTCATATGCCCTTATATGCACACCCGTGCGCCGGTGTATAGACCTTGGTTAGGTCATCAACTATTGGTCTGCCAAATGTACATACCCAGATATATAGTAACACATCTGTCTTCGGTCAGAGGATGTGTGCCTATATCGTGACAGCATACGACATAGGACTTTGGTTATCTCAATCTCGTTAAGTCAAATCTTTGACCTAACTAATCTGACACCTTTGAATCTCTCTTCCTATGCAGAGGACCTACATCAAGAGGTCGATCAGATATCAGCCTATGTGAGAAGGATTGACATCTCCTACTCATGCTGGAAATCATCTCTTAACAATCATTTGACGGTGCTTGATGAGTCCTCGATCTAACTCTTTAGATATTCATCCAAGCACCAGCCTTTATGATTCAATAATTGAATCAACATATATATGATCATTAAGATGACCATGATACATAACCCTAATTGTACAAAGGGTCCTATTATGCAAATTAGTTATTCTTCATTTCAGATTAAGAAGTGAATTGCAATAACATTTATTGCATGATGGCTCGCTGTGGGCCCGCATGTCCAACAGTATAGGTGTATTTGGACTTGTATGCAAGAGTGTGAGGAATATGAGTATGCATGTAGGTGTGTAAGCGTGTATGAATGGGCATAGGCATGTATGGAGGGGTATGGACATGTGTACAAGACTTCATGAGTGGGGTGGAGAACTAACTCAATGTCCTAGAATCTCAATTCCTAGCTTGGTAATTATATATCTTATATTTTAGTTATTATTGCATGATGAAATTACTAATGTATTTTCAAAAATATAGTGTACTCGTCGAGTGGAAAGAAGGTCTTCGACCATCGTGATAAGGATGAGAACAAGGACGAGGATGAAGATGAGGAGCACCTAGGATCATGACGCAACGGTTAGTTCGTCGTGAATTCATCATCTGTGATTGGGATGTCGAGGTGGAGGAGAGAGTAGAGAGGGAGAGTCATAGACAGAGAAGGAAAGAAAAGGAGAAGGGTTATCCCTCATCGATGGATGAAGTGAAAGATTTGACACTTGTTAATGAATGCGTCAAAGTGTGTAGGAGAATTACTAGATAGTTGCATCGTGATTGTATGTATGAACATGTATATGATCTATGTAGGCTCACTATGTGTATATGAATGTGTATGCTTGAATGCATGTCTATATGCATCATACGTTCTTTCTCGATGGTAAGTGAAGGCGATTGTATGAATGTATATGAATGTCTATACTTGAATAATCTTGTGTATAGTTTCAGGTCGTGGATATACTATGCAATGGAAGTAATATCTAAACCATAATGGTGTCATATGAATGTATTGGCCATTGAGGTACTATCTCTAATGAAAGCTTTCATGGTACATTTATCTATCATATGCATGTATTATCTATCATGTGTGGGAGGAATCACTAAAAGGAGAGAAGACATCTACTTCATTCGAG
The DNA here is from genome assembly GCA_037367405.1 of Ottelia alismoides. Lineage (NCBI taxonomy): Eukaryota > Viridiplantae > Streptophyta > Magnoliopsida > Alismatales > Hydrocharitaceae > Ottelia > Ottelia alismoides. The sequence goes on along the minus strand of JAZKJV010003688.1, from coordinate 13,118 downwards.
GTAACTTTATTCTTGTTTATTTCATGTAGTACTAAAAGAGTAGATGATTTCTATATATTTTGTTTCTATATTTTCATTATTTTTTATACATGCAGGCATCATTGGAGCGACAATGCACACCTAAGATCCACGGTGAGTGTGTGTTTGTTGTATGTGTATAAATATGTGTATGTAAGTTACATTCTATAAGTGTAAGTGGATGTGTGTATGAATGTGTGATTGCAGGTTAGAGTTCATGGCACTCCTTGTCAATGCTATCAATGATGAGGTTTATGGGTGATGCCATGATAATCGTGTCACTACAACAAGTCAAAGGACTTCTAAGATTTTGTACATCACTGAGTAGATGGGGTTAGTGCATATGATGGTGTTTATCATTATATCATTATACATTATCCCTCTTCATGTATTTATCTTTATATTTTTATAAGATGATTTTCTAAATATTTGCAAAGCTCATAAAGATGTTATCTACATTTATTTTGGAAAGTTCCATCTCTCATTTAGATTTCTATTGTTTTATGCTTTTGGTCGGTTAATGGTGAGTCTACAAATGTTTTTGAATCTATGAGATGAGTATGACTTATGACACCAGTTAGCTTCAAAAAGATGATATCTTATACCATCCAAGGTAGGAATTTTGAGGCCTCAAATGTATATGTGGTATGTTTATGTATGAGTACTGGGTGTGAATGTTTTCATGTATGTGTATGTACAATATCGTACTCGATTGTGAACGTGGGTTCTACAGAATTATTGTATTCTAGTACAGGTACGATTTTTATATGCTACTATAGGTTTAGGTAATGGAAATGGAAGAGGGAAATGATCGACAAAACTGAACCAGGTACGATCTTTTTTTGTTCTGGAATCAAAAAATGCGACTACATGTAGTCCCCTGTGCAGCACTCCTATGCATTTTTTCTATATGTGGCAACAACAGTTACGAACATGGGACCCGCATGCTCTCATTGTGACAAGAAATTTTATGATCGTAAACACATTTGTGGTCATGCACATGCGACACACCACTTGCGATGACATGTAGTCGCATATGGTAAAAAACAACTATATTGTGATCGTAATACGAGCATAATAGGACTACATTCGTGCCGCATAATCTGCAATTTCTTGTAGTATCAATGACTACATATTGAAATCTGGATTCTTGTATACAAAAATATTGACAAAAATATTGAAATTAATAACTTTAGCTAATAATGTAATACATTCAAGTATTTGTATTGATATTTTTAGACCTGGCGAGAAATGGTATTTGACATATAATATAAGAATGTTTTTTTCTTATCTCATTTTACCTTCCCAAATTGAAAATCCCAACTTCGTCCTGCTTAATAGCTCAATTAAATCCTTGCATGTAATGACCCACCTACACCTTGTCCCTTTTCACTCTAATTTTTAATCGTCTTTGGTCGTCTAGGTGGTCAGCCCTAATGGCGCTATGGATCTAGATGGGTCAAGTTATATCGTGGGCCACTTCAACTTGACTCAACCGAGGAGTCGCACCCCGCTTGGGCTTGCTCAGGTTCGGGCGTGGTGTTCTAGAGTTGTTCTCCTCGGTCTCTCCCCAAGTGGATTCTCTCCAGTGTCCACAGTATAGACAACTCGCGCGATTGGACGGCTGAAATGTTCCTTGTCCGTTTTGTTCCGCACTGGATAATCCCCCGTCACCTCTCCCACCACTTCTCCCCCTTTTTCAAAAGCACCAGAGCGAAGCAGAGCTCGTCTCCCTCCCCTCCCCTTCCCCATCCTGTATATATACACACCCGCACACACCCCCGTTCCCGACGCACCCATTGCAACAGAGACCGCTACCTTCACCCTCTCTCTCTCCGCGTGTGCCGTTCCCATGCATGCACCGCCATCGCCATGAATCCATGCAAGAACACCACCACCACTGCGCCTCTCCAACCTCATCTCATCATTACCCTCATTCCCTACTTCCCACGCAATTCCAACAAGCGCGACCAACCTTCCGACTGTTCTTCTCTCACGTCACGAGAGGTGCTCGCTGAAGCCCACTCCCTCCTCTCCCTCTCCGTCCCCATAGCCCTCACTGCCCTTCTCTTCTACTCACGCTCTGCCCTCTCCATGGCCTTCTTGGGTTCGCTCGGCGAGCTCCCACTTGCTGCGGGCTCTCTTGCTATCGCCTTTGCCAACATCACTGCATACTCCGTCCTCTCCGGACTCTCCCTCGGCATGGACCCCCTCTGCTCGCAGGCCTTCGGGGCTAACCATCCCAAGCTCCTCTCCCTCACCCTCCACCGCTCCGTCCTCTTCCTCCTCTCCTCCTCCATACCCATCTCCTTTCTTTGGCTCCGCATGTCCACCATCCTCCTCTACCTCGGCCAAGATCGAGAGATCGTCTCCATGGCTCAGACGTACCTCTACTTCTCCCTCCCGGACCTCCTCTCCCTCTCCTTCATCCACCCCTTACGAATCTACCTCAGGTCGCAGAGCATCACCAGACCACTGACTTTGGCGGCGGCCTTCGCCGCCGCCTTCCATGTCCCAGCCAATCTTCTGCTCGTGACCCACCTCCGCCTCGGCGTCCCCGGCGTCGCTGCCGCCTCCGCGCTCTCCAACCTCGCGCTCCTCCTCTTCTTGGTCTCGTGCATCCGTGCGACCAAGATCCACGAACCCACGTGGCAGAATCCATCAAAAGAGTGCCTCTCCGGTTGGGTCCCGTTGGTCCGGCTCGCCGGACCCAGCTGCCTCTCCGTCTGCCTGGAGTGGTGGTGGTACGAGCTCATGATCCTCTTCTGCGGACTCCTCCCCAACCCGAAGCCCGCTGTGGCATCCATGGGGGTTCTCATACAGACCACCTCGCTGCTCTACATCTCCCCGTCGTCCATGAGCTTCGCCGTATCCACACGCGTCGGGAACGAGTTGGGTGCCGACCAACCTCGCCGAGCGAGGGCCTCCTCCACCGTGGCGCTCCTCCTCTCCGATTTGATGGGTCTCGCGGCGATGGGCTTCGCTACAGGGGTAAGAAGCTACTGGGGGAGGATGTTCACCGGAGACTCGGAAATCCAACGGCTAACGTGGGCAGCGCTACCCATCGTAGGGCTGTGCGAACTCGGGAACTGCCCGCAAACAGTGGGCTGCGGCGTTCTACGGGGTAGCGCGAGGCCCGGGAACGCCGCCAACGTAAACCTGGGAGCTTTCTACTTGGTGGGTATGCCGGTGGCGGCGGGGTTGGCCTTCGGGTGCGGGTATGGGTTCTTGGGTTTGTGGGTAGGCCTCGTTGCTGCGCAGATGTGCTGCGCGTTGCTGATGCTCTGCGTGGTAGGTTCTACGGACTGGGAGTCGCAGGCAAGGAGGGCTAAGGCGCTCACCATAGGGGAAGACGGTGGAGGAGAGCCGTTGATCTCCATCAAATTGGGTCAGGGGGAGAAGACCAGTGATATCATCATAGAGTTTGACAAGTAGAAAAAAAAGAATAAGAAAAGACCTCTCTCTTTTTTAATCTTTATTTGGAGATTTGTATTATTGTCGGCCTTTTGCAATATTGGATGCATGAAGGTGAAGGTTGGATTCAATTACTCGTTTAGCTTCGTTTGCGTGGTCACATTGTGATAACAATTTTCATCATTTTGCCTGCAGTCGGTATTTATCCTTTCTTGTGGTGATGCAGAATTGTAATGCACCTAAGTCGCTCGATCAAGCTCTTATTAACCTTTTTTTTTACCTCATCCTATAATATCTACCATAGCAACAGGTACATTTGCGTGTACTTGTGGTTGTTCATATGAGTAAGAGGATGGTACTTGCTGCCACGTCTACTCTACACATATGACCCCAGTGTTTTGGGAAGGACCCCCAGGTGGGTTGGGTTTGGACTCCCTTTGCCATTACCCACTTGGAGAAGGGTTTACCACCATCATTCCCACACCCTTTGAAGAAAGGCTCATTTACCATGTGTTTATTCACATCCTCATTATCCCCTTCTAGAAGTATTTTTTACACATATACCCTTTCAACCTTTGCAAATAACACTCTTGCTCCTACTTATTTTATAATATTACACCGATCCTTACAAAATATCCCTATTAATATTATACGTAAATTACGAAAAAGGATCCCAAATATATCTCAAATTGATCCCAAATATATCTCAAATTCAAATTACGGACTTCATTTTTTAAATGTAACTTAAGATCGCACCCCTCTATTTACCACTGGTGTCATGAGATCGAGGGCGTAGCATCAGCAGTTATAGAGGAAGCATTCCATGCAGGTAGGCGCAGATGCAAGGAAAATGCAAGGGAATAAGGTGCTGTAACACAGATGAGGGGCTTCCCGAGCACAAGCAAAGGCAACGGAAATGAAGCGTGTGGCGTGGTTGAAGTGATAACATCATTGCCAATGCAGAGGAGGGTGATGTTGGTGGAAGGGGGAGATGTAAGTGGGGAGATCCATGAGCGTGCTCAAGGAGAGGCAATGGTAGAGTAGGAAGGAAAGGATTCAAAGAAGAGGAGCTTCTCGTGGCAGCAGTCTTTGTTATGCTACGCACTCGCTCTGTAACTGGAGTTCCAAACTCCTGTACTATAAGAATAAAAGACTGTGACTGGGCTCTACCTAGATCATATCGTCTAATTGTGGACCACCATTCATATGGAGTGGGATAGGTCACGAATTCAGACCCATTTTCCAATGCAAATCGAGTTAATGTTACGAAGGAAATGATTAAAAGGAGGTTGATAATTAAATGGTGAGCAGGAAATAAACGTTTAAAAAATGTTTGAGTGAACTAATGCAAAGCTGTAGTATAATTACCAACATAGTCATAGATCTACCACATTGCTGACGACTGGTACAGTTTCTCTGAACAGATTTATAGAACAGGGTCGGCAATCAGATCGAGGAACAGCTTAAACCCTGTTCCTCTAATCCTTCAATAATGTGTATGACAGGGAAGAAGATGTCCCTACACCAGTTACCGATACGGGTTCGGGGTATATGACAGGGTAGGATGACCTTCAATAATTCACCTGCGGAAGAAGTCCATGCAAACAGTAAGCTTGTACTTGCATGAACATATAAATCAAACTTGCAGCGAACTGAAGAATGGCAGTAGAGACCACGGCAGATCTATACATACAGCATTTGCTGTGTAGAATTCTTTCAGAACCCATATGACATATATACATCTTATCAATCTATACACACACGCATGCACACGCACACGCACGCACATACTAGCAGTTAAAACTCTATTTTTTATATAGTCTGCACTACAGAAAGTTGAAAAGTCAAAAGAAAATCAATATATACTTCACCATAATCACTTGTTTTGGATAGCAAAGCAGGATGTCTTGTGATGATAAATTTCTCCACGATTACACTCTTTTTCTTTGACCCCACTTCCATCACGGGGAGAAGATGACCCTCCAATGGATACTTTTTGCCTCATGTGTTCAATCTTGTGTTGTAATCACTGATTAGCCAAACTAACCCATCACAGGTGACTGAAAAGAAAGGGAGAGATCTTTGTGGGAGTGGCAAATATAAGTGAAAATGACACTTAAACAAACCACTAGTAGCAAAAGCCTCAACATCTGATCCCCTGTATCAGAGAACAGCTTTTGGATCCATTCACAAGAAAAGCAAAACTTTCACCCATCAACGTCCCATCTGCCCATAATTTGCATGCAAATCAAACAAGCAGCCCACGTTCTAGCATTAGGCAATATATACGCAGGGATCCCCCCAGTGGTGGTTGGCTTTGTTTAGAAAACTCTAATGCTGCCCCCTCAAGAAGGCATTCCAAGTGGGGAACTTGCAGTCCTGTGCAATCTTACAGTTCAACTGGGGGTGTGTCTGGTTCTGAAGAACGCCTACTAGCTGAGTTACTGTTGATCGATTCAATGTCAATTCTTTCCCCTGCAACATGTCCTGTGGCAGTTCGAACGTCGCTACAAGAGGCTATTATATGAAAGAGACTTGGCAGCTGACACGTATAAACCAGATTGGCAGCCGACACGTATAAACCAGACATCTGCTCGCTCCAACACTCCCGCCAAGCTTCTGTTGGCTGATCATTATTGATTCTATCTGTGCATGCATATGCATATATATCTCAGTATTCTAAGTCTGAACAGAAAAAATCAAAGGTGTCTGCCCCCATGTTTTATTAAAAAAGCTGTACCAATAATTTCACAGGAGTGCTAATCCCCACTGGAAACTGTTCACTGTATCAACAAGGTTACAGCATCAGTTGATCAAATAGGATCATTATCTGGAAATCTCATGCTGCATGATTATTGGATATTCTGGATAACTGTCCAGAGAATAGAGTATAATACACACACACACACACTAGTACCGCTCGAGAGGAAGTTCCACTTGAAAGCTACAGTGAAAATATTAATTAAAATATGCAGGTTGTCATTAAATAAATACATGGTGAGTAGGGAGCACATCCGATCTTCCTGGTAAGATTATCTGTAAAAATTTCTTCATGTCTGGGAAATATGGCGCAATCCTTGAAGTGGTTGTATCACATGCATGCACTGGATGCATGGGCCCTAAATTGTCACTTGGCAATACATACTTTATTTGATGGCACCCTCCACAACCCATATGGAACCCTCATCTACTTCACATGCAGTTTTTTTGGATTATACATGTATCTTGCTACTGTGTTCTAACAGTTTAGAAATCGTAATCGATTCTCTGTCTCTTGGTTAACATGCTGCTTTATTTTTTCCCCACCAATCATGGCATGGATGATCGATGTACATCACCAAACAAAAGGGGGAATAGAAAAAGGTCGGCAGGAGAAAGAGAACCATGTGACTTCATGATCAGTATTAAACAGACGAGATTGGATACATTCTCGATTACAAAAAGGAGCACAATTGGGAGGTCCACGGTCGAGACGAGAAGTGGAGATGTGGGGACATGGCTATGGGATGCTCAAAGCATGGAACACCATAACTTTACTAGGTTCAAATATAAATTATGGTTGACTCCATGAACACCCACAATCAACTTGATCCCTAAAGCGTGGGGTTCTCAAAATCAGACTAGTATATTAGCTAGCTACTAGTTATTCTAGATCGCCCCACAAGAGCCTACAGATTAGACTCCCTTTAGGGATACTCTCCATAGAACCCTTTAGGAAGGCATATACACCTTTCGAGGATTTCGCTGTACCAGTTAAACTTACTTGGACATCCTGTCGAGGTTTGGGAACCTCGGTACAACTAGATTATGCCTCTATTAAATCTTTAACCTCGATAGAGGATTTGCCACTCCACGGGGACTTCAAAAGGATTTAGTCCAAGCTTTGGAGGCATCATTAGAGCTTATTTTGTCACTTGAAGATCTTGGCAGAGTATTTCTGGCCTTAATAGAGTCTAGTTCGAGGTTTCGTATCAGCAGAACTTCTTTCGTGGACTCGACAAAGCTCAATCCAAGGATTAGGGACCACGGTAGACCTCTAGCTTTCGTCAAGGTGCAAGAACAATTAAGTCTTATAGGAAGCTTGAGGTCCCTTCGAGAGATATAAGGAGTCAGAGATCTTTACTTGTTCTACTTAAAAAGGGGTTGAGTTATAAGGACCTTTGCGTAGATGGCCCATGACAGTGTGCGAGCATCATGGTTTAAAAAACCGGACAAGACCAGCCGATCAGATCGACAGCACCAGGAACCGGCCCCCACCTAGTTGATTCGATCGGTTCCATGTAAGAGTTTTTTTTATTATAACAATAATAAACCGGGTCAGATAGGCGGTTGGACCGATTGGATCGGGCCGAGTTGACCTGAATTGGACCGATTTTGATGGTTTTAGATTATCTTTAATAATGGATCATTGGCAATTAACATAACAGGAATCAATAGTGCTTTGGAACCATGAGATTACACTAGATTTTGAATATCATCTGATAAGATAGAGATTATTGTTTGAACATTAGTTCCGATCTTCATTCATAAAATACATAAAAATACAAGAAGTTCGGATATCATTTTGATGAATACATGGCTGAATGGGCACCCACATACTCAACCCGTCCAACCTACACATGGTTGGACTTTGGAAGAATAACAAGTCGTATAGTTCGATATGGTTCGATCTACTCAGTGGTTTATCCAACATTTGGCATATCATAGACATGTGCCATATAATGGTTTAAACTACGGTTTTCGTTGTGAATTATTGTTATCATTGTACTAACACTACAAGAAAAACAAGTTGTAGCCACAAATGTGGCTACGAAAACTTACGGCCACGATAATTGTGTGACCGCTAGTTTCTCCAGTCACAATTTCGTGGCCAAGCCTTCAAAGATGCAAGGAGAACATTCATGCTAGAATGTCGCCACAACAACTTCTGTGGTTACTTATAGTGGCCACGTCATATTCGTGTTCAAAGAACTCTCGCGACGAGACTTGTAACTACAGATACATGTCAAGAACACTACAACGAAATTAGACTATAGTGACATTTTTTCAAAATCCATCACCAACATAGTCATTAAATCTATAATGACGATAGTATTCATTGCAAAATTGTTTTATATATCTGAAAAGAGAGACGTATATAACATTTGTCGCTATATCATTGCAACAATTCATAACGTGACGCTTATCCATTGTTATTTTTCAAAATTTTAGCTAATTGTTGCTAATTTTTTAGTTCAAGGAGTGAGTGAGCGGTCAAGCGAAGGCGAGCAGAGAGCTTAATATCGAGAGAGATGAGGGGGAGCGGTGAGCGAGCGGGAGAGCGAGCGAGCGAGGGTTCGACGGGCCACCGAATTGGAGAGAGGATGGAGGGCGACCGACATGGAGAGCATGTGGAGGGCCACCGAACTAGAAAGCGGGCGGAGGGCCACCGATCATGTGCACGGCAAAGGAGCACCTAGCGGGTGGGCAAACCAACAGTCGAGGGTCTACCCGAGAAAGAAGATGTGCCCCTCCAGGAGGCGGAGGGTCACCTATGTCGAGGTTTTGGAGAAGTTGGCGGGGGTCAACCCCTAGAGTGGTGAGGGCCATTGTCGGGTTGTACGGGAGCTGCTGGTGGGTGGCGATGCGGCTTCGTGGTGCTATCGGTGTGGAGCAGGAGATCACTGGTTGAGCACAGCAACAGAACCACTGTGTTTCCATTGTGGTGGCCTCGGGCATCGCCGAAAGGAGTGCGTCCTCATTCCATCGCGCAAGGAATCGACGAGTGAGGTGGCCACGGAGGACGATCGTGTTATACGTTGGTCCCTTGCGAAGCGGAGAGCTTTACACAAGTCCTCGGTTCGTTGTCCGAGGGCGCTTCGCTGGAGCAACCGTTCAGTAGTATGGTCATCATGGAAGGCGTGTAGAAGATTTGTGTGAGGTTAGGGCGCTTTGCCTTAGGGGTCTCACCGACAGAGGGGTGAAGGCAATGCTTCGGGGGGCATGGAGAAGTTGTTGTCTCCATATTTGACTGGGAGATGTCGATGGAAGAGACAGTGATCCAGGGATGGGAGCATCTGTGCCTCCGTCTCTTCTTGGAAGGCAAAGGTGCTTGGGGTTCCATTTCATTGTCGGAAGGAGGAGATTGTCAGGGATTGCAGTTAAGCAAATAGGTCGGTTGGTGGCTTTGTGTTCCACTGGTCTGAGACATGGTGACGCGGAGGAGATGGTCATTTTGATGAAGTGAACAAGGCCCCTGATCCCCGTTAGAGGAACTATCTAGCTTGGGAGGAAGCTATACCATTCTGGTTGGTTGCTTTGGAGGAGAAGCCCACGACAGGGCTCCGGCAATGTCGAAGGCACCACCAATTGAGGTCTCGTCGGACAACCAACCTCTCTTTGTTAGTTCTCATGCGTCGGTGCCGGAGTAAAAGTTCGGGATGTCCTCGATCAACGAGACTTTTATGGGAAATCCTTAGATTCTCTTGCATGTGGAGACGATTCGGCTTCCTCTTTCAAATGGCTCGGCTACCAGGTCCCGTTTTTAGCCGTTGGCTCCGCCTCCCTATGTGAACCCTCGTCAACCGATGGCAGTGGGATGTTTGACCTGAATCCCCCCCCCCATCAAATGGTGGATTCGTTTACTGCTCGGTGAGTGGTGAACCCAGATCTTCAGTTCCATGTGAGGGGAACCGCAAGGGATGTTTTGGATCATTGTTCGATGATCCGTGAAGTTTCTCGCCCCAGGTGCGAAATCTCGAATTGTGAAGAGTTCTATGACCCGATGGAGGGCCTCAATGGTTCGGAAGAGGTGGGTTCCATTACACTTCATTCTGGGACCTTGGAAGATGGTTGTCTTTCTCATGAGGGCGTTGAGATTCTTCCAGGGGGTCGGTCCAACAGCGCACAGCTGGTGGTTGCGGCAGTGGCCGTGTCAGGTGGTGAAGGTGACGATGGGTTCTCCCTTTCAAGGTTGGAGACCTCACCTCTGGGCTTCATCTTTTAGATAATGCTCTGATACTCTGATTGGCCACAATTATGATGTGGAGGTGCCTCAACACGTCAAGGTTGGGGGGGTTGATCGGCACCGAACTATTAAGCAGATGCAAGCTCAATGCGATGGCCAGGGGGATGCTTCATGAGCTGAAGAAGCAGATCTGATGCTTTCCTCATAAGCAGAGGCGCTTAAATGCATCTGATTGGGAAAAGTGATGATTAGAGCACATCCAAGAGGATGACCATGGATTGAAAGGTGGAGAAGACTCCTTAACTTGATTGCCTTGTGAGTGCGCATCTGCGGAAGTCGAGGAACTGGTGGATAAGGCTTTGTTGGCGACGGTACATCCACGGGATTTCTAGATGCGGAATCTGGGGCTGGTCCTCAAGATGAATTTGCCTTGCAAGTTGCACTTCAAGTTGCCATTCAAATGGCGAGGTCCCTCCCCTTGGTCTCAAATGAGGTTCTTGTCGTAGAACCTCTGTGGACTGGGTCAGCCCGAGAAGCGGCTGGCAATCAGTTCCCTATTGAATAAGTGGGGAATTGACATTGCCTGCTTGCAAGAAACCAAGATTGACTATTGGAGAAAAGTGCAGTGAAGCTCAACCTCTGCCTCTCATCTCTCGGAGTTTAGGGTTGTGTTGGCTAACAAAAGTGTTGGGGAATCGTAGCTGCGTGGAATGGGGATCTCTTTGACTTGGTCGAGGACCTAGCATCGGTGAATTCCATCACGATGTTCTTGCGTTGTAAGGCTGACAATCATCTTCTGCTGGTAACCTCTATGTACGGTATCTCCGGCGTGTCGCAGAATGTTGCAACCTAAGAGGAGCTTAGAATATCAGGGAACGGTTTGCTGAGGTGACTGGGTGGTTGGGGGTGACTTTAATATCACTCTTTACACTGATGATAGACCAACGAATAGATGTGGACATGATCCGAGCTTCGATATGTTTGTGGAGGTGATTGAGGAGATGAATATTGAAATGGTTGACACGTCAATTACAAGAACACATGGAGGAGCTCCATTTCACAATCACAAATTGATAGATTTCTTTTGTCTGGTGAGGCATTGGAAATGTTCATATTGTTGGTTGTTCACTCGCTTCCCAGATCGAAATCTGACAACACACCGATCTGTTTGGATTCATGTAGCGGGAGGGGTAGTTCACCATACCTCATATTTAAAAGGAGTTGGATGCTGGAGGTTGGTTTTCAGGAAATGGTCGTCGAGTTGTGACGAGCATTGATGTCGTGGGGTCGGTCACGACGTGGTTTGCAGTCAAATTGGTAGCTTTGCATCACAAACTCGCAGAGTTCAGAAAGGTCCCTAAGATGGAGCATGGCTTGCGGAGGGCTCAAGCTCAAGAGGAATCGATGAGATTGGACCTGGTTGAAGATGCTAAGGAGTTGTCCGATGAGGAGATCTTGCGATTCAAAAGATTCTGGAAGACGAGGATCGGAAAAGGGAGGCTGAGTGGAGGCAGAGATTGAGTCTGAGGTGGCTTAAGGAGGGCGATGCGAATACACGATTTTTCACGTGGTGGTGAATGGCAGGAGTAATCTTGTTCACTCCATCGAGGTTGGGGGGTGGAGGGCTCAGGAGGAGGTGGAGGTTGCGAGGTCTATCAGAGCTACTTCAAAGCAATGAGCCAGAGGGGTCCTCAGTGGTTCTAGATGGTTGGGGCTTGAGGTGACATGCGTCTCTAATGCAAATGTTGAGGATCTGGTAAGACCTTTTCCTCGTTGGAGGTTCGCGAAGCCCTGTTCGCCTTGAACTCGAACAGGTGCCCCAGACCGGATGGGTTCCCCGTGTTCTTCTACAGAGAGTTTTGGGATATAATCGAAGATAACTTCATGGCAGTTTTGATGGAATTCATGGAGGAGAATCTGGTTTCGAGAGGCTGAACCGTTCCTTTTTATTTTTGCTCCCAAACAAGAACTGTGCTACAAGAGTGGAAGACTATCACCCGATCGCTTTGTCTAATGTGATTTCTCTGATAGTGGCAAAATTTATGGCGAATTGTCTGAGGAGGGTGTTGATTCGAGTTATTTCCCCGGCTCAGAGCGCTTTCCTCCCAAGCAGGCAGTTGTTAGATAGGCGCGGTACTCACCTCTGAGATTGCGGTTGACTGGATTAGGCGTAAAACCAAAGGGGTACTATGGAAGGTGGATTTCCCCAAGACTTACGATTGTGTGGACTGACAGGTTTCTTTGGACCTCGCTCCTCATACAAGGATTCCGGACAGGTGGATTTCTTGGATGAAGAGATGCATCACGACCACATCTTGCACAGTGCTGGTGAATGCCCGAGTCCCGACTAAGAGGGGGTTTCTTCCAGCCGCAGCATGGGGTTCGGCAGGGTTGCCCTCTCACACCCATGCTTTTTGTTCTCGCCTCGGATACGTTGGCGATCATGGTGAAGCGAGCGATTGTGAGTGGTTTCTTAAGGGGGTACTCGAATGCGGGAATTTATAATCCGATCTCCCAGTATGTGGACGACACGCTTCTTTTTGCTGAAGGAGATCCTTCTTGTTGTCGAGGTCTTTCAATGGTGCTTGATTTGTTTGGGATGGTGTCTCGGTTGAAGATTAACTAGGGGAAGTCGGATTCGTGCCCTTTAGGGTGTCTTAGGAGGAGGTTACTGCTTGCGAGGATTGGCGGTGGTCTCCGCGAGGTAGCTTGGCCGATTAGTTATCTGGGTATTCCTGTA
>JAZKJV010003687.1:0-45296 GCA_037367405.1 Ottelia alismoides | reverse complement strand
TCGGGAATGGTCTTCCCGGTTTAGCAAATATGATTTTCTTTGTTTTCGGATGCACATACGACATCCTGAAAATGAGAATCTCATCATCAGCTAATTGAGGATATTGCTTATGATCACTCATAATGTATCTCCTTTAGTTAAGTGATAAAATTCCCCAGACAAAGAGAAAATCCTGTACGGATCGGCTCCTTCGGGGCTGAATTGAAGCCCTACTGCTCGAACAGTAGGGCTTTTGAATTTTTAGCTACTTTAACTTTTCCACTTAACGAACTTTTGTTTGCGGCAATCAAAACGTTCTGATAATTTGCAAACAAGAATAGCTCAAGCCCTGAAGTAAAAATCAGCGCGTCTGTATTCAAAACTTGGGAGTTCCTGAAAACAGCGAGGATATTCTTGAATCAACAATTTCAAGCCCACGGTTGCCGCCGTCGGGCTTTTTTGTTACTCTCACTACCAAAAATCCCATTCTCGGGCTCTGTAGCCAAATGTTTTTCTTGGGTGTGGATAAAAAAAAGTTTTGCTTGTTAGCGTCGTGTAACAGGTATAAAAAAAGCACCCTTCTTGTACATAAGTAGTGTCGATACTCAGTTAAAATTGAAATTTTAGTAAATAAATATCTACCCCTCCCACACCTTCTTCATTTCCTTGGCTACAACATCGCTCGTGATGTTCACATACTTCATCATGGTTGATATGTCTTTGTGACCTGTTATCTTCATAAGCACTTCCGGGCGCATTCCCCTCTGCAAGCTCAGGGTGACAAATGTCCGCCGCCCTGTGTGCGAAGACACCACTTCCCATTTCTGGCACTTCTTCTCTATTCGCTTGGTCCCGGAGTGTCGCACGAGTTCAATCTCCTGATCTATCCCTGCATACCTGCATAAATCCTTTAGTTGCCTGTTAAAGACTTGCGATGACAACACATAGTACTCTCCGCTAATAATATGTTCTAGTACCTTCTTTGCTTGTGCAGAAATTGGTATCACAAGCTGCTCACGTGTTTTCTGCACAGTGATGTGAATTGCGCCTTGGCGGATGTTTGCTGAACTAATCCGCGATGCATCGCTATAGCGGAGTCCTGTGTAGCACTCCAGCAAAAACAAAATTCGAGTGTTCTCGAGGTGTGGATCAGAACTCAGGTCAACATTCTCAATCAATGCAAGTTCTTCGTTTGTAAGTGTTATGATGTTGATTTTCTCTTGTGTTTTCTTCCACAGACGATGCTCCGGATTGATATGATGTCCGCGCTTTTCACACCACGAGAAAAACACTTTGAGCTGTTTGATGATACTACCTATTGCATTGTTGAGTAGTCCCTTCGCTGCAAGGTGTGCACTGAATTTCAGATACAGAATGTGCGATACATCACTCAAGCTAAATACAGTGAACTCACGTAGATGATTGTATGCAATTCGGTAGTGAATTATTCTACTGTGTAATACCTCCAGCTTCTTCTCCTCGAGAAAATCTTCAAAGAGTTCATCCACACTTTTAGCACCGGCATTACTGTAAGTCAGATAGCTCATCAGAAACTCATCTTTAGATGGATTTAGAACACCCCGCTCAAGAAAGCGCATGTAGGTATCCATCATGCGTTGCTTCGTGTTTCTCAACACCTCATTCAACTGCACATAATACTTATTGCTTCGCCGCACCTGCTGCTTATCTGAATCCCAATCCTTAGCAGCTATATCAACTCCAGTATCCACCCTGACACGCACACCTTTGTAGGTTGCTTGCGCTCTAATCTGCGACGTGCCTTCCTTTTTCACATACGATTCGATATAGAAATTCACCACCATAAAGTTTGGGCAGAATTTGGGCAAAAAATAGTTTTCTTTCGTTATTCACAGTTATTGAATGAAGATAACACGAGCCGAAAAACCCTACAAAACCTATTGAAAAAACAAGACAAAAAGCACAGAAAGAAAAACAGTGAAAAAGTGTGGTCAAATCCTCTCGGGGGCACTTTTTTCCTTTATCAAATCAATCCCGACCTTTTACGTATGAACCATTCGAGTGAGAATGCCATTAGAGATGCTGCAAGGATATATGCAAGATTCCATAAGGCATACTCGGATGTATTTGTAACTGTTCGTGAGCGTACAGCACTATTCTTCCTAATATCTTCAAGCAGTGTTTGTACATTATCAGATGAGTAGAATTTCCCGCCTGTTCTTGATGCAATTGTTGTTAGCAAATCTTTATTCATCGTTAGGGTTCTGTACTCAATCGAAACATTACCAATATTAAACCTTCCTCCATCTTTTCCAACGGTTGTGCCATTAGCCACCGCAGTTCCAGAATATGTATAGTCCCCTTCCGGCAACCCATTTACCAACGAGGAATAAACGCCGTTACCATCTTGATTCAAAACAATCTCGCGTGATTCATTCGAGCCGGTAATTTTCACCGTCACTGTTGCATTTTCAATTGGCGATTGCGCTGCATCATTTACTGTCGCACGCACCTCGACCACATCACCATTTGAGTAGAATTTCTTATTGGTGACAATACGTACTTGCTTGTCAGTCTCGTTGGTAGTCAGCCACTTCATACTATTCTGTAAGAATGCAGAAAGAATATCGGGAGAATCTGACTTCCCTTTGGATTGTTCTTGTGCATTCCCAAGCAGCTTCCATCGGTATAATCCGTAACCCAAGACAGCAACTGACTTAGAGCGCTGAAATGAGTTCATTAGAATAAGTGGTTCACTTAGAACAACTGCTCCTGCTTTCATAGTTGCTACTGTGGTTGCTTCGGTTTTGGACGAACAAATGTTTCTGTTCTGAATAATGGCGGTAACTGATTCCATAATGTTACGTCTTGAGCAGTGCCTGTAATTCGAATGAGAGGATTATTGACCGCATCATCCTCGACAAGTGCTGTCACACTAAACTCATTAGGTCGAGATGTTTGAACTGTAAATGGGAGGAACTCTTCTAATGAACGTAGCTTGGTATAGTCAAGATTTTGCGAGACAATAAGAAACATCGGTTTTCCAATACGCAACGCTTCTTGAATCATAGTCAATGATGAAACTGGTGTAGATTGAACAGGAAATCCAATGAGAAAAATCATTTCTGCATCACGAATAGTTGCAGAATTTGGCTGCGGCTCATAGAACTCCGCACCTGTTTTCTGAATGTATGTCGTTAGTTGCACTGACTTATCTTGCTCCAATGCTGTTCTGATAAAGGAGACATCCGGACTTGGGGCACCTGCAAAGAGAACAATCTTCCTTTTGGTGTCTTTAACATTTACAAACTCACTGGCAGAATTGTTCTTCAGTGTTAACTCTTTCGATGCACCTTTTACGCTTGCTGTGAGTTTTCTATTACCTGCTTGTGTTGGAGTAAAATTGAATTGAAGTGGAATAACTTGTTGGTTTTTAGAAAGTATGATATTCTTCTCTTCCACTATCGTACTGTTATCCATTAATGTAACGGTGACACTCTCACCTTCAATGCCGTTGGACTTTACAACAATAGAAACGGGTTGTTGAACACCGATGTACGATTGGTCATTAGTAAGAACTGACTGAACAGAGACATCCTGTGGCTCGACTGTGTCGCCAATACCAACCACATATACAGGTCTGCCTGACTTTTCCGCTATATATAGTGGATTCGTACCAGCAGTAAATACCCCATCACTCAGGAGAACTATTGCTTGTGTATTCTGCTCATCTGCATGGTCTGAAACAAATCGAAACGCCCTATCAATATCTGTTCGAGCACCATTAAACTTTAGTGAGTCCAGCTTTCCGGATCCGATCGTATTTACCGTTTCATTGAATGCCAACAGTTCAACGTTATCATTAGCATCGCGTAGTCCAGATGATTCCAATGCTGAGCGGAGTTGGTGGTATCTTGGCTTTCCAGTATCATCAATTGTCATAGAAAGTGAATTGTCAATAAGGACACTGATTCCGGGATCAACCACACTTGAGTTAACAAAGCTCAGTACCGGCTCGAAAAGTGCGATAATGAGTAGAGTGATACCAATACTACGGAGTAGCGTAAGGATTATTCGACGTAATGGACTAATCGGAGGGGTTGTTCGGCTATAATACCAAACACCAGCACCAATTCCGACAAGAATTGCGCAAATACAAAACCACCACGGAGCTATAATTCCTAATGACATTTACTTTTCTTACGATACTAAAAATTCCAAGAACTGCAAGATAGATTCCCCCATCTGCGGAACAAAAGAAAAATTCACGAATGAAGCTAAGAACTATTGCTCATTACCTTCAACTGAACCTATTTTCGCATTGTATTTCGGGGTGTGGCTCAGCCCGGTAGAGCACCTCGTTCGGGACGAGGGGGTCGGAGGTTCAAATCCTCTCACCCCGACGAAACCAACCCAATCGGCACATCCCGTTTGGGTTTTTTATGGATTACAAAGATTAGCATGATACTTGGCAATACCGTTGTTGTTGTTTTACCAGCCTATAATGCTGCGCGCACTTTAGAGCGTACCTACCGTGAGATACCAATGGACATTGTTGATCATGTTGTGCTTGTTGATGATAACAGCAAGGATGACACGATAGAAACTGCCCAAAAGTTAGGCATCCACCATATCATAAAGCATGAAAAGAATAAAGGGTATGGGGGAAATCAAAAAACCTGCTACACAAAGGCATTGGAGTTAGGTGCTGACATTATCATTATGCTTCATCCTGACTATCAGTACACACCCAAACTCATTGTTGCAATGTCGAGTATTATAGCCGAAGGTCTCTACCCTGTCGTACTCGGCTCACGAATTCTGGGCAATGGTGCGCGCAAAGGCGGAATGCCGCTTTATAAATACATCGCTAATAGATTTTTAACATTTACGGAGAACCTTCTTACTGGTCAGAAACTCTCTGAGTATCATACGGGCTATCGTGCATTTAGCAAATCCATATTTTCCACTATCAACATCACACGTAACGATGATGACTTCATTTTTGATAACGAAATGCTTTCACAGATTATCTATCATAATTTTGATATCGGAGAAGTAACATGTCCGACAAAGTACTTTGCAGAAGCATCATCAATTAACTTCCGGAGAAGTATGAAGTACGGTTTAGGAGTACTTGCAGTTTCTCTCCAGCATTTTCTTGCACGCTTTTCAATCTATAAACACCCACGATATGAACCACTTGCACAGTAACCAGTGTAATATCTTTATTGCACTACACCTATTTCTCTAGCTTTTAGAACCGCTTCAGTTCTATTCTTCACATCCAACTTCCCAAAGAGATGATAGAGATGTGTCTTTACAGTTGCTAATGACACAAACATTTTATCTGCAATTTTTTGGTTAGAATATCCTTGAGCCAGATAGCGTAGTGTATCCAATTCCCTTTCGGTCAGTTCGAGTGATTTGACAAGTGATGTGTAATGCTCAACGATGGTTTGTGGAGAGTTTTGATGATGAAGCACCTGCACGGAAAACTCACTCATAGAAACACTTTCTACAATAGGTTCTTCGATGTGAAGAAGTGACTTCAACCGCGTTACATAGTTGAGTAGTTCTGTTTCAATGTAAGGTAATGAAGCATAAAAACATGATGTTAACTGTGATTTACGTGTGGCAAAGAGTCGGTAATTACCTTGCTCACTCGCAAAACGAAGTGATTGCTGGTATAGAAGAATTGCTGCGTCTGTATTTCCACTTTTATCCTCGAGCAGAGCTGAGAGAAAACTTGAATATGAATAGTAACGGGAATATCCGATTCTATGTATTTCACGGACTGCTTCATGAATTACCTCTCTTGCTGATTCAAGCTCATCAGAACGTAGATAGTACTCTGTTAGTATCAAATCAGAATACAGTTTGAAAGATGGTGTTAGGTGATGTGTGGATAGGCGCAATTGACGATACTCGTCAGCCCAATCTTTTGCAGAAGCTACATCATCAATAGATAGAGCAGCCGAAGCAATGAGCGCTTTAGATGTGCGAGGAGCATACGCCGGTGCTTTCCCACTCGATAATAGTTCTTCATACCGCGCTAAGTATCGCATTGCCTTTGTGTTTTGCTTACGTAAAAGCGCAAGTGCATACTCCAAGATGCCGTACAATATCGCCGGATCATGCCCAATGACTTTTCCCTCCCAACAGTGCAACGATTCTTCATTATGCACTATAGCATTCTCTATTTCATAGAATCTATTTCCATTCTACTGAGTAGATAAAGTGCGTGTGCTCGGTTATCATACATTGAAATAACACCATCAGGTGCATACTCATTGAGCACAGTAGTTATGTGGTAACGTGCCGATTCTATATCGCCAAAAGCTAACTCTCCACGCGCACAGTTCAACATTGCCTCTGCTATCTGACTCTTGGCTTTCCTTCTTGTTGAAACAACTCAATGATTCGTTCATACATACGCACACCATCAGGAATGCGAGATGTTACAAAAAGTGTGTGTGCTACAATTTGTAACGCGGACGATTCACTGAGATACCAACGATGAATAGGTTGCTCAGGCAATTGGGATAGTAAGGTTTTATGATACTCAAATTGAGCTAATGTATCATCATACTGCATCTGATGATACAAAAGTGCAAGGCGTGACATACTTATAGCCGCACGGAGAAGTTTTAGCTCTTCTTCAGTATATCCATTTGTAACACTTGGTGTTGACAAAAGCTGAATTGCAAGATCAGAATAGTGATTTGCTCGTTCAATCTTTTCAGGCGTCCGATTGTCGAGTGTTATCAAACTCAAAAGAAAAAGTAGCTCCGGTGAATCTGAGGGATCGTGCTTCAGTATTTGAGTTGCAATCGATTTAAGAATTTTGGGCTGATAATTAGCAGCTATTTCTTTCCAAAAACGTTTAGACAAATGGTGAATCTCTACTACATTATTTATGAGAGAAAGATGATGCAATCCTTGCTCAATCTTCTCACAACGAAAGAACCACTCGGCTGATTTACGATGCAATGTATCATCATCTTGTAGGGTACTCTGCCTGCGATGCAAGAGTAAGTCACGAAACAGATGGTGGAATCGAAACCATTGACGTTCATTATCTAAAGGGAAGATATAAAGGTTATCATGTAATAGTTTATGGAGAATTTGATGTCCGGTTTGGATACCCTGAACATGGTTTAGAAGGTCACCCGAAAATTCTGAAAACATCGAGAGCGTCATGAGTGCATTTCTTGTTTCCTCATCTATTCGGTGGAGTACTTCCTCCATCAGATAATCTAAGATAAAAGAATCAGTACCTGCAAAGGAGTTCACGAATGTGTCAACCACGTCAACTGAACTTAGTAAGCCATATGGTTTTGATTGTTGTAATGAAAGTGCAGCCATCTGAAGACCAGCTACCCAACCTTCAGTTTTTTCCTCTAATAGCCGTAGATGATGATCATCTAATCGTAATCGGAGTGTGGTATTGAAGAGTTGTGCAGCTTCCTCGTGTGTGAATCGAATATCCTGCAAGCGAAGTTCACAAATCTTCCCTTTTGCTCTATACCGATGAAGTGGAAGATCTGGCTCATGTCTTGAAATAAGAATCAAATGAAATATTGGAGGTGCATTATCAATCAGAAAACAGAGAAGTTCATTGATATGAGGAGTACTAATACAATGTACATCATCCAGAACTACATACAGTGATTCATCAAGAAGCGACAACTCATTAACTAACAATGTTCCTATTGCCTCAACGCTTACATTTCCCATCGAAGGAATTTCTTCAAGACCATTACCAAAGTCAGGTACATGAATTTGAATAGTTGCCGTTACGTAGCGAACAAATCGTACTATTTCATTATCCGACTCATCTAATGACAGCCATGCAACCTTGAGTTGAGTTTGGTGTATCCATTCGCTTACGACCGTTGACTTACCAAATCCAGCAGGCGCACATACTAAGGTGAGAACAACATCTTTAGCATTGTTCAGCATTTCTACAAGTCGTGTACGAACTACAATTTCAGGGCGTAGATGTGGTACAAATAGTTTCGTTTTTAAAATTGGTAATGACATAGTATCAGTTTCAAACTTCCATTCTGAATTCTAAACAATCATAGTATTCAAAACTACAACTTCACTTCAGATTGCGGCTAGAACTGCGCTATAGCGTATTTCCTTCCAAATCAACCTCAAGATTCAACCTATCGGTTGATAAACCTCAACCTCATTGAGCAGGAATTTCGCAACGTAATAGGTTCAAGCACTTATCGAAGGACAACATACGATTGTCATGATAAACAATACCACATATATGATTCGCATACGAGGTAAACTCTCGGTCAATTGGCAACAGCGTTTTGAGCCGCTAATCCTACACACTGATGGTGATGTAACTATCCTACAGGGTGAGATTACGGATCAAGCAATGCTCTATGGTATTCTCTTCAAAATTCAGTCCTTAGGATTAGAATTAGTAGATGTTCAACGAATCTCTTTTTCATATAAGGAGGAAATCTGAATATGATAAAGAACATCGTATTAGCAAGATTATCGCTGTTGAAGCTATTGAACGTTACACCTTCAGTTATTCCCTCAGCTGCGCACCATATCGCCATCCTACTCCTCATAGCAGTAGTGATTAAGGTAGAAAACACAAAGCATATCACCATGTTAAGTACGTATTTGAAAGATGTACTCTCTTCAATGTTGATGCACCTTTATCTGAACATCACTATACTCTTTTCGTAAATCATTACCTCAACTAAACACATTTTCAACTTACTATAATCCTTATGAAATATAAACTCATCCTTGTAGCACTCTACTGCGCCGTATTATTACCGGTAGAACTCATCTCCGCAATTCCAAGCGGAACGTTATCGTGGCTCCACCACCCGGTTGGATTCAGAGCCCATCTACATCCTCGAAGCAATGTAATCCTAACATTTGGGCAAAACTCCCTCTCGACGTACAATGCACGGAGCGGTACACTCATTAGAAACTATTATGCAGGTGATAAAGCTCTCCTGTCGGCTCAATGGAGTCCTAATGGAGATGCAATTGCTGCATCATTTGAGGACAATAGTATTCAGATTTTCAATACGACCAATGGAGCAGTTCAAGAAACATTAAAAGTATCATCTCAACCAGTTTTAGATGTCTCATGGAGTGTTGATGGCGGTGTTATTTCTTTAGCGACAACTGACTCAATTCTCTTCTACAGTTTCGCATCACAAAAGGTTATTCACACCATTTTTACGAATGGTATTTCCGCCGTTCAATGGCATCCAAAAGTTAGCACAGAGTGTGTAATAGTCACATTCTTATTAAGCCAATTTCAAGCAAAAGCACAATGGTATGATGTTACAACCGGTACAGTTCTCTCACAGTTTAGCGACTCTTCGATTGTCAATGCACAGTGGAGTCCCGATGGAAAATATCTGGCTGGTCTGGACTTGCATGGGAGTGTAAATGTATGGGAGGTTGCGAATGAACGACTCGTCACTCATCTTAGTCCTGAAAGTAATCAACCGAATAGTATAGCGAATATCTGTTGGCAAGCATCGAGCATTCTTTTGTATTCATCGGGGAATCTGGTTCGTTCGTACTCAATTCCTTCGGGTGGAGCACATCTCTTCTCGCTAACACGTTCATACTCAATTGCATCTATTGCCGTCAATCTTCAAACTAACTTCCTACTATTAACATCAATGGATGATGTGATTGAGGCAGCTTCACAGAGTGTAGCACCTGTGCAAGGTATTGAGTTACGTTGTCATGGCGATAATGTGGCAAGCGTCATCTTTACCGGTACAAGTATGGGCTATTCTCACGGTTCACAATCGCTCCAACAATATTCCAGCTCTGGTTCGGGTACAAAACTAAAGTCACTATCTGCAGTTGATATGCAAGCATCATGGATGTCCAAAAGTCCCACTGGTAATATGATTGCCGTTAGTTATGGTATGGATGATGATGCAAACCCAACGACATTAATCTATAACACGACAACCAACCAACTACTTCATGAACTCCCCGGTCGCATTTCAGCATTCCATCCGGATGGCAACTCTCTACTTACCTGTGACAATAACAAAACTCTCAGAACATACAGCACATCCACTTTCGTACTTACTGATTCCACACAGTTAACTACTCATGTTAACGCTATGAAGTTTGATCCGAGTGGAGCCTTCCTAATGATAAGGGCTACCGATGGTCAAACATTTCTCCTTGATGAGCAATTCAAAACAGCACTCACGATTTCAAACATGGTGGATGATCTACGTACAAATCAGGTTGATATTCAACCTTCTGAAGATGCAATTGTTGTACTTCATCATAATAGAAAGTTGGTGCAAGGGTATAGTATTGTGACCGAGAATTCAATCAAATACACAATTGAGTTTGATAATCAAAAACCGACGGCTCTTGCTGCACAGAGCAATTCACCCATCATTGCGATTGGAATGGAAAATGGATCAATTCTACTCTATAATACGAGAACTGCTCAACGTTTGGGTGAAATGAGTATTCCCTATCCTATATCATGTTTGGCATGGAACAACAATGGTACTCAACTCATGGTTGGTGCTACTGGTGGCGCGGTTGCCAAGTTCATGATTGGCTCGCAAACCTCTGTCGAAGAGGAGGTCTTGAACTCAGTATTTATTACCCCGAATCCTACAACGGAATCTATCACTCTTAGCTCTAAACGTATGGCTCATTATACTCCATTTAGCATACATAATGTTCTTGGTGAAATGGTCATGCAAGGACTATACGAAGATGGTTTATCAATCAACACATCCTCCTGGGCGGTTGGTACATATTATATCAAGATAGGCTCCCAACATCAGATGATTATCAAGAAATAATAACTCCTATTACGTGGTACTTTCTTAACTCACATACAACTACGCTTATGAAACACGTATTAGGTAAGAATATCATCCTGTTACTCATGGCAGTCATGTTTTTGACAACAATCAATGCAACTGCGGGGTCAACGGATCGCCCGTGGCTCGAAGAGTGGAGCGGGACTAACGATGCAATGAATGGAGTTGCAGCATTTAATGGTGGAACTGTTCTAGCTGTTACTCATCGCGGCGAAATTCGGCGAAAGACCGCAACGGAATGGTGGAAGAGTGTGTACACTACCGATGTGACTCTCAATAAAGTAAGGGCTATCCCACAAACGGCATTAGCACTTGCTGTTGGTGATCATGGAATAGTCCTAAGGACAACTGATTATGGGACATCATGGCTTAGATACGATAACACGCAATTGTCTCGCGATGCTATACTGAAGAATGTTTCAGTTTTGAACATGAATACGTACATATGCATCGGCGAGCTGCTATCCGATGGCATTATTCTGAGTACGGACTCGTATGGTTGGATGTGGACAACACACAACGTATCAGAAGAGAATGCCTTAACAGAATTGGTTGATATTGCGGTTAGTCAGGACTCTGTTGTGTACATAGTCGGCAATCACTACTATCGTGATCATAAAACTGATCCGAAGGTGTTTGTACTACGCTCAACGAACTCTGGTAAGAACTGGCAGAAGATTATTCTACCTGCTACTTTTTCTGCTATTGGTACTGCTATTACTGTTACAAACAATACCGTTGTGCTGAGCGGTGTTGACTACGTACACCATTGTACAATTATTCTACATAGTTCATCGAGTGGTGAACAATGGGCTACATATCCATGGAGATCAAACACCATAATTCGCTGTCTCAAATTCATGGATAATGATACGACTAAACTTTTTGGATGTGGCTATCAATTCAATGAGAATAGTACAGTTACCAGTAAGATTGTACGCATATCAGTAGATAGTATGTTCAGCATGAATTTTGGTGGTAATGGTGAACCAAATGATGTGCTTTTAGATATGGGTTTTTCTACTCTCGATTGGTATGCTGTTGGTGAACATGGTACGATTTTACAAAACACTTGGTCTGCAACTCCACCTGCATTGAGTCACGATTTAGATTCTATTGTCGTTGTTTATGAAGGCGATCCATTTCGCTTATCTACAGGGTATGATTGGCTTTTATCAAGGACTGAGTGGCGAAAAGATGGTGAGATATTAATCAATGATACAATCCCATCGTTGATACGTCAGTATAGTACTTTGGCTGATTCCGGCTACTATGAAGTTCGATACATTGGATATGCAAACAGAGTAACACGCAGTCGCCTCTGTAAAGTAATCGTCAAACCACGAACTACGACTGTTAAAGATGATAGCGAGACTCCACTCTATGCAAGTCCCAATCCATGTAATGATTACTTCATAATCAACACAAACAACACAATCCAATCGTACTCACTCTATTCAGCGATAGGAGAACTTGTACGAACATCCACTACAGACACATACTATGTTGATACAGCATCAATTCCTAACGGTATGTATGTACTTACAACCCATTTTTCTAACGGGCACATATTAACCTTACCAATCTCGGTAGTCCACTAAACCTCACCACATTTTTAACTAACACAAATATTTGTTATCAAATCATATGAGAAACATATTATCGTTATTCTTTGCATCAATCATCCTAAACCTGCACGCTTCACATGGCTTTAATACCAACAGTTATGAGAGCAGCAGTAGCGTCAATAAACTCGATGTTACACTAAAATCACTTGTTGGTTCAACACAATCTACCAAGAGTACTACTTCCACCCTATTGACTAAAACTAATGACACAAACTTGTATGTTGTAATGCGTACAGCCGATGTTGAAAAAACAAAAGCTTTTCTAAAAAGTAATGGTTGTACAATCGGTACCGCCCTTAAGACCGCAGATGGTGGTATCATTACCGCTACAATACAGGTATCCTTGTTAGCAATTCTAACTTCCCAGCCCGAGGTTCAACGAATTGAATCCTCGAAGAAGGTCAAGTTTGATTCTAAAATGCTAAAGCAACACCCAAGCGATGGCTCAATTCGCTACACTCCATTAGTATCGTTGACCAAAGCAGATGTCCTGCATACTGGAATCAACAGTGATAATTACATCTATCGTGGCGACAGTGTACTCATTGGGATTATAGATTCGGGCATTGATTACCTTCATCCTGATTTTGGTTGGGAGGGTGATTCATCACGAACCAGAATATACTCCATTTGGGATCAGAATTCACTACGTGGTACACCGCCACAGTTGTTTAGTTATGGAAGTGAATGGAAAAGAGAACAAATTCGGAATGCAGTTGCGTACAAAGACACATCCATTGTACCTACTCTTGATGTTGAAGGTCATGGAACGCATGTTGCAGGTATTGCTGCTGGTAGTGGAAATCTAAAAAGCGATTACATGGGTATTGCTCCTAATGCGGATATTGTTATGGTATCGCTCGATCAATTCAATAGTACTAAGATTCTGGATGCTGCTCACTACATTTTTTCGATTGCTGATTCTCTCAATCGTCCTGTGGTCATTAATATGAGCTTAGGGTTTGACGATGAACGTACTGATGGAACCTCGCTGATTGATTATGGTCTAACACAAATGGTGGAAGCAAGGAAGGGTCGAGTACTTGTAGCTGCTGCCGGTAATAGTGGTGGAGAGAAAACACGATGGATGGTTCGTCCATCTATTGACACTCTACAATTCAGGAAGAACTTTATCCTTGGCAGTACATTTTTTCAGGTTCCGGGTCATAAGAGCGCAGCAGCAATAGTTCAACTTCAAGTATCGGCTTCAGATATTGATAAAGTGTCTCTTTGCATCGAACTCGACTCCATTATCCCATACCGTAACAATCAAGATATTGTAGATAGCATACGAACAAAACCTCACGCACGTACACCCATACGCCGCCTTCGAGAACTTATGAATCAACAATCGGATATTATTGATGAGCTACGTTATATACATGGTTCATCATGGGCTGCAACTGTTCAATGGACGGTGGCAGTAAGTAGCGACCCAAAGTACCTTACAGTTCAACTGGCAATCCATGACACACTTGATGAAGAGCCATCCTATCTAATGCCATTTGTCAAAGGGTATGACCTATTCAATATTGCCATTCGTACAACCGGAGAAGCTATTCTTGTCCATACGCCATATGGTGTGACTGAAGTATCGAACGTCCGTGGATTACCAACTAATCCTAATGATGGACAATGGAATGACAACTTCACTGTGTCTTCCCCGGCTTCTGCCCATGGCGTAATTGCAGTCGGCAGTTACAATCATCGTATCAATTACTATCAAGCAAATGGTCGTATTGGGGTGCATACTTACTCAGGAGAAAGTGGTGAACTATCAGATTTTAGTAGTGTCGGTCCGTCACTCGATGGACGCATGAAGCCAGAGATTTGCGCTCCGGGTGGTGGTGTTATCTCGGCTCTCGCTTGGAATAGATATGACACAGAAATGTCGAATGATCCGACTCCTGTTGTGTTAGGCAGACGGCACCTTATTGCAAGCGGCACTAGTATGTCCTCTCCCGTCGTTGCTGGCGGTATTGCACTGTATCTTCAAAAGCACAAGAACTCATCTTATTCAGACATTCGTGATGCAATTACGACCAATGCTGTTACTGACTCATTTACAAATTCTCATGGGATCTTGCCCAATGTCTATTGGGGCTATGGAATGTTCGATATCTCTACATTTATGTTTGGTAAACCAACATCAGTGGCAACAGATGAAAATGATACATTCACTTTAGCCCCGAATCCTGCTCATCAGTATCTGATAGTACGTGGCAACATGAACCAAGAAAAACGGTACTCTATTTATTCTCTTCTCGGTGAAAGAATAGTAAGCGGCACAATAGATAATGATAGTCGTATTGATGTGAGTGGATTGCCAAGCGGTACATACTATGTGACATGTGATGGAATGTTTTACAGGACTTCACAATCCTTTGTGATTCAACGCTAAAGGAAAGGCAATGATAAACGTTTACAAAAACCGCCGATCTTTTCCGCTCATCTTCACGCTCTGCTTTGCTCTCTTTGTTGCAATATTGAGCTTAATACAGTAACAGTGTATTTACAAGAGGAAATGTAGATAGTAGATTCTAAAAACAAAAGGCGACACATAATAGTGTGTCGCCTTTCTGCATACTAAGCATTATATATTATTGACGCTCACCCAACTGGCGATCGAGCAGGAGGATACTTGCTCCAGACTCACCAACCAACTTGATTCGATCAATAACTGTGTTAACGCTTTCTTCTTCTTCCACTTGCTCATTGATAAACCATTGTAGTAAGATTTGCAAGGGATAATCCTTCTCAGCAAGTGAGAGTTCGTATAACTTGTTAATGAGTCCGGTTATATGCTGCTCATGCTTGAGAACATTCTCGAACAATCCAAGCATATTCGTCCACTTATATTGCTCAACGTTGATGTTCTTCAATGCTACTGACCCACCACGAGAGTGAACATGTTCAACAAGTTTCATCGCATGACTCATTTCTTCTTGCCACTGTGCTTTCAGCCATTGAGCTGTACCCGGCAGTGATCTATCATTAGCCATTAGTGACATAGACAGATAGGCATATGCTGACTCAAACTCAGCTTGAATTTGGTCATTGACCGCTTTGAGAATCTTTTTGTTCATAGATAACATGTAATAATGTGTAACTCAATAATATGTTCATCAACGACGCAAATTACGCTTTGTCTATTGCCCGTGTGAAGAAAAATCATCTACTTAATTTTAACAAATGGCAATGTTAGTGCTTGTGTTACATCCGTAACAATCAACGTATATGAACCGGATGATAGTTGTGATACATCCATACTATACTCTGCATTCGTCGCTGTAGGATTGATTTCCCAATTCTGAACAAACGTACCTACAGCGTTGATTATCCGACAACTCACTTTACTATAGGGCTGCGATATCATACGAAAATTCAACGTATTACCAACAGGATTTGGCATTATGGATGCAGCAAGATTTTCAATTATTTGAATAGCTTTCTGAGAATAAAAACAATCCATAACGTTCAATAACCCGGGTGATTTTTCAATAACTGGACACAATTCAAGATTCACACTTGGATCAGTCATCGTCAGCGTTGTTGAAGATTTGCTCGACAAGAGTATCCGACCCTTTATACTTGCAATAACCTTTGGTGTATTTCCTAGTGCAGTATTCTCTAAATGAATTGAAATAACTCGCAAACTGTCACGAATACTATTGAGCGATGAATCGCGAACATCGAAAACATCCGCATCACAGAGAACATCGAAGGATATAGGTGTTATGATTTCCTTCGCGCTCCATGCAGTTACTACAATAAATGTATCTTGACCGGCACGAGTTGATGCTGAGTTGAGGGTAAATTTTATTGGTATTCTTGGTTTGACGTTTACCGTTATCGTGGCGGTGTTAGAGCATCCATATATATCAGTTACAGTCACAAAGTATTTCGTAGTATCATCAGGTGTTGCTATTACCGTAGGTATATCTGTTGTATTCAAACCATAAGGTGGTGACCAAACAATTGTATTCATTGTTGGAGCATCGATCTGCAACTCAATTGATTCATTTTTACATATAAGATGCTCCGTCTCAGCATTGATAAGTGGCAATTCTCGAATCGTTAACTTTAGCGATTTCGTAGTACTGCATCCACGCTTTGTTGCCTGAACAGTAAAAAGTTCATCACCCAGTAAACTGCGAGTCATTGGAGTGGTTGATATTGGATTGTCAAGAAGAGAATCCGGTTGTCCATCGCGTAGCCATAAAAATGTTGTCTCAGTATCATAGTCCGCGACATGCAACATTATAGATGTGCCTTTGCATAATGCGGTATCCGTTTGTATCGTAAAAGTTGGTAGTGTTTTTAGAGTAACGTAAACACTATCTAATCCAACACATGCACCACGTTTTGCTTGGAGATAATACCATGTAGATTTAGTAGGCTGGACATTGTATGTACCTGTACGATTATCGAACGTACCTTCATTTGGGAACCATGTATATGTTGTAGAACTATCGCCTACCGAAGAGACACCAAGTACCCCGGTTTCACCCGGACATAACTCTATTGACTCACTTGCTTTGACAGTTAAGGCATTATCAATTTGCACTAAGACGGAATCAGTTGCGATACATCCAAACGGCGTTGTTGCAATGACAGTAAAGTACTTCTTTTCTGATGAACGCGCGACAACACGACGACCGATATTATGAACAAAGTTCTGTTCCGGATACCAACGGTAAGTGTAGGTAGAATCAGCGTCGGCTACTGATAGAATTACATCTTCATTTTGACAAACTGTTGTATCTCCGAGTGCTGAAACGGTGGGTAAATCATGAACATGTATGGTTATTCGTTGAGTATCAGCACAAACACCATTTCGTGCAACAACTGTATATGTTGTTGTTGTTTTAGGAGTGCATTCCGGAGAGGCAATTGTAGGATTACTCAGCCCATCCGGTGGACTCCAAGAATAAGACTGTCCCCCGCTGACAAGTAGCTGTGTTGACTCCCCTTTACACAATAATGTATCTGCCGAAAGAGTGACTTGTAGTTTGGGCTGAACAACAATGCGGACACTATCACGAACTGCACATCCATATTGCGTTACAACTGTACAATAATACCATGCTGTTTTTTGAGGGTTGATTGTAGATGATAATGATGTAGGATTGGTAACTTGTTCAGATGATCTCCAATCTATTTTCATCCCCGCCGAATCTGATATTCTAGGAAAAGTAACAGTAGCCGAAATCTGCGAAATCAAGTTCATACATAATGATTGGGGCGCACTAATTCTGACTCTGGGAACTGGATACACAGTCACACGCACAGATACAGTTTCAGAACAAATACCATCTGACACTACTGCTTGATAGGTGGTAGATTGTTTGGGTGTTGCTAAAACACTCTGCCCATATATTGTAGTCAGTCCGTTAGGTGGCGACCATACAACATTTGCGGCACCAGTGGCGCGAAGATTCACGGTTAGTCCTTCACAAATAGCTGTATCATTCCAAGCTTTTGCTTGTAATTCTCGAACATCAACTCTTACAGAGTCATAGGTGATACATCCATTAGCATGTGTGCCACGAACATAAAACGTCGTTGGCTTTTGTGGTTGAGCAATGGGGCTTGAGACAGTTGAATCATTTAATAATGTACCCGGTGACCACACATATCGAATTGCACCAGTCGCTTGTAATGTAACAGCTCCTTGCTTAAGGCAAAGTATCTTGTCTGTACCAGCATCAACTTGCGAAGGTTGTTCTATTGTGACTGTGCGACGGACAATAACACTATCCGGTTCTGGATAAACAAGCGTAATAGAAACAGTGTAAGTACCGCCACGTGTGTAAGTGTAGGTTTGAGATAAACCACCTCTCCTGATGGGTGAACCATCACCAAAATTCCAGATGACATCTAGCGGTGTACATGGTGTTGAAATATTCGCAGTAATCTCTCGAGTACAAGGCTTCTTCGTAAGTGAAACATCAAGCTCACTAATCGTCGAGAACAAGGCAAGTGCTGGTTGGTCATCACTGTTGTTTAACTTTAGTGGCTGAAAGCTATCAGACGTTGTTGGAAAATTTACTGAGTGCGAAGTAATTCCGAATATCACTCTCAACACACATGATTGTTCAAAGAGCAAAACTTTAGCAGCACTGTAATCACTTGATGAACCACCAATAAACGTACAATAGCGTACATTCTGACCAGTGGAATCTAATGAAATCAGCATACCATCAAGACCTCCACGATTCATTGGCTGAAAAGCATTTGGCGTGATTGGTAATGATCCATTTGAGTAGCCGGCAATATATACCGACCCATTTCGCCTTGCGATAATTGAAGTAGGTATAGTATTTGAACCAATCAAAGTACAGTACTGAATTCCAGTTAATCCACTATCGAGTGCGGCAATGTAGCCTCCTGTGGTCATTCCATTTTGTAGAACTTTTGTGTAAGGGAAATTTCCAAATGCTGAAGTTCCTGTAACACATACACGCTGTGCTGAATTGTCATAGCCTACAGCAATTCCTACATCTGAACCTGTACTTCCGTACACATATAATCGACGTGGTACTAATGGTACTGCATCATCAACTACACCAACAAAGCTATCTCCAGCATCTGGAGTTTTACCGGTAGCAATACGCACAGCGGTTGAGGCGATTATTCCTGTAAAGTATAACTTGCCTTTAGCATAACAAATATCACTTGCTGTTTCATTACGCACTCCTCCAAGAAATGTAGATGATAGAATTCCGCCGAGTGAATCAAGTTTTGTAAGAACAAGGTCTTGCATTCCTGCATTAGTGGATTGATATGCTGAAGGAGTGATGGTGTATCGGGATGGTGTAGAGGTATGAGCATACACAAACGCCTCGCCAAGAGGATTAATCGCAACATGAGCACCTTTTGAAGCAAGTGCTGTTTGAATACTACTGACCACTCCATTGCCAAGTATTCGAGAATACAGTAAGCGAGATCCATCACTACTCAATTTGAGAGCAAAGTAATTAACTGTATTATTTGATAGATATGCAGCATCAGTAGCCACAGTTGTGGGAAAATTAGCGGAGTATGTGTATCCGGTAACAAAGACCTCACCTTTATTATTTACAGCAATTGAACCACCTGCATCATTATTTCCACCGCCAATGTAGGTTGCCCAGATTAACTGACGCATCGTTGGGTCAAGTTTGAAAACCATAATATCAAACTGACCAGATCTTGCCGGTTGATAGACACCGGTAGTCGTTCTAATATCAAGACAAAATCCGGTACCATATATAAATCCGGCTGAGTCCACAGCAACATGAAGTAGATAGGAGTCGTTCCTAGCATTACCAAAGAATGTCCCCATACTATACGATACATCATCGTATGAAACGGGCTGAGCGTGAACAAGTATAGTGGAAACAAACAAAAGAAGGAATGTATAGCTACGAATCGATCGTATGATACTAGGTGTGACCATGTTTGCTCCTATAGCAATGGTTAGAAAATATAGAGCACCGATTCCTTGATGTTTAGCTCATTCAATTGTGATTCATTCCCTTAGTTTGCTATCCACAATTACTAAGCCATCTACAACACACACATGTACATCATCACACTGTGCACATCTAACACTCAATAATACTCAGGTTTCATCGAAAATTTCACTCATGAAAATTTTCCCAACTTTTTTGAACTAAAAGTGTTGTTTGTTTGAGTGGCATGTTTATTTTTGCAGTCCTAAGTTTTTGGGCAGGTTCCAGAGCGGTCAAATGGGGCAGACTGTAAATCTGCTGGTTCATACCTTCGGAGGTTCAAATCCTTCCCTGCCCACACAAAAACACCTTGTATCCTTGACATACAATACAAAGCGGGAGTAACTCAGTGGTAGAGTCACAGCCTTCCAAGCTGTTGGTCGCGGGTTCGACCCCCGTCTCCCGCTCCATATTATTCATAGGGGTGTAGCTCAATTGGTAGAGTAGCGGTCTCCAAAACCGTTGGTTGCGGGTTCGAGTCCTGCCGCCCTGCAATAATCTCAAAATAACTTAGTACATTAAATTCAGCAGTCGCTGACGTAGCTCAGCTGGTAGAGCACTTCCTTGGTAAGGAAGAGGTCGGCGGTTCAAGCCCGCTCGTCAGCTCAATAATTCACCCACTACAGCATCAGGTATGGTAACCCAACTCAAATCATTTTTTAATGATGTTTCGAAAGAAATGAAAAAGGTTTCGTGGTCAACTCGCGAACAATTACAGGAATCAACTGTAGTCGTTGCAGTTACCTGCGTTATCATTTCTGTTTTTGTTATGCTCATTGACTTAGGCATGACTAAAG
The DNA here is from genome assembly GCA_037367405.1 of Ottelia alismoides. Classification (NCBI taxonomy): domain Eukaryota; kingdom Viridiplantae; phylum Streptophyta; class Magnoliopsida; order Alismatales; family Hydrocharitaceae; genus Ottelia; species Ottelia alismoides. Next base: position 24,546 of record JAZKJV010003687.1, on the reverse strand, counting down.
TTGTTGAGTTCCTTTTCAAAAGCTAAGCACTGATGCAAACACAACCTCAACAAGTATCCCCCAAGTGGTACGCCCTACGTACATACACTGGTCAGGAAACTAAAGTTAAAGACGCTATTGAGTACGAACTCAAGCGCACGAATTTATTAGACAAAGTAACAAGTATTGTTATCCCCCAAGAAACAGTATTTGAAGTACGTAATGGCAAACGTCGCCAACGTGTAAAGAACTTCTTACCCGGTTATATCATGATTGAACTCATTCTTGAGAAAAAAATTCATGATGTAATTACGAGTGTTCATGGTGTGGTTGGATTTTTGGCTGCTAATGCCAAGAGTGAACCCCAAGCACTTCAAGCCGACGAGGTAGCTCGTATTCTCGGTCGTGTTGAAGAGCGAAAAGATATTGCGACTATTGAACACACGTTCCAAATTGGAGACCCAATTAAAGTAATTGATGGTCCATTTTCTAATTTCTCAGGAACCGTAAAAGAAGTCAACAACGAGAAACAAAAATTGAAAGTTGAAGTCGGTATTCTTGGAAGAAAAACTCCTGTGGAACTTGATTTTGGTCAAGTGGAGATTGAACGTCCACAATAACGACTCCTGTTGTAGTAGAACTAATGTAGCGGAGCTTCTACGCCACATTATCTGAAACAACGCCTTGATTATACACCTACAATAAATTACTCCAATGGCAAAAAAAGTAATGGGTTCGTTCAAACTCCAGCTCAAAGCGGGAGAAGCAACAATGGCTCCGCCGGTTGGTCCGGCATTCGGTCAGCGTGGTTTGAATGGATCGGAATTCGTTAAGCAATTCAACGCTAAAACTGCAAAACAACAAGGTATGATTGTACCTGCTCAGGTAACATTCTACTCTGATAAGTCGTTTACCTTTGTTGTAAAGTCACCTCCGGCTGCTGTTCTTTTAGTAAAAGCTGCAGGAATTGACAAAGGTTCAGGTACACCTAATAAAACAAAAGTTGCTACCGTAAAACGCGCTCAACTTGAAGAAATCGCAAAAATTAAAATGGCAGATTTGAATACCACGAATATGGATTCAGCTGTTTCGATGATAGCCGGTACTGCACGCAGTATGGGTATTGTTGTCGAAGGATAAGTTCTTTATTTCTAACTAACGTGCGAGATACTGCCATCTATTTGGTGGGTCGTTTGAAGCACAAGGAGACAAAATGTCTAATAAACATGGCAAACGCTACCGTGCGGCACTCAAAACGGTAGATTCCTCAAAAGAATACGACTTCAAGGCAGCTATTGACCTTGTAAAACAAAATGCGAAAGCAAAGTTTGATGAATCGTTTGATTTATCAATACGACTGGGCGTTGACCCTCGTAAAGCAGACCAACTTGTGCGTGGTACTGTTTCTTTACCACATGGTACAGGTAAAACAGTACGCGTATTAGTTGTGGCTAAAGCACCAAAAGATAAAGAAGCGTTGGATGCGGGTGCAGATCATGCCGGCTTCACAGATTATCTTGAAAAACTTCAAGGCGGTTGGGCTGATATTGATGTTATCATTGCAACACCTGATGTTATGGGTGAGCTCGGTAAACTCGGTCGTGTACTCGGTCCTCGTGGCTTGATGCCTAACCCAAAAAGTGGTACTGTTACTTTTGATGTTGCGAAGGCAGTAAAAGAAGTTAAAGCAGGTAAAATTGAATACCGTGTTGACAAAGCTGGTAACGTTCAAGCTGCAATCGGCAAATGCTCGTTTAGTGCACAACAGTTAGCTGAAAACTTAAATACTGTTTTCGGTAGTATCATGCGCGCTAAGCCATCAACTGCCAAAGGAAAGTATGTAAAGAGTATCACGGTTTCTTCAACAATGGGACCTGGTGTTCACATCAGCGAGCAATCGCTTGGGGTTAAATCCAGCGATTAAATAAAATTAAACTCTATAAAATTGGCTATTACGCAACCTGTGTCGAGGCATTGCTTCTAAACCGCAAGGTTTAACGCCAACACACACAATCATATATTAAATTCATGACCAAAGAGCAAAAACAACAAGTAGTTGCCGAATTGACTGAGCAAATCAAGAAATCATCGGCACTGTACTTCGTTGACTTTGCAACCATGACAGTAGAGCAAGATTGGGCTTTGCGCCGACTATTCCGAGAAAAAGGAATACAGTATCGCGTAGCAAAAAACACCCTTATTCTCCGTGCACTCAACGACGTTGGTGGCTATGAGATTCAGGAAAAACAGCTCTTCGGTCAAACAGCGGTTGTATTTGCAGCACCAAATGATCCCATTTCGCCTGCTAAAATAATCCGCGACTTTTCGGCAAAAGATGAAAAGCCGAAACTAAAGGTTGCCGTTGTCGAAGGCGCAGTGTATCCGGGTTCCGACTTGAAAAAGATTGCGGATTTCCCGACACGCGAGGAGATTATTGCCGGTATTCTTGGCAGCATAGAAGCACCAGTTTCTGGTATCGTTGGTGCTATCAACAGCGTGATGCGCGACCTTGCATCCGTTATCGAGGAATCTGCGAAGAAACGCGCAGCATAAACTCACCCATTTATCAAAAATCAAGATATTTACAAACCTATTTGTGGAGAACATATAATGTCAGCAAATGTAGATGAACTCGTAGAAAAAATCAGCAACCTCACACTTGGCGAAGCTGCTGAACTCAAAAAAGCACTCGAAGATAAATTCGGCGTTACCGCAGCGGCTCCAATGATGATGGCAGCAATGCCGGGTGCAGGCGCAGCAGCTCCAGCGGCAGAAGAGAAAACAGAATTTGATGTTGAACTCACCGATGGTGGCGCACAAAAACTTAATGTTATTAAAGTTGTACGCGAAATCACAGGTCTTGGCTTGAAAGAAGCTAAAGATATGGTAGAAGGTGCTCCGAAAGTAATCAAAGAAGCAGCTTCAAAAGAAGATGCAGAAGCTCTAAAGAAGAAACTCGAAGAAGCTGGTGCAAAAGTTACCTTGAAGTAATTTTTCACACCGTTTTCATCGAAGTGACTACGTCCCGTTGCAGGTTTTCTTGCAGCGGGATTTTTTTTGAAATTCCGTGATTGTACGTATTCCACTCCTCCTCCCCTTCCTCTACATTTGAAACAAGATTCAATTGTCGGAGAGTATAATGGCTCGCCCGTTTTCCGGCATGATTCACTTGTTCAAGATTTGGAGTTCTCAATGCGTTTAAGCATACTATCATTACGAGGCATTTTCTCTAGTATAACCCTTATTGCCTTGTTGAGTTTTGTATTATTTCTCTCATCATGCCAATCGGTAACAGATAATCCGTTTACTCCGGTATCAGATGTTCAGGAGTTTGAGGCAGATGGAGCAACTGCGTGGATGGATGTGATAATGTCAGCAGTTCGTACAACTCCCGGCTTCACTCCACCAGTTGCTGCTCGGGCATATGGCTATGCAGGAATCACGATGTGGGAATCCGTAGTTAATGGTACTGCCAACGGGAGCTCACTCTCAGGACAAATAAACTCTTTGGCAGAGATGCCTACACCTGAATCTGGTAAACGATATCATTGGGTTGTAGTCATGAATGCGGCAATGGCTGAATATGCGCGGAGTTTCTTCCCTACAGCAACAGATTCGATGAAACAGGTTATCACAGCAACAGAAACGCGTATCTACAATGAACGGCGTGATATGGGTATTGGTGCTGACATCTTAGAACGTTCGGTAGAGTACGGACGCTTTGTAGCAAGAACGGTTTTCCAATATTCTAAGTCTGATGGCGGACATGAGGGTTACACACGCAATTTCCCATCAAGCTACGTTGTGCCTCGTGGAAATGGTATGTGGATTCCAACCCCTCCGGCATTTCAGGCAATCCCACTACAACCATACTGGGGTAAAAATAGACCCTTTCTTTTACCAATGGGAAATGTCTTATCTGTATGTGACCCGGGATCACATCCGACCTTTTCAACGGACTCTACTTCTCCAATGTATAAGAGCGCCTATGAAGTATACCAAACTGTAAAGAACATAAGTCCCGAACAAAAAGAGATTGCTCTATTTTGGGCAGATGACCCTGTAAAAACAGCTACACCACCGGGGCATTCGATTTCTATTCTCAATCAAATTGTGCGTGAACGTGGTTCACGTTTGGGCGAGGCAGCAAAAGCATATGCAATGCTTGGTATTGCTGTCAATGAGGCGTTCATTGCGTGCTGGGAAATCAAGTATAAGTATAACCTAATTCGTCCATTGAGTTACATTCAACTCTATATAGATTCTACATGGAATAAAAGTAGAGTTACTGATCCTCTCACAACTCCCCCATTCCCAGAGTATACATCAGGTCATTCTGTGCAAGCTGCAGCATCATTTGAAATCTTAAAACATCTGTATGGAAACAACACCTCATTTTGGGATAAGACCCATACTTTTCGTGGCATGAAAGCCCGCTACTTCAATAGTTTCGAAGAAGCTAAACAAGAAAATGCAATATCTCGCCTCTATGGTGGTATTCACTATCGTTTCGCTATTGAGAAAGGTATTGCAATGGGTAACGATATTGGAAATCAGGTCATTACAAAAGTTAAATTCACAAAGTAGTATTATACTACAAACCTCAACAGGAAAGCCAATGTACGTTGTATGTTGGCTTTCGTGTTTTATCCGTGTTTAGGAGAACGCTTGTTTTGTAGTTTTGCGACTCTCTTCGCTTTGGCGAGCATGTTTTTTACTCATTTGAACTCAGAGGATTTATCATGGCAATTCGTGTTGCAATTAATGGATTCGGACGTATTGGACGATTAGTATTCAGGGCTTTGAAACAACATCACCCTAATGTAGATTTTGTTGCTATCAATGATTTAACCGATGCAAAAACACTCGCGCATTTGCTGAAGTATGATTCAGTACATGGTCGTTTCAATGGTAATGTTAGCGTCGAAGGCAACAATCTTGTAGTTAACGGCGATACTATCGAAATTTCAGCGGAGAAAACTATCGAATCATTACCGTGGTCTGGTAAGGTAGATGTTGTTATTGACTCAACCGGAAAGTTCACGTCGAAGGCAGAATTGGAACGTCATCTTGCTCATGGTGCCAAAAAAGTCATACTCTCTGCTCCATCAAAGGATCAACTTGACGCTACTGTTGTTCTTGGTGTAAATGACCATACACTTAATGGTACAGAAAAGACTATCTCAAACGCATCATGTACTACAAACTGCCTTGCTCCAATGGCAAAAGTGCTCAACGATAATTTTGGTGTTGTTCAAGGATTTATGACAACAGTTCATGCCTATACAAACGACCAAAATATTCTTGATTTACCACACAAAGACTTACGTCGTGCGCGTGCAGCGGCTGTCAATATTATTCCCACATCCACCGGTGCTGCAAAAGCAGTTGGCGAGGTATTACCGGAGCTGAAAGGCAAGTTGGATGGGTTTGCCACTCGCGTCCCTGTACCTGATGGCTCTTTGACTGACTTGACTGTTGTTCTCGCAAAGGCAGTAAGTAAGGATGAAATAAATGCACTTTTCAAACAAGCATCAGAGTCATCGCTCAAAGGTATTCTTGAATACAGTGAAGACCCATTGGTTAGTTCTGATATCGTCGGCAATCCGCATTCGTGTATCTTCGATGCACAAAGCACTATGGCAAGTGGAACACTTGTTAAGGTTGTTGGCTGGTATGATAATGAATGGGGTTACTCAAATCGTCTTGCTGATTTGGTTGCCAAAGTTGGCGCATAATTAATCATAATGAAGGGCGGTATTTATAATGCCGCCTTTTCTGTTTACAAATTCATGTTCGTATGATAAAATCACTATATCAGCTCGATCTCGAAGGCAAAAGAGTACTTGTGCGAGTTGACTTTAATGTTCCCTTGGATGATACTCTAACTATCACAGATGATAACCGCATTGTTGAGTCATTACCAACGATTCAGGCAATTATCAAGGCAGGTGGAATTCCGGTTTTGATGTCACACTTAGGACGTCCTAAAGGCTCAAGAAACGAAAAATATTCTCTTGCTCCATGCGCTGAACATCTACAAACACTGCTTGGAAGTCGAGTGATATTCGCTGACGATTGTATTGGTGCTGATGCCAGTAATGCAGTAGCTTCTGCGAGTCAAGGTGATACTGTTCTCCTTGAAAACTTACGCTTCCATGCAGAAGAGGAGAAAAATGATACAGAGTTTTGTACTCAGCTTGCATCCTTGGGTGATGTATATATTAACGACGCATTTGGAACAGCACACCGCGCTCATGCAAGTACCGAAGGTGTTGCCCGACACTTTGTTGGAAAACGTGCGGCGGGGCTACTTATCGAGAAAGAATTACGATTTATAGGCGGCGCTGTAAGTAATCCCAAACGTCCATTAGTTGCTATTCTTGGTGGTTCGAAAGTATCGGATAAAATCGAAGTTATTCGTAACCTACTTGGTATTGCAGATACTATTTTAATTGGTGGCGGAATGGCAAACACCTTTGCCAAAGCGCTGGGCTTTGAGACAGGCGATTCGCTTGTTGAGCTTGATAAAGTTGACGTTGCGAAGGAACTCTTACACCGTGCAAATGGTAAGTTGATTGTACCAACTGATGCGGTGATTGCTAACGCCTTTGCGCCAGATGCACTTACACAAGTTGTGGCACTGGATAAAGTGCCATCGGGATGGCGTATTCTTGATATTGGTCCTGATACGTGTTCAGTGTTTACGACATATATTCAAAATGCATCTACAGTTGTATGGAATGGACCAATGGGTGTATTTGAAATGGACGCTTTCAATAAAGGAACATTCGCAATTGCTCAAGCACTTGCTGATGTTACAGAAAAAGGTACCATCACCATTATTGGTGGAGGCGATTCAGCAGCAGCTATTGCACAAGCAGGATTGAAAGATAAGGTTTCTCATGTAAGTACAGGTGGCGGCGCATCACTCGAGTTTATGGAAGGCAAACAATTGCCCGGAATTATAATTCTTGACGAGCAATAAATCGTACAAATACTGAATAATTTAATCAAGTACACATCACCATCATACACCTGACATTTAGTGCGTTCAACCGTAGCAGAAATTTCCGAGTCGGCTCTTCAACACAACATCAAGGTCATTCGTCAGCATGCGCCTACTTCCGAACTAATGGCTATGGTTAAGGCTAATGGCTATGGTCATGGTATGATTGAAACTGCCCGTTGTATTGAACCAAATGTTGATATGTTTGGAGTGGCAGTGATGTATGAAGGTGTAACACTACGACTTGCAAAAATCTCAAAGCCAATAGTAGTAATGATGCCGCCGGATATTTATGATGCAGAAAAATTTTGCGAGTGTCAGCTCGAAATGGTTGCTTGCTCCATAGACGTACTACGTGATTTCAATGAAGAAGCACGCAAACAAGGCATGACGCTACATGCACATCTTTATATAGATACTGGCATGAGACGAGATGGAATTGAACCGAATCAGGCAGTAGAGTTTATGACGGTAGCACAACAATTTTCACATATCAATATACATGGCATTTGCACACACTTTGCGACAAGTGACGACGCTGATGCAACCTTCACCAACCATCAGTTTCTTGTCTTTCAAGATTGTGTTACAACACTGCAAAAAAACGGATTTAGTTTTCGATATGTTCATGCTGCCAATAGTGGTGCTATCATGCGGCATCCGCATACTCATGGAAATTTAGTTCGTGCAGGGTTAGCACTCTATGGTATTCCTCCGGCAAATACAAGCGGGCTTGGGCTACAACCGGTGCTAACACTCAAGACAAGAATCAACGCCATTCGACGCATTCGTCAGGGAGAAACTGTAAGTTATGGTCGTAGGTTTATGGCAAGCCATGACACAACCATTGTTACCATTCCCATTGGTTATGGTGATGGATATTCTCGACTTCTGACTGGCACAGCGTATGTATTGCTACATGGTAAACGATACCCAATTGCCGGAACGATTTGTATGGATGAGTGCATGATTGATGTCGGCGATGAACCTGTTGAACTTGGTGATGATGTTGTCTTGATTGGAAAGCAAGGCGAGAGTGAAGTAACGGCAACTGAGCTTGCTCAACGCATCCATACCATACCGTATGAAATTACTACCATGATAACCTCGCGTGTGCCTCGCGTTGTTATTAAGTAAGATTGAACATACTGATGCTATAATTTCAATCAGAGTTTCTGTAAGAAATCAAGAAGTGTTTGGTTATCTGTATCTAAAACAGCTGTCATTTTTTTCAAAGAATATATCGTCTGCGTTTCAGGCATAAAATATAATGTGACCCTTCCTATTGCTATATACGATTGAAAGATACCTGATGACATAAAGGGATTCTTGAATATGGAATAGCACTGTACTCTAGTTATCTCAGTATAATTAAACCTCTGTAGTTTACCCTTTATGGTTTTGGCTGTGAAGTATGTATCGTAAAGTACTATACTATAATAGTTACTACTACAACTATACAGCAGAGCTGAAAATAATGGAATTAGTATTAACACAATAACTGAAGCCACCATAATTCTATAATCTTCGCCAACAGGTATAAGTTGTATGAAGAAAATATCAAATGTTGTATAAGCTGAAGCGAGCAACAGCACAACAATAGGAATCATTTGTAAAACAGGAGAAACTGAAATATCTACTCCACGCTTGAAGCTGAATCTCATAATTAACCACGCTGAAAAACTGCTTCCATTAGATTCTCAAAATGCAAGGATTGGCACAACTGCTTTGCTACGCGCTCAAACTTCCGAGCTTGCTTTGGATTGGATTGTCGTAAGAGCATTGTGATGTTGGTGAGCGTTAATAGTTTCATGTCATCCGAGAACTCGGCTGACTCGTGGGCTGCTCGCTGAAAATAAACCCATGCTTGCTGTGCATTACGTTGTCGCATAGATAGAACGCCAAGAGAATTGAGTACCATACACATCGAATACGTACTGGGATAATCTTGAAGAATATCTAATGCTGACTGTGCATAGGTCTGAGCATCAATGAAGTGATTATCCTCTGTTGCTATACGTGATGCCATAGCAAGTAAAAGTGCATGGTCGGTTGGCTCAATATATCGGGCAGACGTTTCGAGGAATGTTGTAATTCGTTCAAGTGCCTCTGAGTAAGCCCCATTAAAAAAATACTCCATCGCATCATCGCGAACAATTGTTACATCTGGCGAATCTGTTTGTGTTGTTTCTACAGATGGTTGTTCAAGCGTGCTATCACTCTCACCTGTATGAGTTCGCGTTCGCTCTATCAAATTATGAAATGCTGTATTCTCGCGTTGGTGATGTTGTGTATCCGAGGTTGGTGGCAAGAGCGAGAACATACGATATGACTCTTCCACTATTTCCTTAGCACCACTATTCTCTGCTGCCTCTGCTGCTTCAAGCAACATAGCTCGTGCTGTATCGGTATCGCCGGATTCAATACTATGAGCTACGATATACGGAGCTATTTGTCGTCGGGCGTTTTCATCCTCTGCCTCGTTGTATTGGTGCTGCAACAGCGATGCAATACGATTATGCAATTCTGTTTTCTCTTCGTATTCCAAGGTCGAATGAAAGTAGGTGTAATGCAGCGCTTGGGTGAACTCATATATCGTTGTCTTCACTCCATAACGCGCGTGTGCACCCAAACTGCGAACTATTCCTGTGCGGTGTTGGAGTGACTTTAATCGCTTGATTGCACTCAGCGAATCTGTGTTGAGTAAATGTGCCAATATAAACACCGTGAACTCTCTTCCCTCGGCACTGCATAGCGAGAGCAACGTTCTATCATCCTCACTCAACTGTTCAATATTCTTCGAGAATGCTGCTTGTAGCGATGCTGGAACAAGATTAGAATCTAATAGCTCGGTGTCAAGAGTTCCGTCTGCTTTGAATGGGGAGTTACGGCTGAAATAGTTTAGGTATTCGCATACCGTTGATGGTATTCCTGCCGAGCGATGGAGCAACCACTCTTCCAGTAATTTGTTTCGCTGATAGTTTGGCAAAAACATTGCACAACATTCTGCAATATCACTCGATGTAAGAGAAGGTAATTCTAACTCTGTGACTCGTACATCTTTCTTGTATTGCTGAAGCCAAGCGGCAAGTGATGGATTTTTTGCTTCTGCCGTTGATCGTTGCATACTCAAAATGAGAAGCAACCTCATCGAGTCAATGGTAGTGAACAATCGCTCGACCATCTGCACAGATTGTGCGTCCATCCACTGCGCGTCATCAAGAACAATAACCAATGTTCGTTCTTGAACATATTGGTTGAGTGCATTGAAGCACTCCTCGATCACTGACTGACTATTCTCCGATGTCTTCTTGCCTTTTTTGCTATCGCGCTTGAACTCACGCACATCACGCATGATTTCCTTTGTTGCATCAAACACCCCACCCGCAAAGGGTATCATTCCAAGCATTGTCAGCCCTATGTTGACAGCCAATTTTTTCTTCGCGCTAACGGTGCTTTTCTCTAGCAACTGCTCAAGTACATGCGTGAAGGGTTGCATCGGTTGAATGGCTCCAAGATTGACGGTTCCAATAGGTGGAGGACACTCAACATAAACAACATCACACGTGTTGTTCTGGGCAGAATCTTGAACCACTTGCTCACAAAAGATACTTTTCCCGTATCCGGTTTCTCCGTACACACACATCACTCTACCCTTCCCTTTATGCGCCTGCTCGCGAGCTTGTGCAACCTGTTTTGATTGCTCGGCTCGGGCAACAAGATATGGTGGACGTGCTGTGTAATTCATGATACTAAACCGACTGTGGTGGAGTCTTTTTGCGAGAAGCCCATTCCATATATGCACCACCGAACAAAGCAAGTAGCACTACAATATTTGACGCCAAACTATAGGTCTTTCCTTGTTCAAATTTTTCAGAACTAAACTTGAACTCCACCTTGTGCTTACCTGCTGGAACAACTACCGAGCGGAATGCAAAATTGGATTTGTAAATTGGAATTTCTTTGCCATCGAGGTATGCTTTCCAAGAAACTGGATAATACACCTCGCCAACAAATAACAGGTTATTACCTGTTGCTGTCACATCAAAGGTCATTGTTTCATTGGTGCGACCTGACATTACTGCCTTAGCATCGGGCAGTGGCACATCAATATTCGTGTTCAATGCTTGTTCTACAAAACATGTGTCAAGTGGATTAAAATCTTCCGCCTTGAGGTGTTTGAGAATTTCTACTTTATCACTTACAACAGCTTGCTTCACAAAAAATGCTCGCGGCAAGACCGATGGATTTTGATAGACATACGTTCCCGTTGCCTGTGATGTGAAAACAGGTGGTATTTGTTCATACAACTTCTGAGAACTAACGATATATTTCACATTCATGATATTCCACAACAACTGATTCACAATAGAAGAGCCATTACCCTTTCCTGCTTCATCCATCAAATCTTGATACACACGCATTTTAGCGGAGTGATAGCCGTGAATATTTTCAATTTTATGATAGGCTGGAATGTTTGGTGATGGGAATCCATTGAGATCTGCAATACGATAAGTACTCTTATCACTTTGTAGAAATTCTACTACATCGGTCTTACCAAACACTTCACGCTCAACAGGTCGTTTTGCGATTTCCATGGGTCGCACAGCAACACGCCAGAGGTCAAGTGCAGACAATGTAATCAACACAATTAAGAACATTGTTTTACCAAGGCGATTATTGACATACATCCATACAGCCGCACCAATCAAAAGAGCTACAAATCCCGTTATCATCCAATCAGATTGCATTTCTGCAAAGACAAATTTGCTTAGCTCAGGACGGACGTCATTATTATACTGACTAAAGTTTGCACTGGACTCAACATCAGCTCGGAAACCTTCTTCATTAACCGCACCATACAAGAAGCCAATGACTAAAAATGCAGCACATACTCCCGCAAAATAAAGCCCCACCTTCTTGGAATTTTTATCCTTCGACTCGGAGGATTTGATAAGCGATGAAACACCATAGGCAGCAAGAATAGGCATAGCGAATTGCATCATGGCAAGTGCCATGCTCGGCGCGCGGAACTTGTTGAAATTCGGAACAAGGTTGTAAAAGAGGTCGTAAACAATGCTAAAATTCTTACCGAAGGAAATGAGAAGTGAGAAGAGCGCGAGCACAAATAAGAATTGCACAAAGGTATCCTTTCGAAACGCATAGGCACCTAGAATTCCCAAAAACAGAACACCAATACCCATGTAATTAGCGGCATCGGTAAAGGGCATTTGTCCATAATAGCTTGGTATGCGTTGCTCACGATTTCCGGTCAAGACACCTTTATAATTCAGCTTTCCAAAACCATAAAAATTAGGAACAAAGAACGTCATCATTTCACCCGGAGAGAATGACCAATTCGTAGAATACTCATAGTCATTTCCACCATTGGCATCTTGTGTGTTTGCATTCAAGCCTTTCTTTGAGGTTGTATCTTTTTGGATATTCATCAACTGACCAATTGGTGCAGAGCCACGTGTAGAATAGGGTGTATATTCAAGCGTTGACATGATGCGGTCAGACGCCATAGCATACGAGAGTCCTCCGGCAACTGCTAAGATCCCAGCTGCACGTAAAACACCCATGGGTTGTTGCTTGGTGACAGCACGGCTAATAAGCTCAAACAACAAATAAATTCCAAACGTACAAATACCATAAAACGCCATCTGTAAGTGTGTTGATTCAATCATAATATGTACTGCAACAACAAGAAGTGCAGCATACAATAGTGACCATTTCTCACGCACTTTTTCAAGACACATTAGGATATACGGGAACATAGAAAATGCAATCGGCTTGGTATTATGACCAATCATTATCCAGGTTATCACCCACGTTGAAAAGACGGCAGTTAGAGCAGTAAAAAGTGAAACAAGTCGTTCTTGTTTTTTGGTACGCATAAGCAAGTACATTCCTGCTGCATAGACAATGTACCAGAACGCTACTCGTGCTGTATCACTTCCGAATATCTTGCCAAAACCAAAGGATATTTGAATAACAATCCCACCCAAAATGTCCCACGAACGGTCGCCTGTAGTAAGCAATGCTGCATAGCCCGGTAAACCGCTGAAAATATAGGGCATCCACAATGGGAATTCACCTTTTGCTGATGCTTCTTTCAAGTATGGTTGGAAACTAATGGATGCGATATTATCCGACGCATCAAAGCCATACTTAAAGATTGCATTGCTTAAGAAGATGATAACAGTTAATGCAAGAAATGCAATGGACGCAATGTCCTGATATTTTTCAGGAATGAATGATGATTGCGTTTTGGTTTGAGTTGTTGCCATTATAGTTCAGTTGATTTGATACTACGAGTTTAATTTTCGTGTGATTGAGAGCGTGGCAAATATACTCCGCACTGCTTATCCAATGATAGGAAGCGGTATATCGGTGTCATTCTCGACGTACTCATGTTGCTGCCACTCCATTCCTGTTTTCTTTTCTAAAGAAGCAAGGAAACGGACAGTAATCTCATCACAGAGAGTATATCCTTTTGCTGTGAGGCTGAGTTGATCATGTATTTGCGTCATCAGTCCTTCTTTAATCCAAAGCGTAATTTCATCGCCGGTAAGCGTGTAAACATCGAAGCCGAACCGTTGTTGAACTGCGCTTAGATTAATTCCTGTTGAACGTAACCCTAAAAATATCTGTTCAAAAAATTGGTCACTACTGCTCAGTTTTTCAGCATTTGCAATTGGTGGTTCATTGCGGCGTATTGCATCCATGTATCGTGTTAAGTTTCGGTAGTTCCAATAGCGCATTCCATTGGAATACCCATGCGCTGAAGGACCAAATGCAACGTACTCTTTTGCTGACCAATATGCAAGATTGTGACGACATCGTTTTCCATTTTTAGAAAAGTTTGAAACCTCGTACTGGTGGTATCCATTTTCTGCAAGAACTTTCATAGTATGCTCGTACAAAATCGTATCTATTTCTTCATCAAGTGGGGTTACTTCATTGCGAAGGAGTTGAGCATAAAGTGGCGTTCCTTCTTCATAGATTAAACTATATGCTGAAATATGTTCTGTTCCTAATTGTAACGCTTGTTCCAACGAGTATGTGTAACTCTGCAAGGTTTGATGTGGAAGAGCAAACATAAGATCGCAATTGAGATTTGTAAATCCAGCACGACGCGCAAGATCAAAAGCAATTTTCGCATCTTCAGGACTGTGGATTCGCTCTAAAAAATGTAGTTCGTTTTCGTTGAATGATTGTACGCCAAAGCTTAATCGGTTAACACCTAACTCTCTGTATGCTCTCAATGATTCCAAGGATACCGTTCCCGGATTACATTCTAAGGTAAACTCAGTGGTGGAATCAAAGCTATACCATTGCGAAAGTGTGTTGAGTATGGACTCAAGTTGCTGTGGCGTCAGAAGCGAAGGTGTACCGCCGCCAAAAAAAATTGTATCTGATGAAGTACGTTGCCCTGATGAATATCTCTCTCCAAGTTGCAACGTTATCTCCATTCTAAGTGCATCGACAAACTCTTGCATTTGCCCTACGCGCTCGATTGAATAGAAGTCACAATAGGAACACTTCTTTTGGCAAAAAGGAATGTGGATATATATGCTCTGCACATTAGTTGATAGAATACTATGACTACTGTTCATCATCACCTTGAGTTACTTAATGAATGTTCCGACTCTATTCCAACGTACACGGCTTTTACCTGAGTATTCATTGGACTCGACTGACCAATACACCATAATCGGACGACCAATGATAGTATGTTCGGGTACTACGCCCCAATAACGAGAATCAAAGCTATCACTTGTATTATCACCCAAAACATAATAATAGTTCTGCTTTACTCTATATTGAGATGTGAGAACTGCATTGAGATAAATGCTATCATTGCGAACCATAACCTCTACACCTTCATGCTCTAAAAGTGGTTTCCATATATTGAGTGTACTTTTATGCAAGGTAAGTTTCATACCACTGAATGGCACAACTAAGGGAAGTGAATATGGCATTTCATCCTCCAAGGAATTACGCTGACGTTTATGCATCAACGCTTCTTCACCGTAGTAAACATCAGCATTATCAACGGAAATAGTATCACCCGGTATGCCTGCAACTCGTTTTATAAAAAATGGTGGTGCAGTAGGATAAACCTGCGGATATGGAAAATGAAAGACAACTATATCGCCTTTGGATATAGTACCATAATCATATCGTATGCCATGTTCAAATGGGATATTGGTAAAAGGAATGTAGTCCGGCAATCCAAATGAAAAAGCAACTTTGGATACAAGAACATAATCACCGGAAAGTAACACGGGTGACATAGAGCGTGTCGGGATAGTGTACATTCCCAGAAAAAACACTTTTAGCAGAACAGCTATAACAACTGCCGCTATAAATGACTGTGCAATATCGCGCATGGAAATCGCATTGAGCGATTCACGGACAACTATGTTGACGTGATTCCCTTCTCCGCGTTCATTCATGCTCTATCGAATAATTTTTCCTAAACGCGACCAACGGATATTTGCACAACGACCAAAGAACGAGAGATCACGACCATTTCGATCCTTTAACTCCCATGACCAATAGACAATCATTGGCGTACCGACAACATCGTGCTCAGGTATAAATCCCCAATAGCGCGAATCCAAACTATTCCATCTATTATCACCTAATCCAAACACATAGTTACGCTCAACGGTATAGGAAGAAGCAGGAGAGCCATCAATTGATATACCACCATTATTCCATTCCGCCTTATGACCTTCGCGCTGAATAAACACACGCCATTCTTCAAAGTTCTTGTCTGAAAGCGGAATTACATCGCCCTTTGCGGGAATGCGGAGTGGACCGTAATTGGAACGGGTAAATCCTCGACCAATAGGGAAAGTAGCGGCTTTATCGGACTCAATATACTGCTCTGGTATTGCTGCAAGTGGATCATACTTCCCGTGTGGCGGAAGTGGGAACTGCTTTCCATTTACAAACACACTATCATTAATAATAGAAATAGTATCACCTGATACAGCCGCACAGCGTTTGAGGTAATAGGTAAACTCATCGGCGACAACTTGCTCACGATTACCCGGGAACACAAATACAATAACATCACCCTGTCGTGGTTTGCGAAGTGGTGGTGTTTTGTAATATGGCAATGCGATATTGAAGAGTGGAATAATCTGCGGAGTAGATGGACCAAAAATTAATTTATTTACAAACAGATTTTCGCCTGTCAATACTTCATCTTCCATCGAACCGGTTGGAACGGTGAACGCTGCGAGTAAAATTCCATTAAGGAAAATCACAAGGATAAATGCTTTGACGAGTGTTTTTACCAAGTCAATTGCTTTTTCACTTGATGTCATTTTCTCATAGCGCAGACGTTCTTGACGTTTGCGTTCAGCGCGACGTTGTCGCCATTGTGCGAATGCGTTTTGTTCAGCCATTGATTTCGTTTGTTGAATTCTAACTATGAGGTGAAGTACGGTTAACTTTATCTGATGTTGCCTAAATAATACGTCAGATTAATCATCCAAACTTAACACCGCTAGGAATGCTTCCTGTGGTACTTCTACCCTACCGATTTGTTTCATGCGCTTTTTACCTTCTTTCTGTTTATCAAGCAACTTACGCTTCCGCGAAATGTCACCGCCATAACACTTAGCAAGTACGTTTTTGCGTACCGCGCTAATTGTATCACGTGAGATAATCTTTGCTCCGATTGCAGCTTGAATAGCTACTTCAAACATCTGTCGAGGAATTAGCGTTTTGAGTTTTGAGCAGAGCTTTCTTCCCCACTCATACGACTTCTGACGGTGGACAATTGTTGAGAGAGCATCTACTGGGTCACCGTTGAGAAGTATGTCTAATTTTACAAGTTCACCTGCTTTATAATTACTGTATTCATAGTCGAGCGAAGCATATCCGCGGGACATAGATTTTAGCTTATCGTAGAAATCAAAAACGACTTCGGCAAGTGGCAACTCAAACGTTAAATCAACACGGGTTTGCGTTAGATAATGCTGACCAAGCATAGCACCGCGTCTATCCATACAGAGTTTCATAATCGTACCAACGTATTCTGTAGGTGTGATTATTTGCGCTTTGATGAATGGTTCAAGAATTTCTTCTATCTCGCCCGGTGGCGGCATTTGTGCGGGGTTATCAACCCAAAGTTCTTCACCATCTGTTTTCTTTACCAAGTAGCGCACATTCGGTACAGTATTGACAATGGTCTGATTAAACTCTCGCTCTAAACGTTCTTGGACAATTTCCATGTGGAGTAAGCCCAAGAAGCCACAGCGAAAACCAAAACCTAATGCTGTAGAACTTTCCGGTTCAAAAGAAATTGCAGAGTCATTGAGTGTTAGTTTTTCTAATGCTTCACGCAAGTCCTCGAAGTCATCGCTATCAGCTGGATAAATACCACTAAACACCATTGGCTTAACTTCTCGAAAACCAGAAATCGCCTCACTTGATTTACGATTAGTATGAGTAACAGTATCACCAACTTTTGTATCCTGAACTCGGCGAATTGCTGCCGTGAAATAGCCAACATCACCCGCAGTGAGTACCCCTGTACGGTGCTCCTTCATGTGGAGTACGCCAACTTCGTCCACATCATAAGATTGATTTGTAGCCATGAAATGAACCTTGTCTTTTTCACGGAGTGTTCCATCAAAGACACGGATGTTCACAACAACGCCACGGTATGCATCATAAATTGAATCATATATCAATGCACGTAATGGTGCGTTGGGGTCGCCTTTGGGCGGCGGAATACGAGCAACAACAGCTTCGAGAATATCCTCAATTCCGATACCCGCTTTTGCCGATGCAAGAATCATATCATCTTCTTTACATCCAATCAAATCCATCACTTGCTGCTTCACACCATCAATAGTCGTTACCGCACTTGGAAGGTCAATTTTATTAATCACAGGAATAATCTCAAGACCTGCATCAATTGCAAGAAAGAGATTGCTGATAGTTTGTGCCTCGACACCTTGTGTAGCATCCACAACAAGCAAAGCACCTTCACAAGCAGCAAGCGAACGCGAAACCTCGTAGGAGAAATCCACGTGACCCGGAGTGTCAATCAGGTTGAGGGTGTAGCGTTTAGTATTCTTTGCGGCATACTCCATCTGAATAGCATGGAGTTTAATAGTAATACCGCGCTCTTGCTCTAAAGGGTTATCATCTAAAATTTGATTTGTGACCATCTCGCGAGCTGTGACTCGTCCTGTTTGTTCCAACAGGCGGTCGGCTAGTGTAGATTTACCGTGGTCAATATGAGCGATAATACAAAAGTTACGTATCTGATCCATAAGGGGGTGTGATGATGCACATTTGGTGCAAGGGTAAAAAACGAGCCGCAAAAATACGATATTCAGCTTGTCGAGGAGGTTGTAGTTTTGCCGCCCATCGAAACAGTGCCGGTAATACATGCTCCATGAGCATCAACCACCGTATTAAAGAGCTTAACAACGTATTCACGAAACCATCATTGCATTAATGAAGCGACTTTACTTTCTTGGAATTGGGGGAACAGCTATGGGTGCTGTTGCCGGAGCGTGTGCAGATGCGGGCTATGTAGTGCTTGGCTCTGATACCGCGGTGTATCCTCCAATGAGCGATTTTCTTGCTTCAAAAAACATACAATACTCTGATGGCTACAGTGCAGAACGTATTCTTGAAGCAAATCCTGACGCAGTCATTGTTGGTAATGCGATGAGCCGAGGCAATGTAGAATTAGAAGCTGCGTTGAATGCTCGTTTGAACTTGATTTCCATGCCGGAGTTGATACGTACTGCGTTTATCAAGAAGCACAACTCCGTCGTCGTAGCCGGAACACATGGAAAAACAACCACAAGTTCACTTGCTGCTTGGCTTCTCGCTCAAGCTGAAATTCCAACCGGGTTTATGATTGGTGCAATAACCGGAAACTTTGGACTTGGTTGCCGTGCTGTTACGGGCGATGGAATTGGCTACTTCGTCAGCGAAGGAGATGAGTACGATACAGCATTTTTTGACAAACGCAGTAAGTTTCTTTCCTACCGCCCTGATATTGCCATTATCAATAACCTTGAATTCGATCACGCAGATATTTTTTCTTCCCTCGATGATATTAAAAAATCCTTCCGTCTTTTTGCACGACTTGTCCCCCAGAATGGGTTGATTGTTGCCAATGCCGAGGATGTGAATGTCCGTGATATACTTCCATTGAACCTAAGTAGTATTGAACTATTTGGCATTGATATGCAGGCAGATTGGTGTGCTACATCGGTGAACTACAGTGAGAAGACTACATCTTTTGATATACTGTACAAAGGCAAAATGTTTATGTCACTCACAACTACGTTGTCGGGAAGGCATAATGTTCTGAATGCTCTTGCGTGTGTTGCTGTTGCATACCGTGCTGGGTTGAATCCCACTCAAATACAAACCGGATTTGACACCTTCAAACTACCGAAACGTAGATTAGAAGAAATTGCAGTTTGGCGTGGTGCAATAGTGGTAGATGATTTCGCTCATCACCCAACTGCAATTGCTGTAACCATTAATGCAGCACGACAACGTTATTCCGGCAAGCGCTTGATTGTTTGCTTTGAGCCACGATCAAACACGACTACACGCAACATCTTTCAAGATGAATTTGAACACTGCTTCGATGGCGCAGATATGGTTGTCCTTGGATTAGTCAATCGTCCTGAACGGTATCCCGAAGATCAACGATTGAATACTACTCGTGTGCAAGATGCCTTGCGTAAAAAAGGTATTGAGTGCTTTGTTGTTGAACAGGAACATGCAAGCAATACGAAATGGGGTGAACTTGTGGCTGAGCATCTCTCTCTTCACAGTACCAATAATGATGTCATTCTGCTTTGTAGCAATGGTGACTTTGGTGGCTTACGCTCACTCCTTATGCAACCATCTTCAGCACTCTAACTCCTCATTCGATAGGAACGCCAATTGCAGTGATGGCACCGATAAAGAACAACCACACTGGAAAAGAGCTTCATAAATTTTTCAAACTTTGATCGCGTGTGTGAACGGTGCAACCTGCCTACTGTTCCACAGCTTGGGCATTTGCGTTGCGATACTTCGTTGGACATAGCGGGTGTTACATATATAGTTCAACATCCTAAATTGATACTCGCTGTTTCACATACGAATCATATATCATTGCAGCGATAGCAGAGAGTGACTCTGCATCTCGAGCAACGGAAGAATCGTGCCAATGCCTTTCAACGTATTTTGTAGAATAATCACCTGACTGAAATTGTGGCGATTCTATCACCTGAATGCAAAATGGAATAGTAGTTCTAAATCCGCTCAACCCATATTTCTTGAGTGCCTCAATAGTTCGACTCATAGCAGTTTTCCTATCCTCGGCATGAACGATAAGTTTGGCAACCATTGGGTCGTAATGAACACTCACTTCATATCCTACATAAAGACCGCTATCATTACGAATGCCATCGCCCATTGGTAGATTCAGATACTCAACCACACCTGTATCAGGTAAAAATCCATTAAACACATCCTCAGCACATATTCGACATTCAATAGCATGACCATTTGGGTTTTGAATATCATCTTGTGTAATCTCTAATGGCAATCCGGCTGCAATTCTAATTTGCTGCTCAACAAAATCAACTCCAGATATCATTTCTGTTACCGGATGTTCCACCTGAAGTCGTGTGTTCACTTCCATAAAATAAAATGATCCATCAGTATCAAGAAGAAACTCAATCGTACCGGCATTGGTGTAGTTCGAAGCACGAACCAAACGTGCACCTGCTTCACCCATGGCTTTACGAATATCTGGTGTCACTGCAGTTGAGGGCGACTCTTCAATAACCTTTTGATGGCGACGTTGAATGGAACATTCACGCTCCGGAAAATAGAGGACATTACCCTGAGAATCGGCAAGCACTTGAATTTCTATATGGCGAGGATTCTGAATAAATCGTTCGACAAAAACACGTGAATCATTGAAGGAGGTCAGTGCCTCGCCTTGTGCGGCAGCTAATCCATCTTGGAGTTCTGCTTCGCTGAAAACCGCACGCATACCCTTACCACCACCACCTGCTGCTGCCTTAATCATAACTGGATACAATCTTCGCTGCAAGCTCGCGAACTGCCTCGTACCCCTCGATTGCTCCCGGCGACCCTGGCGCGACAGGGACATCGTTGGCAATAGCTAACTCGCGCGCGGCGGTCTTATCACCTAACGCTTTGATTGCATCGGGTGAAGGTCCAATGAATACACAACCGATTTCAGCAACCAGTGTAGCAAAATGTTCATTTTCAGAGAGAAATCCATAGCCGGGATGGACTGCGTCGGCTCCGGAACGGCGAATCGCATCGATAATTTTCTCCATCACTAAATAGCTTTCTCGTGGTGTGTATCCGCCTATGGCAATTGCTTCATCTGCCTCTTTCACGTGCATCGAATGAACATCAGCATCGGAATAAACAGCTACTGTTTTAATGCCAAGTCGTTTGCATGTTTGGATTACTCGCAGGGCAATTTCGCCTCGATTTGCTATCAGGATTTTAGTAAACATTTCTCGTTGTATCATGGTGTAATAGATTGGACTCATTTGTGTTGAGTTCTGCGAAAATAACGGCTGATAGATACCCTTGTTACGATAAAAAAGGCATTCATTGGTTTCTCATCAGCCTGCAAGGGAAAATGCTGCACAATACTATGTAACTGAATAATAAGGGTTTAGGAAAATGTCACTATTTATGAAATGATAAATCTCGAGCATAGAAAAGTGTAAGATTTTTACACACATTGTCATAAGCATTTTGTATTTTGCACACAGTTAATAAATGTAAAAGGTATTCACTTGAATTATCGTTGGGTATTTCGTGAACAGCCGTCTGAAAATACTATTCATGAACTTGCGGAATCGCTTAAAATACCGAAGAGTTTGGCGTATGTGCTCGCGGCACGGGGCATTCACTTTGGTAATGACGCTTCAAATTTTTTCTCACCTGACTTAGGTCAATTGCACAACCCGTTTTTAATGGACGGGATGGACATTGCATCAGAGCGTATCCTGAAAGCAGTTCAGGATGGCGAAAAAATTTGGATACATGGCGATTATGATGTGGATGGTACTTCCTCGACGGCTATGATGTTGGAGTTTCTTCGCTCGATTGGTGCAACAGCGGAGTACTATATTCCCGACCGCATGACGGAAGGGTATGGATTTTCCATCAATAGTATAGACCATGCCATTGAGGTTGGTACCTCATTGCTCATAACAGTAGATTGTGGTATTACCTCGAATGAATCTGTAGAATATGCAAATTCCAAAGGTCTTGATGTTATCGTATGCGACCATCATGAGCCGGGCGACACACTTCCTGAAGCTTATGTCATTCTTGACCCCATTAAGCCGAACTGCCCCTACCCCTTCAAATCACTTGCCGCCTGTGGAGTTGCGTTCAAACTTATTCAAGCAATCTGCTCTAACCTTGGTGAACCCGAAAGAGCTTATTCCTATCTTGACTATGTTGCCATTGCCTCAGCAGCAGATATTGTTCCCCTTGTAGGTGAGAACAGAGTACTTGTTTCATTTCGGTCTTCAACTTCTTAACTCATTCCCTCGCCCCGGTCTAAAAAGCTTGATTGATTGCGCTAATCTTGATTTTGGAATCTGACTACATCCTCTATCATCTTTGGTTTAGCTCCGCGCATTAATGCTGCCGGACGCATTGGCGAT
Organism: Ottelia alismoides; assembly: GCA_037367405.1. Classification (NCBI taxonomy): domain Eukaryota; kingdom Viridiplantae; phylum Streptophyta; class Magnoliopsida; order Alismatales; family Hydrocharitaceae; genus Ottelia; species Ottelia alismoides. Next base: position 1,833 of record JAZKJV010003687.1, on the reverse strand, counting down.
GCAAAACGAGCAGTTGAAATGATGATTCAAAAAGATGAGGTAGCGGCATATCGCATTGCACAGGAACTCGAACAAGAAAATCGCAAGCGACGCACGATTGACGAAATCACCTATTCTCAAGCATTTCACGCAGCCGAGAAATTCATGAACGGCTCCAATAGACGTTCGCTTGTGTTACATTCCTCGGATTGGCATGCAGGAGTTATTGGAATAGTAGCATCGCGATTGGTCGAGAAGTTCCACCTACCGGTAGTAATGCTAACAACGTTTGATGGATATGCAAAAGGTTCAGCTCGCAGCATCAAAGAGTTTGATATTCATGCTGCACTGAAGAGTTGTGAACATTTGCTACTGGAGTTTGGTGGACATAAGCACGCGGCAGGACTTTCTCTTCCCATAGATAATGTCCCGTTACTTCGTGAGATACTCGACGAAGTTGCTCGTCAACATATCAACGACGATATGCTGATTCCCGAAATTCTTGTGGACTCGCAGCTATCTCTGAGCGACCTTTCGCCTACGTTTTTCGAAAAGCTCAAACAGTTTGCTCCGTTCGGTTTTTCTAACCATAAACCGTCTTTTATTCCCATGGAGTAATGAGTGCCAATGGAGTAAAAATTGTTGGTAATAATCACCTCAAGTTTCGCGCACTACAATCCAATTTTTGTGATTGATGCAATTGGCTTCAACCTTGGCGACAAGTACTCCATAGCAACAAGTGGTAAACCGTTTTCTTTGGTGTACACACTCGAAGAAAACAACTACAACGGCAGTACTGCACCACAAATCCGCATAAAGGATTTACGATTTGAATAATTTTTCGTTTTATCTTGCGTCACCCGCATTATTGAGTTCAATTAATTACTTACAATCATGGCAAAAGCAGTCAACAAAGCAGTACAAAAGGTTCAATGGCAATTTCCTCTTGAAAAGAGAAACTTTATGATTATTGGTGTGGAATTGCCGTCATCATATTAGGGTATGTACTGATGTCAACTGCAAGTGCCCCCGAACCAAACGCAAGTAACCCAAATTGGAATTCACCACTTGCAATCTCGGTAGCACCTGTACTTCTTGTTATTGGATATTGTATTATTATCCCCTTTGGTATTATCAAACGTTTTGCTCAATCCGGAACGGATGCACAATAAGCAATCAAAACGCACAACTGAATCCATCGTAGAAATCTATCATCGAACATCCCGTCATTTCGGCTGATGATACAGCAACTATCGAACACGAGATTCCCAAAAAGCTATCCCAGATTGAATCAACACGTGGTGGTAACAGCATTCTTGATTTAGTCAAGAATGTTCGTCTTTTGTATGCTATGCTGCGAGATAAACAATACTCTCTTTCGTTCAAAACGAAAGCGATTATCACCGGTGCCTTATTATATGTGGTATTGCCCACAGACCCTTACACCCGACTTTATCCCGTTTGTGGGTTATATTGATGACGCAGCAGTTGTGGCAGCAGTTGTGAAAACTCTATATTCCGAGATACAGGATTACATGATATTTCGAAAGCATTTGAGCTAATTCCATACCCATTTAAATACTGATGCAAATTACCGACATTAGATTCCGTGTGTAGAGAACACGTATTTGATGACGCTGCCAAGAAGGAGTGTTGTAATTTGTATATCAATCACCCTAACCTCTAAATCAAAACTATGTGTGGTATTGTAGGATACATTGGCTCAAAACACGCTGCTTCGGTTGTACTCGAAGGTTTAAAAATGCTGAGTATCGTGGCTATGATTCTGCTGGCATTGCGGCAATTGATAGCTCGAACATACTAACAATCAAGAAGAAAAAGGGTAAAGTTGCA